>JAFFSR010000227.1:21864077-22474471 GCA_017163975.1 Anastatus disparis | reverse complement strand
AAATAAATTATTGATTTTGATAAGAATCAAGCTTTAATGGTTCTATGATTTGTTTATTTCAATTTTTGTTAATGTATGTTAAATTTCTCAATTTATTATATATTAAAAACTATACGAAAATTATTTATTAGAATTCAACACTAACTAAATTAAAGTCTTACTTAATTTCCTTTTTAGTAGACAGTCATAAGTGATTGTCTGCAAATGTTTGATCGAAATAGAAGACGGCGAAGTTCACTTTGCTTATATCAAAAACTTATAAAGCACATTCCACGTAGTCTATATCTTTTTGTGGCTTTTTTATCTACTCTAGTAGTTCCTTAAGTCTTCTCTCATAAAGAGTGAGAGAGAAAGAGAGGAAGAGAGAAAGTAATTAGTGTTTCACGTTAATTTTGCCTTTCCTCTGTTTAATGCAACTTAAGAGAGACTCTAGAATGAAATTAACATTTCTACTTTTACAATGTCGGAATAGTTTTTTACTTTTATCGTTATTTGCAAGTGCATATTTTGCTTTTGTTATTCAACCTTTTTTTTTTATTTTTTTTTGTTAGATAAAAGAATATATTTTTAATGATTTTTTTATTTTTCGGTTTGACGACGTTTTTTATTTTTTTATTATTTTAAGGAAAAAAAACATGAAATATTGTTATAGTTTATCAAATTTTAAAATTATTCTTTCTTTAATCATAATATACTTTTTTTTAATTTCAAAACTGTTTTAGGATTAAACTTACGCTGATAATAATACCAATATTTGCGTTTGTTTTTTTATGGTGCTTGAATATCGAAGCTTAATAAGTTTAATAGGTATTAAATCTAATACTATTATACTCAATAGAATATTTTCAATTATATAGTAACTCGAATAATTTCAACAATAAATTCACTAGATTGCTAAAATAAATAAAAACATATTTTCAAAATTATTATTCAAAAACTCTAAACTTTATTTATCGTATTAAAAAGCGAACATAATAAAACGCTATCAGCTAGCGTGCTCAGTTTACAATTCAAATGTCATAAACATTTAGGATTATCACCGCAGAAACATTTCTCCATATATACATATATACACACACTATTTCGCGAAAATAAAAGCACAAAGAAACATCGTACTAAAACTACAATTTATTTCATCTAGAAATAACGTATACACATATATATCTATTATAAACTTTTTAATATGTATGCAAGTGTTTACGGTGAAGTAGAAGGCTTTGAACATAACAGTCAAGTGTTATGTTAGTATGGCTTATTTTATTTGTCGCAAGGCCGGAAGAATAAAATCGTGACGTTACAATACATATAAATTTTTTTTTTACGTATGGATGTATATGTACCGTTATATTCTTTTATGTCATTGCACGATTAAAAGGTTCGTATGGAAAAAAATATAGATAAGTTTACGCAATAATATGCGCATCGAAAATTGTTATGTGATCGCTTGGATGAAATAAAGATTTTATTTTTTTCTCTTTTTTTATATTTGTTCGAAAGGTCAGCACGGTTATGTTATTGGTTCATATCTTTTATTATTTTTCAGATGAATTTAAACGATTTGATATTTTAAGATGAAATGGATTGAATTTTATTTTGGTTTTAAAAGTTTATTTTTATTTAAATCAACATTATAATTATTAATTATATAATTATAATAGAATTAAGTAATGCTGGATTGTTAATTCGATTATTGATATACAAGCATGCTCATTGAAAAATAATAGTAATTTATTAAAATTATACAGATAACCGTTTTATTTCTAATCTCAAAATTCTAGAATATACATCCAAATATTTCTGAAATTATATTACATTGAAATAAATATCCACCATTGAATACATAAACTTGTAAAATCCAAAGCACATGAAAACTAAATTTAAAAAAAAAAATGTTCATGACATAAAAAAATAATGACAACAACGCGCAAATAAGACCACCAAAAATAATAATAACAAAAGTATCAAGCGACGAACCTTGAAAGAGATGATTCAGGCTGGTACCCTTGAAACACGTGCAGCCCATAATAAATCCCATCATCAGGGCGTTCAGCTTTTGGGACTTCTCGATCGTTTATTTGAGCACAAATATACTATATTTTTTCATTTATTAAAACACTTTTACTACCCCTTTTTATTATTTATCACTTTCTATACTATTGAACTCTCAGGCGCACAACACTTTACTTTTTTTTATTTTTTTTTTTATTTTTAAACTTTCAGTCCGTTTAACCAGTAAACCGGAAGTTTAAATCTTGTGTCGATGGCTGCGGCGGCTCTTGGCGTACTAGTGACGCTAGCCGCGTTCGACCTAATCGTCGACTGGATAACGGATACCCAACCGTCTTAGTCGTTGACAAAGACATAGTTAAGTCTTTCTTTTCTTTTCTTTTTAAATGAAGACGCGGGAAGTTTCTTTAATAAGGCTCCTACGCTTTGTCACTTAAGTCATAATGTACTTCTTACTTGGTTGTATACGTTTTAGATGTTGGTTAATGTTTTAACGAGCGCAAAAATTAGTGTAACTTAGTAACCAAAGACTTTCAAAGGGCTGGTGAATAGATGATGATTGCAATTCGAACATCTTGTCTTGTTGTCAATTTAATTTAGTTTTTATTTTTGTTTATTAAATATCTGTTATTTCATCTTACGATGAAAATGTCAATTTTATTTATACGCATATTTGATTTGAAGCTGCTTTCTACACTAAATTAACAAAAAATATCGTGAAACAATATTAATTAAAATCACCAAATCGATTTTTAGAAATTATTATTTGCAATTAAATTTACTAATGCACGAAAAGAAATTTTTTTAAAAGCTACAATATTTTATTTAGAATTCCATAATTAAAAACTATTCTTTAAAATAGTTAACATTAAATTTTATAATCTCAGTTATTGTACGCGTAACTTTTAGTCATCTCATTTTATCGCTCAAGCAAATCTTTGTTCGTTAAATTAAAAAACATAATGAAAAAAATAAAAAGCTACACTTGCAACTTTCAACGCTACGACGGCGACAGCGACAACGACGCCGTATTAATTTTAACAAGCACTTCCCGAGCGAGAAAGAGAAAGAGAAAGATAGATAGATAGCAGTTTGTTTCATATGTAATATATACAATTGTTAAGTTCAACGGTATTATACTACAAGGCACATATGTACATTATACCATCCGAGAAAGGAAATCGTATAGCTGGACAATGTATATACGTTATACTGTACGGCACGCAGGCCTGGTATCACGTGTGAACAATTCGAAGACTTTTATTATAAGTTTATTATATGAAATCAAGGATGCGTGCGCTACATTGTGGATTCGTTAAAGAAAGAATTTCTTTTGCTAATTGATAGGTTGATGTAATGGTTAACGAATAGAGTATTCAATAAAAGTAGATTTTTATAAAAGAAATAAGAATGTCTCATTTTGATAAAAATATGTGAATATAATTTGCGTTATAAAATAAAATAACGGTAGAAAATTCTAAATAAATAAAAATTTTAATTGAAATTGTTGTTAGATTATTTAATGATTGTAAAATAATATTTTGAATTTAATTTTAATCATTAAATATCTTATAATAATAAATTTGTTTAATTAAAACTTTTAAACAAATTTATTATCATAAGAAAGAATAATTAATTATTTTAACATAATTCTGGATCCTTAAGAAACAAAAATTAATTCTAAACATATTCTATAATAATTTGTTATGCTTTAAAAATACAGAGCGAAAATAATCCTCATAATTTTGTACTAGCATGGTTTATTTTTTATTTTCATTGCATATGTAGAAGTGTAATAACGTTCATGCATTATATCCGCGCGCCTGGCAACTGCTGCTACGCGATGTCAGGCAATTCCTAGGATGAATCGATATTGCAAAGGTATTCATATTTATTAAAGTCTTGGGCTTTGATGTTTTCATTTGACAAATCGTGCTTTTAAAAACTTTTTTTTTTACAAATTGTTGTTAATGACAAATTGTTAATTAAAAACAAATAAAGCTTTTTGATATCAAAATGTGAAATATTTATAAAGAATGTTTATGAGGAATGGGAATTGAAACGTTGACTCTTGAAGTTTTCTTTTATTTAAAAGAAATACTGGTTTGGAAAATGTAGATTTAAATGTCGATTCTTATAGTTTCCTTTAATGCAAAAGAAATACTGGTTCATTTGTTTTTTTTTTTTCACATAAAAGACTGAATTCTTTTTTTCAAATTTACAAAATATTTTATTATAATATTATTAAGTTTATCTTTATAAAAAATTAAATTTTCTATATAAATAATAAATACTTCAAAAATATTTTTATCATTAAAAATGTTTGCGGCGTGGATTGTGCATTTCATACAATATTTCTGAAAATTTAAAAAACTACTTCGAAATAAAAAAGATTTTTTTTCCAGAAGAAATAAAATTTTCCATTTTTTGTTTTTGAATAAAATATAAGTTTTAAGAATTCATTGAATAAAAAAATATAAATTTCAAAATGCCTAAAAATTCAAATTTCATTAAAAAATTTTTTAAAATAAATAATAAATTGAAGCCAAAATTTGGATTAATTAAATTATATTCTAGTGAATTGTTGTGAAGTTAATTATAAGCACTTCAATCAATACTAAAATGAACAACGAATTATGCGCATGAAGATATAGGTATTCATTGCTATCGATATTTCAAATTGATATTATTTGGATGATATTTCAGAATATTATAATTTTAATTTGAACGATAACAAATTTTATACAAATTCTAATTTTAGAGCAGTAGACATTAAACGTTAATTTATTTCAAAATACAAGAAATTTTAATTAAGTTTTTAGTTATATAACATTGAAAGAAAATTTCATTTGTTCTTTAAAACTAAAATATGTTTCTTCGTTTTATTTATTTTAATTGCACTAAAAAAACACTATAAGAAAACGTATAGAACTGTGATAGTTATTTAACTGTTAGAAATTAAAAATAAAGTAAGTTTGTTAATAATTTAAATACAATATTAAAAATATACAGCAAGCAAATAATTTATTTATAACAATTTAGATTAAAACAATTTAGGGTTCTCGGAAACTTTATCTGCGTGATCAAACTTGATATGCATAAACTATAAAGTAACAGATGCTCGTTGACCTATGACACACCAAATTCTGAATAATTTCATATTAGTTTTCGTGTTTTGATCTACAAAAAAAACATAGAACAGTTTAACTTCAGTTGAGAAACTGACCAAGTAATTTGTTTTTGTATGTTACATAACAATGCAAGTTTAATGCGTTACGCCATTAACGAAGCAATGTAATGTTGTAATTAAATGTCCATTTCACATGTCTGATGATCTAATTTGGTTATACGCGTAAATAAGATACCTCCGTATAATGTTTAAATGATAAATCTATTAACAGAAAATAATTAATTTTCTTTCGTTGATTTTTTTTAATTAAAATCTCATGTAAATAGTAAAATAATTAAATTTTGTTTGTAATTACAAGAAGTAACGTGGATTACAAAAGATAAATTTTGTTTTATGTACTGTTTTTAATTAAATTTGGAATTTTTAACAAAATATAAATATAACATTTTTAATAAAATGATTGTTTTTTATATGCGTAAACAAAAATTTTACAAATAGATGAGATAACATCGACTGTTTATTATTGTTGTAAACGTAAATTTTACACCGCTGCATTGTGAATTGATCATTAAATGTATGGCCGACTAAGCACGGACTTTACTACTCGTTGAATTTAGCGGATAGCTTTAATAATCATAAAAAACATCTTTTTAATTATCCTATCTATACCAATATTTAAACGGTATATTCGGTATAAAATAAAACATACAAATCAACAAATGCGCCGGTTTTCGTGCATCAAAAAGTTTTAATTAAAAGTATTCGATTTTAATAAAATTGTTCAACAGGAATGTATTTTTTTGTTGGAATACTTTTCGACGCTTTTTAAAATGAATGATAAAAAATGAGTTAGGAATATTTATATAGATTGACAATAAAATAAAAAAAATCGTTTATTGGCATCATTTATTATTATTTTATTAGAGAAAAGCAATAAAGATTTAGTGATGAGCATAAAATATGAAATATTTCATAACGGAACTAAAATATTTTTTGTTTTTTTGCCTATAAGTAGCAATTCAATTGTGACTCCAGCTTATTTGATTCAATAGATTTAATCTGATTGCTCGGAAATATTCTGATTTCTATTAAGCTTTTTTATAAAGTCATTTATGATACTTGAAAATTTTGTTCTATTTTAATGATATTTAACCAAACAATATTTTTTTAGTGATTAGTATATCTGTTTCTTTTAATAATTATCAATTATCAACGAATTTTCTGTTACGGAATGTGAACAATAGACATTTTAAAGTAGAAGTTTCAAATGAAAGCTATTTCTCAAAGAATGAGAAATGATTGGAAATCTTTTTTTTTATTTTCTCAATATCAAACGATTGAATCGCCGCACACTGTTTGCACGAGAAAAAAAAATAAGAGGAAAAATGAACAGCGTAATATCACACACTAATCTTAAAAGTTGAATTGAAGAAAACGACAGCACACGCGCGCAGGATAGCGAAAAGAAGTAGAAAACTAAAAAAAAGAGAAGAAATAAAAATGGAAAAAGACGGAACTACGGCGATAACGTTGAAGGAGCCCTTGAGGAAAAACGGGGTAAGGAGGTTTTTTTTTCTATTTGCTTCGGCGACCTTTTCGTACGTACGTAATTCAGAGGAGAACTGAATTCGACGTGGGTGTAAGAAAGAGTAAGCACTTTTTAATTTTTTCCCCTCCCTCTTTTTTTTCTTAGATTAAGATTTCATTTTTATGCGTGTGAAAAAAAATCATTTCTTTTTTAAAAGTACTAAATCAAAAGTATGTCATTGAAATTGTGCTAATGAGGTTAAAAAAGCCGCATGATTTTTGTATAAAAATTTTTAAAGTTATTGTACTTTTTTCTTCGTAACATTGTTTATTTATTTTGTAAAGAAGAAAATATGAAACGTTGTCTTATGTTATTCTAAAGAAAAAACTTTTGTACATGGTCATAAAAAAAAGAAGAACAAACTTTTAATACCACGCGAACTTTTATACTATAAAAAAATAATGAAGAAAAAGATTATTAATTTTGCAGAAACATTTTCATTGAAAATTTAAAATATTTTTTTTTCTAAGGTACGATGTTTTAAAAAACATGTAACATTTACCAAGTTTCATAGAATGCCTTATAACCAGTGCTGAATTATAAAGTTTCCTTCATTGGACTATTATAGTGGAATATATAATTCCTTATGATAAAAATTCAAGATTATCTTTCAGACTTGAAATAGCTTTAATATTTTTTTTTAATATGGAAAAAGGTATTCTGAAAATTGCTTTCTTGATAAATATAAGGATTTATATATAATTTTCAAGCATTTGCATATTTCTTCTTGATATCTATAACAATTTAAAATTCTTCATAAAATTTATTATGAAAGAAATCAAGCTTCAAGTCATCCGTAAGTAATCTATATAAATTACGCAAATAAGCGAAAAATAAAATTGCGTAACGGTATTTTTCTATTTGAAATTTGTAGATAGAAAAAAATTCTTTTATAATTCTCATCTTACACCCAGACAAAGGGACGAAACTTCAATATTTCTTGTTTTGCACGTTGATGCGTAGACGAGAGGAAGAGAGAGAGGAGAGCACGTTTAAGCGTTAGAAATTTTTATTGAAAATCCATAAAAGGGCGTACGACAAAAGCTTGCCCATTCACTCTTCATATTTACCGTGTAACGTAGAAAATTGCCCGATAGTAAAAACGCATACAGTGTTGTTACTCGTAAAATGCATAAGAGATTTTCAAATTGATTATTTATTATATTATAATGTAATCGAATCACTTTTGGTCAAAAAATTTTTGTTGAAATCAATAGTTATTATTATTTTATCTAGATTATTATATTTTTTCGATAAAATTAATGGAAAATCAAATAGATGAGAAATTCAGTTTATTAAAGTACTTATTTATTGATTAATCAATTGTTGATAGTTTTTTTTAGCTTAAAAGAATTATAATTTTAAAACTTCAATACATTATAAATATTACTATATTTCAAAAAGACCATCAACTTCAATATCACTTATTTATAGTATTTATAAAGAGACTATTTTTCACCCTTATTTTTCCGATTCTTATTGCTAAGCGTATATACATGTAACCACAATACATTATAACAGACAACCTTTGCTGATGCATAAGAACGACCGTAGTAAGAAAAACAGAAGATATATACAGATTATATAACGCAAAAAATTGAACAATGTAAACAGCAATAAACCATAAAACAATCGACCTAAGAACAATGGCGCCTTCCATTGAATTTGGTCAAGCTATGCTTCAACAATTCAACCACACACACGCACATATATATACATATAAACACACATCGACTCCACTTGACCATACATAGATCTATCTAACGAGTAAGTCACGACTAACCAAACTATGCCACACCTAACGATATCAAAGGATAAAATTATAATATTATATATAACGATGTGCACAAGTAAGCAAGCAGATCAAATAACTATATATCCAGGCAAGTTGATGGATGGATATATGGGAGAGAGAAATGCGCGCCTAGGCGAGAGAAAAGCAATTAAGGCAACCTTTTGTGCTTGAAGCGATAAGAACGCAAGGCGAGCATTTTAGTTAGGGGGAAAAGCGATTCGCGTGATAACGAAGATTTAATTAACCGCTGACAAAGAAATATAAAAAAAAACGTGATTGTCATATTGGTTTAAAATGAAGAAAAATATATATAGTACCTTGGATGATGACGTTAATTATGATAATTTCTACGAGGTCGTTAAATTTCATTAAGCTACGCTAATGATTCAATAGTGCAACGTACTGCATAAGAGGTCGTTCGCATTGTTAATAAAGTTGCGAACGAATTTCAGAAGAAATTATGTTAAGATGTGTGAATAATTGTAAAGAAGTCAATTTGTAGTTTAGTTTGAGTGACAAAGAAGTTTTGGTCGGTTGTACATTTAACTGCTTTAGTTAGAGATGTGGAAAGGTCTTTAAAAATAGATGCACTTCACTTTTCTCGGTTTCATTATTTATTTACGCGCAATTAAACGGAGTTTTAATAATTTTTTTTTCGTTTGCTTAAAATATAAACGCTTTTTCTATTTTTTGTGCGTGTTACTTGACCTAAAATTAATTTTATTTTGTTCAAACGGAACAAATTTTACTCGCATAAACAAGAGGCTTGCAATTTTTATGGATTAATTTTAATTCTAATTGCAATTCCATTAAAAAGTTCGTGTATTTTTAGAAATAGTTAGAGTCATATTAAAAATAAAATACCATTTCAATGACTTTTTTAATTAAATTGAAAAAATTTACCAAAATAACTTTTTCACCTAAATTAAAATATTCCTCCACATTTAAATGTCATTCTTGTCCCGTGGACAAAATTTCACATCAGATTCTAGTCCACAGCGACAAAACTCTCTCTCTCTCAACGTCATTGTTAGCAAAAACTTTTACGTCTGAATTTCCCAAAGAGAGTAAACCGAATTATCACGAGCCAAGCTACTACTATTCGTACGTGGTTTTGCACGAAATTCATGCATATATATATGGAGGTTGGCATAGCAGATCAGTGTATGGGAGATAACGTGGTAAATTAAACCCTTTAGAGTCGTAGATGGTGGGTTTTGATTTCCCTATGAAAATTATTATGTTGGACGAACTTTGCTATTTCATATTTAATTGAAGCACTAGATTAATTTAGTGAATAGCTATTATTAATCAAATGTTTAAATTGAGACGGTTTTGCGAGTTGTCAAATCTTTAATTTATTAAAATATAAACTTTTTCAGTTCTTTTTTTTTGAAAAATCAAGACTTTTTTAAAATATTAGAATTTTTTTCGTGGTTCTAATAAAATAATGCTACACCTATAACCTATTTTATTACTTATAATCTATGTAGAAATAAAACATTTTTTTTGTTATCTGAATAAATATAGAAAAACATAAATCAAATTTGATTTCCTAACTCCACGAGTTTTTATTAACTTTGTAAATTTGAACCTCGAACTTGTGTTATTACTTCTTGGTGTTAGTTCATTGCCCCGCGGCACTTATAGGTTATATATACATACAATCATGTAAATCAAACTGCCTGCCGCCGTTATAGGTTGGGATATATTTCATAGGATCGAAATGTTAGTTACGAGTTATTTGGTATGCAACGCGGCTAAAGTACTTCAATACCAAACTGCGAAACTTCGGACTTCGCCAGCAACTTGACAAGTTGTGTGTTACAGAGAATGGCAGGCAATCAATGTGCTAGGATGCATTTCATTCAATTTGTTTTGAAGATAGCTTCGATACGCTGTTCTATATATACAACCTCTTCAATAGTGATTTTCAAAATTGGAATGTATTGTTGTTGATTTGCAAATAAAACATCAAGGTTTTATTCTGTTTGATTTTGACATTGTTCGAAATTTAAATTGCCATACATTAATTAGTTTTTATGCTTTTAAATTACGTGTTAGAAGTGCAATTAGATAAAGTATAATTAGATTTCATGAATAAAATCACGGTAATATTAAACATTAAAGGAAATCGATATTTTGATACATTTAAAGATTGCAATTATTGAAATGCAATTAATTAAACTTTAAATCACATTATTTCATCAAGCTAAATAGATATATTTCAACTCCATTGTATTCTATTATTTATATACTAAATAAGTTAAATACAATTTTTCACAGTTTATATAAAAAATTATTTCAAAGAAAACACTCTGAATTCGTCAATCAAAACTATTCGTAATTTAATTTTTGAATTAAAAAAAAGCCTGAAGAGCATGCCATGTAAAAATCCAATATCATGCTCAAGCTCTAGGATAGAAAAACTCTCATAACTAAAACAAATAAAAGCTAAAAAAAAGTCTACCTGTCGAATCACTCAAAAAAAAAATGATCGACAATGTGGACATAGCTATGCATCGTTTCTTTAAAGACTACTACTAATCATCAAACAGCAATGTCAAAAAATAAAAGAACTTAAGCTAGAAAAATTCTCAAGCGTTCTGTGAAGGACATCACGAAGTAGCTATTCATTTCTATCTCCTCAACCAGCACTCTCTAGCTCTTTTTTTTCTTTTTTTTACACCCAGGAAATACTCGTTTCGCTCTAAGTACACTAGAAAACTAGAGAAAGGATAGGTAGAGGAACGAATAAAAAAGGGCTCAAAAAGAGAGAAGAAAAAAATAGAAAAATAAAAGAAGTACGAAAGGCAACGAAACGAATTGCTCTCAGTAGTTTTCTTGAAAAGAATAATATATCATCTTTAGTGCGCGTGGGGGTTACAATTAAAAGAAGGAAATGAACGAACATTAATTTGAACCGTTATTATACGCCTTATGTTTTTGTTATTACAGCGAAGCAAAGATTAAATTGCCATCGGTCTACGACAAGGTATTCTATGACCAATTTGTTAAACTACAATACGACGTACTGACTGTCGCACCTGCGTGCACTTCATGGTACACTAGACGTAAATTGTATAAAGCACTCTTGTCTCTTTAGTGTAATGCTAATCAACCTGATTAAAAATTGGATGATGTTGTAATGCATTATTGGTTAAACGAAAATTTTCAAAGATTTCTTTTTTAACGTTTGTATGGAAAAAATTATAAATTTTTGTGGCGAACAAATAAAAATATTTTAAGTAGACATTTGAGATTAAAATAATTACAATAAATATAATGAAAAAGAATTCATTATATCGAGGTCGTTAGTGGCTCAGTCGGTAGAGCGTTGGATTTGTATTCTCGAAGACTTGAGTTCGAATCCTGCTCTCGGTGGTCGACTGATACAAGCACCACTGTATACGATACATGTGTTTTGTTCACTAACACACTGAGAAACCTCCGTTGCTAATTGGCATCGCAATGATGGCATAAATACAGTGACGTAAATTAAAAATAAAAAAAGGATTGATTCTTGAAATTTTATAATGAATGTTTTTTTTAATCTAAAAATTCGATAACCTATTTAAATAAAACGAAATATTAATTTTAAAAAAATTACTTTTCTTAAAAAGATTGAAAGAGTAGTAATTAAAAGATTTTTGAATAATTGAGAAGTAAAAGAGTAAATCTGTTGTTCAAGTGAAGTTTCTTAAAAGAGTATTTTGCAGTTTATTTTGTACCGAAAGTACGTTCTAAGATTCTACTTGCAGAACACCTCTTTCGCAACTTTACTTTACAGCTATTTTCTAAATTAAAAATGAGACTTAAAGGTCGCCCTGATGTTGTGAACGACGAAAAGATATGATATTAAAACCAAGTGCTGATGCAGGTTTCATATACAGTAGCGAAAAGTAATTTTACAGAATATTTTAAAAGTTTAAGACTAATGGTACGAGCGTGAGTCTCTGAAGGTTAAGTTGACTTTTTAAACAACTTGCTTGTACCATTTGTCAAATACTAAATTATTTAATAATTTTTAATACGTCAAAATATTTTTTCAAATTTTCAATTTATTTTTTATAAAGCTTTTGAAGAAGAAGTATAATGCTTTTCTGACTATGATTTATGTAAACTTAAATGCATCCAAATTATTAGATTTAAAATTTGTTTTTAATATTCGTAAGTATCAAATAAGAGTATTATGAACATTTTCATTTCTCTATGTCAAACTTCGGTTAAAATTATTTGCATATTGTAAATAAATGGTTTTACAGTGTTTTTAGAAACCTGAGCCAAAAGTAAATTAACAATCTATTTAGCTCAAAAACTGATCTTTTCTGTTGCAATAAACTAATTTTTTTATTTTTCAAAAAGTATTCCTTTTTTTTATTCAGCAAACGTCCCCAATTCATCTATAATTCGTATAGAACAAAAAGGCTCCAGCATACTGCAGTAGAACTAAAACACAGCACACGTACGCGATTTATGAAGCTCACCTATCTAAAGAAACCAAGAATCCAGATCATCGTGCCACTCGTACTTCCCTTCTCCTTCCTTTTTTTTTTTTTTTTTTAACCGAAAAAGAAAACGACGTTAACGCGCTGACTCTCTCAAGTACAACCCTTTTATCTATATATGCATAACGTGTAAAGGAGGCGTTCATTGCCCCTTGACCTCTTCGCTTGCGCTTGAGCGCCTCTGCTTTGCACGCCATCATGATATTATTATCCCCCCAGTAGTTTGGTATATAAAGGCGGTAACACATCGGAATTTTCAAGAAATTTTAGCTATATACCAGTTTTGTCGAACACAATGGAAATATAAGCTTTGTGTGTTAAGTAATTCATTGAACGTGTGTATATGTGAATATAGTTACTGCGGTGCTTTTAAATGCTATATAGCAGATAAAATATGTGCTTTCATTTCCTCTTCGGGCGCCAATTGCTGCTCTTTATGTTCCTTTATTTTCATTGCTATTATCGACGTCACCAATTTATTAAACGAAAAAGAGAGAAGTTTTAATGAAAAGATTTAGTTTTTAAACGAAAGAAAATTGTTCAATTTAATTAACTGTATATTGCATGATGAAACTGTTGAGCCTGATTTATAGCTTGGTTTCAGGTTAATGAGGTTAGATTTGTTTTATATTTTAAAAATATAAAGAAATTGTATTTATGTTTTATAAATCTCACTGCATGTTTTATACAGTTTTATGATGAAAAAGTTTTTTTAGATTTATTTTTATAAACTCTTGGGAACATAAATGTTTATTGGAGTACTTGCCTCACTACTAAAAGTCAAATTGAATTTAATCTAAAATGATTAATGATTTAAGATGCACCATTCTTCTTTTGCTTTTCATAAATATAAAAGTCAAAGATTCAAATAAGTAATTTGCATTATTATTTAAGATTGACTAATTGAAAAAAAACATCTGATTTTCATTTATTTTAGAATATTCAACGATCATAGTTTCACGTTGATGTCTTGATTTATTTATTTAGTTCTATGCACACGTGTGTAAAACTAATTTCAGCAGTAGCCTCGTGCGATGTACGACAAATATATACTACAAACATCGACATTTACTTTGACATGTGCTTCTCGCAAATTGATTTGAGTACCAACAGTTTGTCATGCATGTCTAGAAAATCACAGATACATAATATATTTGTTATAAAAAATTGATGAAATCAATTATTGAGAATTATTTATATCATATGACCTTGCATTTAGACGAAGAATTCCAATCACTAATGTCAATTATATTATTATCATTTAATGATAAGATAATAGTTTACTAAAAGAATCCACATGAAAAATAATAAATCATGGAAATCATCCCTATTTAATTACTAAACACCACAAGCATAAACTTATATAATACCATTTCGTAAAATAAATAATTTGCCTTCGAGAGACACTAATTTGAAGAGAATCTAAAGTCTATGGATGTACAACAGTGTCTCTAAACTCAAGTTTATTTGTATCTACAAAGACATTACTGCACAGCAAGATATTTATTATGGAAACAAAGATAATAGAAAAGCAATAAAAGATGCTTTGCGTGTTTCTAGAGTGGTTCGTTATACGTCTAAGGAAGCGTGCGTTAACATTTATCTATAAACCTTATATATGCACGCATAGTCCTGTATTATGCATAGCCTTAACCGAAAGGAGGAAATGGATTGAAACTGCCGGCAGCAGCAGCAGCAGCGTAACCGTACCAAGCTTTCGATCGAATCGAATTTGCCTTGTTAAACATACCCACAGAGACACCGACAACACACAACTTGATTAACTTCGTCGTTTGGTATAATAGCGGGTTTACTTCATTAAGTGAAGTGAAAAGGGAGTTCTGTTTTGATGAAGGATGAAGGAATTAAGATAGGATCGTCAGTGAGTGTCTTCGTTAGAATATGACAGTTGATTATTTAGTGAAGTTATTGAGTTTGAATGACTAGACATATGTTTTGAAAATCATCATGATTGCATGAAAAAATACCTAAATACTAACTATGATTCAAATTAATTCAATCGATCAATTACACAGGCATATTTATGGTCTAAACTCTGCTCTCTAAGCAATTCATCCGTTAAATTCATAGACCTTATATTACAAGTTATATGGACCTTAACTTCATATATTCTGCTAAAGTCACTTCAGATTTTGATATAACTTTATGCAATATTTCGACAGTCGCTATACCAAAAAGTTTTGTAATCTAAAAATATTCTAATAGCTCACTTCCATCTAAAGTTTAATAATTTACAAAATTTCAATCAGCTTATGAACAAAAGTTGACTAATTCTCTACTTTCTAAGAATTACTTTGACTTCGTTACATATGCTGTCTAAATTAATACTACCATTGTATAATATGTAACATATTATTTGATCTAAATATTCAGCGTTAGAGAAAAGGCAACAAACAAAGTTATTGTAAACAAAAAGCTGGCAATATTTGTATACATCGTAGATGAGGTTATATTGAAGTTATTTCGTGTAGCTTATTTATACTCACGGTTTCCTATATCTAATTCTAAATTAAAAGCAAACAATTTGCATGAAAATTTGTCGTACGAATGATAACAGGTACCAAGGTTTATAAATACTAGTGGATACAGTTTTAAAAAAATGTAAATTTATGAAAATCACGTTGAACGCAAAAATTTAATTAACCTATTTAGTTTTATCATTAATTAAAATTCTTGAATATCTTTCCGCGAAGCTTCATGCTACAAATGGAAACTCCGTGTATAATTACATCATAAAATATATAAACTTTTACCACAAGTACATACAAATACATTTTCCGCGATGGTTAATTTCCCTTCGGTATTTTCATGCGCGCGCAAATGCATATAAAATCGTTTTCCTCTTAGGTTATATCCAACTTTTGCGCGATACTCATTGTTCTGTAACAACACTTGATTGGAAGTTCACGCGTCATTAGCAGCACGCATAGAGGCAAAAATCTTCAGTTTATACACATGTAAATAAATTGAACTGCGTGATTCGAAGGTTTAATTTTGATTAAAATTGGAAGTATCATGCGATATGTCAAATTTGAAAGAAAATAATTAGTAATATTGCAAGTAAAAGTTATTAATGGAGCAAAAGTTTAATCAGGAAATGGAATTTAATATTTAATTGTAAATGGAGCTGCATCATCGTCTAAATATGTGTTTTCTAATGAATTAGTCAGTATAAACAGATGATTCTAGATTTGCATTTCCTTTTTATAGATTTAAATTGTGATCTTACATCCCGTTCTATGCATTCTAGAAAATATCTAAAAATATTAATGTCAAAAAAATCTAAAATTTGTGGAAAATCCACATTAAAAATAATCTTCTAAAATTAGCAACGTTATTAAAGTTCTAATATGAATCATTCAAACGCTCATAACAATCTTGACAGCTAACCATTGTTTATTTATATTTAAATCTTACCGACGATCAATCAAGTTGAATAATGAATCAATTTTTTCAAGATGTTTTTGTATTGAAGTTTATTGCAGCTAATACATTTTTAATAATGCTAAAGCACGTTTCCATTAAAATATTAATCATTTTATAACAAAAGTTCTGTTACAGCTTAAAATCTATTAATGTATTCAATATTTTTGCAAGTAACTTTAAAAATTTAAAGTCTTTCCATAAAAAATATGATTTAGCATCACATATCTTATACGCATCCATATATCTCTCTGTACTGCAGTATTTCGCGTGTTACAATGCACCACACATGCACACTCATATTGCCTACTCCTCTATTTTTGGTGCGCGCTTTCACGGTCGAGCGCTATTTTTACATCAACGGCAATGTATGAGAAAGCTTGCTTTATAAAAGCCGCAGGCTGGGGATGATATTGCTGTGACAATATTTTTTTTTATGCTGTGAAAGGAAGTGAAAGAAATTACGATTAACTTATACCAGACTTTATTGTATGCATTATATAAATAATCCATTGGATAATGGCTTTTCTCATCTTTATTTGTCTTCCTTATGCACGTGGAATCGCAGAGCTTATAGAAAAGTCAATGATGTGAGAGATTTGAAAGATAATGCTTTTCAATGGATTAAGGTTTAATTTTTTTTATTTTTTATATTTGCAGAATAGAAAATGGATGAGAATTCGTTAGTCAATTACATAAAAATTCTGATTTCTGTGTTCATTTTTAAATAAAATTACATATATTTTTTGATCTTTAAAAAAATTTTTTAAATATTATTTTAAAAAATATGTAGACTTTACAATGTAAACTTTAACATATTTTTATAAGGAAATAATACTGTTTCTATAACAATATAATATAACGTACAACTTCAAACATTAGTTCAATGTAATCTAACTTTACCTCATTACACATTCTTTGGTAGTAGTATTCAAAAGATATTTACTAATTTGAATAACACGAAGCTTATTTTTGTTACGTGAAAAGCCAACTTTAACAAGTCAACACTAATCTGGGTCACGCTTCGTTTTGCCAGCAGCAAAACGTTTTGTTTCAATATGTAAGAGCGTTAATCTAAAAACATTAAAAATTGCAATATCATACATAGCCATGTAAAAGCTAGCAAAGTTTACCGAGCAAATACAAATTTTGCCTTACGTAAATCATGAAAAAAACTCTGTAACTCAAATGAATGAACATTTTTAAAAAAATGTAATTTATTTAGTTTTATTTAAAAAAATATTTTATTTAAAATTTGTTTTATGTTTTATTTGTATAATTTTTTAGAGTACCGCCAACGTAGTATTTTCTAAATAAATAAAAAAGGTATATGTTATTTAAAAAAATGTTCTTTACATTTAATAAATCTCAATATCTCGTAATAACTATATTTATTAAGAAAAATTTTATTCGAACTTTTTTCAATAATAAAAAATTTACGCATCGACTATCAGTAAAATAAGATTTCATCAGAGACATTACAAATGAGATATTTTCACGCATCAGTTCAACGTTAAAGCGAAGATCAAATAAAGTCTTCTCTCGAAAATCCTTCTGCATCAACTAATGCTCACGTTCGCGTGGCAAATGTGATCCAAGAGTCAATGACAAAAGAATATGCATGAAAAAAAAAAGTAAAAATAAAAACCACATCAGAGTGGTTTACAGATGTGAGGATAGAGACCAGTCAAGTGCACCGTGTATAAAGAAGGTTTAGAAAATCTCTGTCGGTCTGGAAACATTAAGCCAAGTGTCACGATAGAGGGATCGGTCGTAAGATAAAGATTGAAAAAGCACAATTTTCTTTAACAGATAAAAGAGTTAATATGATTGCATAAATAGTAAAGAAAAAAAGTACTATACCATTTAATGTAATTATTTTACATCAGATAATGAAAATAATTGAGATCAAGTATAAAAAAAAAGAGAGATTGCAGTAATAGAAGTTCAATGCACCTGTTACATCATACGAAGCCGCTAACGAGCTTATCGGTCATCAACTATACACACACATTTACACCAGCACGTATATCCAATACAAAGCTTTAAAAGCGTTAAGAATAAAAAAAAATTGTTATGTCACGTTGACTTGTTTTTCTTTTTGAAATCAAAAGTGTGTAGTTCGATGTAAGTAAGTAAGAAAGTTGAAGGTTAGTTACAAGTAGTATTAGCTGTAAACGTTGTAAGGGATATCAAGAGAACTTCAGAACTGCAAGAAAGTTTAATCGTGGAAAAGATTGGATGGCGAATTGGGAGAAGGTATATAATGTCAATTTAAGGAATACATTAGGGTAATAGAATATTTATGTTGTTTAATGCTTGGAATTGATTCAATAAACGAAGAAAATGTTGATATAATATAGCTTCTGCATAAAATTTATATGGAATTTTAATTTTATTAATAATTTGTTAACTCAAAATAAATTCCATATTCTGTATTTAATTTGTTAAAATTATGCATTGTATATAAATTGGCAATTCATCAATTTTAGTAATTTTAATTAAAAACTTTAATAAAATTATTATTAATTCCAAAGTTTGTTAAATTTGTTTACAATTAAATACAAATTTCAAAAGTTCATTATGTTTTTATTAAACTGAATATTGATTTACATTTACATAATAAAAAATTTAATATTAAATTTCTTGGATAAAATTAGGCCAGATACACATGGAATGGATGCAGACAATAAAGCAAAGATAAACTTTATTTTAAAATCTCAACAGTTTGTTTACTATTGTTGTTTTTATGTATAAGTAAAGCTCAAACAAATAATGAGATAAAAATGCATTAAAAAAACTTGTGAATCTAATTAAAATTTAATCTGAAAGAAAGTTCTATAATTTTTTCTTGCAAAAACAAACATTACATAAACATTAATATAAATCTTCAAACAAACATTTTCAGGCTAAAAACAATCCAAATTTATTTTAAGCACTTAAAAAGTTTTCTTAAAAAATTTCAGCAAATATTCAAGAAAATGAAAAGTAAAAAAATCTTAGTCGGTACAATTAAATAGAAATGTGTAGAAAGTAAAAATGCTTTTCTTTTTTTTTCAAAATAAAATTCTATCATTTCAAGTATCTCTTCTCCCTTTAACCTCGGTACTGACTCTTCTTAGTTATTCGTTGGATAGTGTGCGAGGTCGCGACATTGGCCCCTCCAATTAAAGTAAGTGGAAAGAGAGAGAAAGGAAAGGAAAAGAGACACATAAAAGCCTAAAGTCTTTTTCTTTTAGGCCTTTATAAACTATCGTGTGTGGTTGGCTCGATGCCGGTTGCTTAGTGTTTCGGTTGTCTGCTTTGCTGAGACTTTAACGTGAAACACGAGAAAATAAAGGGGAAAAAAGAGAAAAGAAAAATGGTTCCGAGATTGATTAAACATTTATTGGATAGACAAGTGATTAATTGTAACTTTGGGAATAGTATGATTCAAACATGTTACGAATTTCACGAAGGAAATGTTATTACATGTAGAAAATTAGTCTGTAATTATTTTGTTATTATGGTAAATTAAGTTTAATTGGAATCTGTAAATTGAAAATAATAGAAGCTAAGTTGAATTGATTATTCAATACGACAATATAATGGATTTTATTTTGGGTATATATATATAATGTTGCAATAAAAATTCTGGCTTTCTATCACAATCAAAATAAGATTATACCTGATGAAAAATCCATAAAATATTACTGTGCTAAAATAAACTTTGTAGCTTTGCAAATGTTTACAATACTAAATTTAATGATTTTGCAAGTAGAATTTTCAAGAAATCTTTTTAATTCAATATTATATAACTAAAATCTTTGTTAAGTTTATAACAATTATTATTTTGCTTTTACACAGTTTGCACGTGAGGATTGTTAAATTTTCAATTACATTAAATACAGTGAGAAGTTGGTCTGTAAAGGCTTGAATGAAGAGGTAGTGAATTTGTTAATCTCATTATTTAATATTGTTCATGATACAATAGCATAATATGGATTTTACTTCAACGTAAACTCACAGTCAGATAATTACAATTTGTGTAAGGCATTTGTTATCTTAAGTTTGAAAAAAAAAATAATTCAGAACTAACAAGTCTTATTCATAAATATTGTTGTTATCTCATTCTTATACGGTATTAACATTTCTAATAAAAGTTTTCTTACTATTGTATTTCGTTGCTACATTTAATTGAATTTATGAAAGATAAAACAGGTTTATACAACAGTAAATTTTTCGAACAAAAATCAACTCATGAAAATTCATCTTTGTTGTTCTAGAAACGTTATTTCTACTTAATCTAAACTTTGATGCTTTATTTTCGAAAGTATTTCTAAGATAACTGGAATTAAGTATTCATGAACTTCGAAATTTTTTTCTTTTTGTTTATTAATAAATAAGACAATAGATTATTTCTTTTTCATATTTAATACTTTTGATCTTAAAACATAAAATTTTGATTGCATGATAAATTATTTTAAATTGGTAAAATATATATTCTCATTAATTTAACAAATGTTATGTTTATTTATGACCGAAAATGATTTGACAAGAAGTCAGAAAATTTAGTTGAAAATTTGGAAAATTTACGGGCATTAAATAATATTTAGGATTGACTTTATGCAGCTGTTAAGTTTACAATTTCTCAAAATTAGTTATTATTTTGATATGATAAACTTTTAATATTTTTTTTATTTAACTTTTTGAGTATAAATCTATTTATTTACTTGAAATGGACTATCTATAGAATAGTCAAAATGTCATTTTGAATTTAATAAACTATTATAAACAGTAATGCCCTTAAATTTTTCAAGTTATTAACTATATCTATTTATATTTAATGATAATAAAAATTCAGAAAATAAATTTTGACTTATCTAAATATCTGAAAAATTGGTAAATACGTGAATGTTATTCTTGTAAAAAAATAATAATAAAAATAGAATAATGAAGTAGGTCGTTAAGCTAAAGATAGAAAATTGACTGATAAGGACTCTTTTCTCAATCACAATTGACGAATAAGTGGGAGTGCTCTTGAGGTATTCGATCTTTTTTGAATTTTCAAGCCAAAGATCGACGATAAGCATCGAACAGAAATAGAAAGAGGGAAAGAACGACAAGATATTTCGTATTATGTGTATATGGATATAAGGCGTATCTGTAAAGCCAAAGTCAACAACAAGAATGACGACTGTACCAGAGGAAAAATATTACAATGGGGAAAAAAAAGACGTCGAGAAGCATCATAAAAACGAAACTTGAGGCTGAATTTTTGGTTGAGAGGTACACGAAAAGGTCTTTTCAAGTTGAATTCTTTACAATATTTTATACTTTCAAAAGAATTCCTTTTTTTTCGTAAGCAAATGCTTTAATATTTTAATTTGAAATATATTTCTGAAGTTTATTGTGGTTTTAAAAAAGCATATTCCTTTTTTTACGAATCTAATTTCTCAATATTAAGGAATTAAATCGAGCATGAAAATTTTTATTTGAAAGAAATTAATGTTTTTCGTTACACAGACTTTTTTGCGTTTTCAAAAGAAGATTCCAATATTTTTGGCATCAAGCAACTATTAAGAAGTGAAAATATATAATACGAACTCCGAAAAAATTTAAGCTTTTGGCACAAGCCTACCAAGTTCAGAGTGCCAAGAGATTAATACGAGACTTTTTATGGCTAATTTTCACTGGAGGAACATTAACTTAATTGTATAGATATAGTATGAAATTTCATTCGGTCCCTTAGGATTTAACAAAATATTTACTTCTAAAAGCTATAAACCAAATGCTTGATTAATTATTCAATAAAACAGCGAAAATTGAATCACTATCAACTATTAATGAAGTAATCTCATACCTATTCGAATAATTAACAAACTTCCTCGAATTAAATTAACGACTCCCACTGTAGCCGGAATCAACCTAAATAAATCTTTAATTAAAATGTACATCTAAATTAATTTAAATAAAACATTTTCCAAGATGTCATTCGCACTTACTATAATTGCATAAGCCATTACAAAATAACTTTGTTGGTATTACGTATGTACACACACGTACATACATGTAAGCTTGAAAAAAAAAAGTCGTTAATCGTTTACTCAAGTATGAGATACGCCTCTTGGGTATAGTTTTAAAGACGAGTATATGCATAGTGCACAGAAGTGTACATAACACTTATAAACAGTGTATATATGAGTATACCTGGAAATGGGTACACTGGACTTTCAACGGTTATAAAAATACTTTTTATTGTGATTGTATGTTAGATTGTTACCAAATGTTTAGATTATTTGAATTATTATAGCTATTTTTTTCTCTTCGTTTTACGACCAGTTGGAAACTGATATTTTTGTAGATAATATTGTGACTTTTATTAGATGATATTTTATATTTATTATCTTTTTTATTATCTTATCTGTTTTCTTTTTATTTTTGTTATTTAGTTTGATATGAAAGTACAAATTAATTTTGAAATTGATCAATATGAAACTCTTTAAAGTTTAATTAGATCATATTGTTTAGTTTTACAATTAAAAGGTCACAATATGTATAATATAATACATGCGAATGATAAATTTTCATTCAATAAAACTACTTAATTAAACGTCATTCAAATGATTCAGAAGAGATAACTAATAATAACAAAGTGGCAAGAATATTCGCGAAAGGTGAAGTTAGTGAAACTATTTCTGGGATAATACGGGATTTAACCTAAAAGCGATAAGAACAAAAACTTTTAAAAAAAATTTTCCTTTTAAAACTTTCGTTAATTAAAGTAGCTAGCCAAATGAAAAAAGTTTAAGTAATATACTATTAATGTACTATTTTATATAATAATGTTACTCGTGATGTTTTTCTATTTGCAATACTCGGCAAACTATAAGTATTGCCAATAATGCCAAAACGTTCGTCAACAACCTAACTCTAGTTAAAATTAGTAATTCCACACGTATATGTACACGATATATTCATCAATTAAATGTATATATTAAATCTTATCAAACTAGTAAATACCAGTTTCTATTCTGAATTATTTATTTAAATTTCATCAACGCATCATATGACCAAACTGATTCATGTTAAATCAAAATTAATTATCATCACGCGAGACATGGTTTTTGTATTATTTTTTTTTTTCATTTGTACGCACAGTTCATTTCGTTAATCATGTTAAAGCGCACCTTTTCGTCGACGTCGTATGAAACACCACTGCAGCATGAAACATGACACTCTGCGACTCTGGTGAATATGCTAAATATCTCGTCGTCGGTCTGCGGTTATTATGTGCACGACGTTATTTTTCTCTCTTTTTTTTATGCACGTCTATATATATTACCCATACATATGTACATTTGTATGCATGTATAGATATATATAAAAAAAGGTTAATGGCCACTATACCACTATTTGCCAGCTACTAATTGTTTCACTCTTACTACTTTTTATTTAATATTTCCGTTTAACTTGTTATTCACTTGTACACAATATCACGTTATATCAAAATACTATGGAAAGAAAAGAAATAGGACTGAAAAACCAAAAATTTCGATAACACTTTACACGCAAAGGGTATATGAAAAAAAAAAAATAGGAAAACTTTTTGATATACCACGTCACTCAGGAACGCACGCGCGCGAGCTCAAATCTACAGCACCACTATGTAAAGACAAGCTTCCCTCTCTCTCCCTCTCTCTCTATTTTATTTCCTCCTTTCCACGACGTTTTGGATTCCGGTCGGTGCACGCGTTTTCCCTCTCTCTATCTTTCTTTCTCTCTCTTTCTCTTGCTCCTATTTTGTAGGTTAGGTCGGGAGGCGAGAGAAGCGCGAATAACTCGTAAACTCGGTACCCACCAACGCACACGCTACTTCCTTACTCTTTCTATAAAAGCGAGAGAACAAGTTTATTCAATGTACTTTTAAGTATTAACATGTTTTTTCACTAGATCAATTTTTTAATTATATATTTTAATTTCCTATTTTTATTTTTTTTCTTTGGCTTTTAATTTTAAATTATTAATTAACCGATATTCATTTTTGTTTATGTTTCTTTTGGTATCGAAAGTTTACGCGATAAAGGGTTGAAACGTAAGGGAAGGGATGAACTACACTCGCGTATATATTATGTGTGTGTGACCCGTTGCGCGCACCAGATGGCTTACTATAGCAGGTCACGAGCTGCAGTTGCAGTTTTATCACTTAAATTCAACATTAAAATCCTTTTAAAGTTTTATTCAAAAATTTAACAATTGTTACTTAAAAATTAAAAAAAAAAAATGGAGCTTGCAAGCTCTTTCAATCACGCTATTATTGAAAAAAAAGATAATAATAAAAAAAAAAAGAAAAAAAATGCACAAAATTCTTTTGGCGCGCACGCACGTAATACACTTTTTTTTCACTTGTTTATAAAACGGCGACGCCAAGTCGCTTATATTACAATGACGTAAATATCAATATAATAACGGATATACATATACATACATATACAAACAATATAACGTTTTATGTATGCATACATACATCAATATACATAATAAAAAAAAAACAACAAGCCTATATGCGCAAAGACTAGTCGAGAAATATATATAGGAATACGCGCGGTTCGAGGTCGAGCTGGCGACTGACTTTGCTTTGCGTGGTTCAAGCCAAAAAGAGAGAGAAAGAGAGAGTAAGTCGTCGCGACGCCGACGCCACCTTCGACCGGTTTATAAAGAGTTAGCATGAGAAAGAATGATAATAAGAGCGAGAGAGTAAAAAATCTTTTCTATTTTTTTTTATTCTTTCTTTCTCTCTTTTTTTCTTTATATATGCATAGAAACGAAAAGAAAAGCTTACACGAGGGCTTCTGGCTATGGTTCTTTTTTTCCTGCTCTTTAATTCCCGTAGCTAAGGTTAGTATACTTGGAAGTAGATATAGCATTTTATGTTATGTCATATGAGGAGGGGTTGCGAACGATTATATTATTGCTGATATGCGTGTCATGATTACGATTATCAAATGAGGCTGAAATGTTTTGTTGGAATATTTTTGGAATATTTTTATCTTAATAAAGGGGAAAATAAGTTTTATTTTTCGTAAAAATTTTATATGTTTGAATTAAAATATTTTTAATAAACATATTTTTTCGTTATTTTTTTTATCATTATGAAGTTAAATAATGTTTCTAGGATCATTAAAATTTATGTATAAACAAAAGAAATCTCGAGACTTTTTAATTGGAATTTAAAATCTAGGTCTCGCCAAACTCGTACTTATACTACTGATACGTATTTAAATCTTGTTTCCATAATCGATTTGAAATGTATAGATTAAATAGTTATACAACTAATATTACATTAATACGGTAATTAAAACTTTATCATTCAAATGAAATACTAGTGCATACAATGAAATATCCGTAATTAATAACATCGTTAAAAACGTTTAATTAATAATAAAAGTAATGTTAATTATTTAGCCATTATAAATAGAATTTTATTTTTAGACCAATTAATAAAGAAATGCTTTTAAAATGCAAAAGCAAACTGAATTATGAGTTAATGAAAGAGGTCTATGACACGTCATTTCATTGATTTTAATAAAAAAAAAGGAAACTGTATTTAAAGTTTTGCTTGAATAAAAAAATTACGAAATAAAATTAAAAATTTTAAGTGTCTAAATATAGAGTTATGAATAATTTAATTCATTTAAATTTATTTCGAATTTTCGTTCGAATTAAAAGAATAAAAGAAAAAGTAGGTAAATTAAGTACGTAGTTTGATTGAATGTAATTTATTTAGCTAAAGCTTTCGACTTTGCCGTTTAGTTTTGACTGCGATCAAATAATCGAACTTCCGTAACTTTAAATAGTGATTTACGTGTAATGAATATATACTAGTTATTATACTAGTTTAATTGAATCTAATCATTACAACATTAAATTAAGTATTTACTATTTTTACAATTAAGGAATTAAACAAACACTATTTTTTACTTTGAGATATTTTTTTTCGATACTAGCAAAATGTCAAGAATAATATTTTTCAAATTAAAATATTTTTGAAAACTAGAATCAACATCGCTAACGAGAAAAGAAGTAGCGTCCTACTTAAAAAAACCTTCGTTTTGCAAAGGGAGTTTCATCTAACTTTCAATATTGAAAGCATAAAAGCTTAAAAAAAAGTAAGCAAAGAGAAAAAAAAAACTTAGTCATTAGTAAACCGATAATATTTTTTACTGTACTTAAAGTACTATGTTTCTCTTTACTTTTTCTTTATTTCTCTTTTTTTGTGGTTGTTGTTGTTTACAGTAGAATGTAACTAACCATAAATTCGCTGTGTTATTGGGTTGTAAATTCTAGAAAATTCACTGAATCATGAATGTATAGTACGTCTATTGTAATTTTATCTAGAAAAGGGTTAAATTTTAGTTGGGTGGTAGAGGTCAACTGTGTATACGCTGTACATATAGAAAACTCAAAGTGCTTCATAAAATAAACTAGCTAAGCAGGGTGACGTGACGGAATTGAATATAAAGAGATTTAAGAAAATGAACACTGTGTTAACATTATATTAGTGTACATTTTCATTTTATATTTATAATGAATATTTAATTTTTTTGCTAGGTAGTTCAGTACAAAGTATAAAATTATTCTCTAAACATTTCTTTTTTATAACGAAACTTTGGTAATAGGATCGTTTGAAAAATAATACTTGAATTAAGCCAAGTAATACATCAAAGGCATATAAAGCTAGAAAAGAGTAATTCAACAATTTTTACTTACATTTAAAAAGCTTAGTCTCTTTATGATATAGAAAATGTTTTATCTAGGTATATTCACTCACCTGCAACAAAAAAAATAAAAAATAATTATTATTAAATGAAATTTTACTTTAATTAAAATACATAATTATAACACTATTTGTTTTTTCCAACTCTTTAAATTATTTGTTAAATTTTCTTATAATTAAATATTAATACAAGAAATATAGCATATAAAAAAAGTAATCCTCGTGTAACAATAAAATCCGCATTCTAGCAGTATTTGTATTTCTTCCTTTAGAAAATAGTCACACACATAAGAATTTAAAAAATTCAAGACTACAAGAGACAGTAATATTGCGATGCGCGTGAAAGTGAATTTTCTTCTTCTACTACTAATACACAACTTCTATATATATAAGAAAACCTTGGCTTGTGTCAGTAGAAAAAACGTTATAGTCAGAGCCTGAAAACGACGCGTCGAGTGACTAGTATAGTGCAACATTGGTCTAGCCAAAATATATATACGTTCGTAACACCAATATATAGTTACTACATAAGTATATGTATGGAATAGTCGAGCTTTTCTTATACTTTATTCAACGGAAGTATTGTCTACGTGAATTGTCTATTGTTTTGAAATCTTAACTTAAACGATGCAATTTCATGAATGTATGGAATAACATTGTTCTCTAAGTATTTTTGATGATGTATTTTTAGGATGTTTAGTAAAGCTATTTTTGGATGAAATGGTTATTTAAATTACCAATAATAATACTTGTCATTTGTTTTTGAGGTGATGCAATAGGATGTATTATTTACATGTAGTTATCACGTTGCAGTTTCTCGGATTTTTTAATATAATTCAAAATTTTTTTTAAATATATCTATATAATGCTTTTTATTATTTAAAATGGAATATGAATATATTTTTAAAACTTTTGAATTAAGGGGATGTAACACGGGCACTACACCTGTACTCATGAATTTGGCCTATCTTTTCATTTTATTGAAAAACTTGAGGAAAAAAATGCTTTAGCATTTGTAGTATTTATCACGAAGATTATTCAGTTAAATTTTCAAATAAATTCATTCATTAGTTTTTTAGGATTTTCAGTTTCAATATTTATATATTAAAATTTTTTTATTTCGTACAAGAAATCTAAAATTTTGAAAAACTAATGAATGAATTTATTTTCTTAATATTTTGCAATAAAATAAAAAGATAGTCAATATTTATGAATACAAGTGTAGTATCCAGTTTACATCTTCTTAAGAATCGAAAATTTGGTAAGTTTTAATGTCGGTATTTTATAGCCTTTTAAATATTTAATCCATACTCATAAAATATATTTACTTTCCATTAATGAATATAAAAGGAGACTGAAAATAGTTTAAGAATTCATGATATTTTGGAAAAGTTTAAGCAATTTCTATAAAGTACAAAATGGAATAGGTGATTTTCACAGCACCAAATGTTTTCCTTGATAAGCGTGCTCTATAGAAAGTGACCCCTCCCTCCGCAACACAAACTCAACGGAAATTACCAAGCTACTTCAGCAAGTGCTACTATCAATTTTAAAGGAAAAAGCAGGTCAAATTTCGCATACCATTTTGCAACTTCAAAATTTGATGTAATTTTCTAAAATTCATCTATTTATTCAGTGTTTCATAGTTTTAAATATGAAATTGATGTTTTATTTAATTAATATTGCTCAGACATATAAATTTATTTAATTTTGCATTTACTTTAATTAACTATCTATTTTATTGTGTAATTAAATGTATTTTACTGTTTAAAATAAAATTTTTTCAATCTCAATTGTATGCACTTTTAACAAGGCACAAGTATTTTTCAAACATAGATTCTTCAATTATTTTTGGTTTAACGTCAAGCTTATATTTTAACTCGTGTCTAACGAAAGTTTAAATAAAACTGCATCAAATAAATATAGTAGCTTTTCTTTTTTTACGAAACCGATCTCGCTGTAGAAATATTGTTTTAATTAAGATTTTGATAAAAATGAATTTAACCAAAAAAGCGCAATAAATATTTAAGTTATAAACTAAATCATTAATTATTATAATTCATATTCATTATAATGCTTAATCCAGCCAATAGTTACTTTGTAATTATGGTAGATAATATAACGTAGCATTAATTATATAATTGCGTAGTGATTATAAAGCATCTATGATTAAACGGATTAATTTCTTCTATACATATTTATTAGAACCAAACATGCATAGGAATTAAATCATTAATTAATTTTTATTTTTTCAGGAATTCAAACTTTTTTGAAGTGTAAAATTTTAGAATAATTATTCAGTTAATTAATTCCTATAGTAGTAAAATTATTTAAAAATAATAAAAGTTATTTATATACTAAATATTTAATTTTGCACCAGCAAAATACAAGATATTTTGATAATGCTTGATATTCGACGTTAAACTATATTCTTATCGGAATTTGAAATATTATTCAACATGGAATTTGCAAGAGAGATATATACAAGCTTAATAATTTGATTGTCACTACTGAAATATTAATAATATCGAATATTGTTGATAACGTTTATGATTAATGATTATTTATTTTAATATAATTATTTAATTTAATTTTAAAATTAAGTAAAATGGAAATATATCATTTAGAACAACAAATTTAAAACTAATATAGAACAATAAAAGTATTCTTGTTACTTAAATATTATTAATAAATAAAGCAAATGTCATTATTTAAAATAAAATAAATTGCAACACGAATTTAAATATTAAATTCAAAGTTTAAAATATATCAAGTACTTTTTCAAAACTGTACTGCACAATTTGAAAACTAAGCGCAATACAATATTTAAAACTTAAAAAAATTTACTCCCAACAAAAAATCAACAGTAGGAGAGCTGTCCTTTTGAAAGTTTTGTAAACACCTTTTAACAACAGCAAAATACAAAAAAAGAAATAAAAACCTTTAAAGCAGATGCATAACCGCTTTTGCTGAATAACAAAAATAATAATCAACGTCGCTTGCATGATAAAAAGTCTCCATTTGAAAAACTTCTCCAACAAAATAAAAAAGCAGACCATTTTATATTCCTATAGTCCTTGTGCTTTTTTTTCGCGTATAACTATCCTCGCCAGTTGTATATTCATCCAACCTAACCAAAAAAAATGAACTCGGTCGCCAAAATAAGAGTGTCACTCACCAAAACCCACTTCTTTCTGTTTTTTTTTCTTTTTTGTGGTAGGCGTTTTTCTCAGTGGTCGATCTTTTTTACACTGGACCGTATTCAAGCTTACCGATCCAATCGTGTCTGACTTTTTCTTAACTATGTTTTCGATTATAGGCACTTTTTTATCCTAATTTCAGTGGGCGTAAACATTTGGATTAGTGTGTGTAAGGATGACTAAATAAATATTGACGATGGATTACGTTGAAGTTAAAAAATGGAAAAATTCGATATTGACCTCATTTATGGAAAATATGGTTTGTATTCAATAATTCAGTGATATTATAGGAAAAATCCACAATTTTAGCCTTGAAGAATTGTTTATCTGTACAAATATATTCAAATTAAATTAAATGCACGATTTCATAAATTTTTTTATGAAAATACCATTTTTCAAAATTACAAAAATTAATTTTATTTTTCTCCGACTTTGCTTAAGAAAAATTTTGTTAAAATTTGATATAACGTTTGATAAAATAGTTACAAATAAGGCTCATTTAATGGTAATGGATTTATCCTACAGTCGATGTATTTCATCCTAAAAATCGAAGTATCTCTCTTCCATCCTCATCTCTCACGTACCAAGATTACGGATAAGAAAAAAAAATTGAAGGAAACTCGATATATATAAAAAAAAAGGAACCAAACGAAGAAGCTGGATAGGTATTGATATATGTATTAAGTTTGAAAAAAAAACGATATCGAAAAGTCAAATGAGATCGAACGTAAGTATTAGCACGTAAAAAAGAAATATTCGATAACTTTAAGAATAGGAAATGATTGGCTTAATAACTTATGAAAAAATACATTGATGAAAAAAATCCTAATCTAGATTGGCATATTTTAATTTAAAAATAAAGCTACAGTAATTAAAAAATTATAAGTTAAAAATGAAATACAAATTCTAAAAGAAATAGTATTGGATTTTTTAATTATTGGATGAGTATTTAAATGAAATTTTCTTGAGCCAGTTAGTGGCTCAGTCGATAGAGCGTTGGATTCGTAATCTCGAGGTTCTGAGTTCGAATCCCGCTCTCGGCAGTCGATTGATAGAAGCACCACTGTACGTTACATGTGCTTTGTTCACAAACACGCTTACGAGCTCCGTCACTTATTAGCATCACAAATAGCATAAATATAGCAACGTTAAAAAAAAAAAAGTTTAATGTTTTGGGGAGATCTTGAATTAAAAATTTTTTTAAATATCTCCACCTTATATTTTTTATTAATCAAAGACTTGGATATAATATACAAATATTTCTAAAATTTTTGGATTAAGAATTAAAGAATGTGAACAGCTATAATGACAGTATTCTTCATTCCTTTTAAACATAAAATAATATGATACGTTTGTTATATTTAAAATGACAACAAATGATTTAGCCGCTTAAAGTAAATTTAACTCAATAAAGTCAAAAACATTCTTCCATACCAATATGATTCAAGTAAAGAATGTATTCTCTATTTTGCCCGACCTATAAATTTGAAATTCAAACTTTAAATCTCAAGAATAACGAGTATATTTCAGTTTTCCAATAGCAAAAAATTTTTTTTTTTGGAATATAAACCTCACATATTTCCAAATAAGAAGTCACATTGAACAATCGACCGAGAAACAATGGCATGCGTAATCAAGGAACAAGGAATCCCTAGCCTTTCACACAAGCTCTCTGCATACCTATACATATCCCTTCAAAGCTTCACCAGATGATGCATGTTATACAGAGAAGAAGGGAAGAGATAGGCGTATAAAGTAAAAGAGAAGGAAATAGCCAAAGAGTAGAGACTATCGATTACCGATTGCATTAGACGCGCTTAAGCCTCTTCTATACTTGTAGTTTTCCTTAAAAGGTTGGTTAGAAACGACTAAGTACACCTACTTATGTAGGCGTTAAGCAAAGTACGCCGACCTTCGACCTTAATGGAGGCCATCTTTATATACATATATAAATATAAACATATCATATATATTTGACTCATAAATTACGATCTTTAAACACTCGAGTGTCTTCCCCACATATCATATCGATTGAAATTTATATGCGGACAATGGCCGGGATTTGTCCATTTAAGCGTCTTTTGTATTAAGATTTTACTTGATATAGTATAGACAGATTTCATATTTTTGACGTAAAAAGAGAAATATGAGAATTTAAAAGATTATTAGCACGTGTATAGATATAGATACAGAAATATGATATCAATATGATTTTTTTAATAAATAACGATGGTGTTGTTTACTAATTAAGCTTTTAGGCTTGTTATATGTAAACAAGATATAAAACATTGCAATATTCATAGAGGCAAGTCTATCAATTTAAAAATATTTGCAATTTTACTACCAAAATTTTGTCCTAGTTTCAAAACTTTCTCTCTGAAAGTATATTCTGTATAGGCTATAAAAATATGATAAAAACAATTCGTTTAATATTGAACATATTGGAATTAAATTTGAATTTTGACAAAAGCTTACACTTTAAGATTTTCAATAAAAATTAAATAGATAAATTCGCCGATCCTTGGCATATATTTTAAACTTAATGTCATTTAGATGGCTTTTGAAAAAGAAAAAGGAAATTTTACGTGACCGTACTTTAAATAAGGGTCAAACCCATCCAATGTTTTCCCAAACATACAGATCTTTTTGAAATTACGGAATGAAAAATTCAGCTTGTATACCGCAGCAGTTTTCTTTGAAAAATCCTTTTTAACTATAGCAAAGGAGAAAAGTTGTGACCTAGCAACGGTTATGTAAATAGTATATACGCCACTTGGATTTTTCGTACTACAGATATACTGCGAGACTATGACTGTTACTATAATTTAACATTAGTCGCACATGTTTTGTTTCTTTTTATTTCTGTACATATCCAGTGGGAGAATATTCTGAATTTGAGTGGATTCCGTTTAAACGCAATAGTGATGCAGAATTAAATTGAAATTATTCTGTTTGGTGGTTGTTTAAACAGACGTATGTCTGTTTTTAGTAGGTTGCACTTAACGGGAATCCTCATACCGACAGAGAGTTCTACTTTATCTACATTTAAATTATTAATTTTAATAAAAATTTAACTATTCATGACTGAAATTCGTAGGAGAGGCACATTCTCAACATGCCAAAGAATTTATTGCAACGTTAAAAGACAATATAAGGGTAAAAATAAAGGCGAAAACTGCTTAATACGATTAACTTTTCAATGTAGTTATGAATAATCGTATTATGCAGTTTTTGTCTTCACTTTCACTTTTATTCTGTCTTTTGACGTTGCAATAAATTCTTTAGAATGTTAAGAATGTGCCTCTTCTATGAATTTTAGTCAAAAATAGTTAAATTTTTATTATAATGCATAATTCAAATGTAGATAAGGTAGATCTCTGTGCCGGTATGAGGACACCCCTTAAACTTGAATTTTTAAAATGTCAGTAAAACATTAGTTTGTTGAACAATAAAATCTCACTAAAAACAATATAGGTTTTTATTTTGTTTTTGTTTTTGTGCACTAATATTAGTGAAAATCTAAAACTAGCTTTTAGCTGAATATTAGTTAATTTTATAGTTTAAATTCTTATTTTACGTATATTTTAAGTATCAATCGTAAATTAATAATAAGCCACTTGAATAAATGTATTCCTTCCATTTTCAAATCACATTCAGATAATTTTATTAATTTGAAAATTTAATATCAGTTAAATAATCTCTTCTGTTTGATTAATACATTAGCTAGTGGAATCCCCCTTTTGCCATACATAAAATTTTAGTAAATTATTTAAAAAGAAAAATTGAATTCAAAAAAAAATTTTTTACTTGTAATCATCGTATATTATTTTTGTTTTCCGTTTTGCTCTAATTAATTATATACAATTTATCTATTATATAAATTATACATAACTATATACATTTATATGTAATTTATATATTTTATTGTTTTAAATATATTTTTATGATCATATTCATAATAGTTTTTTTTCAGTTTTATAAAATTGTACTAGTAAAACATAAAAATTTTGAATATAATTTATTTGTTTATAAAAAGCTATATAAATTTATAAACTAATTTTCATTCGTACAGACGCTTAGAAAATAATAATTAAAAATCTAAACGGTAAAACAACTTTTTCCAATTGTTGAAATGAAATAAAAGTAATATAAATCAATGAAAAAATCATAAATTACTTTTTAAAAAGTTTATGGTTATTTTATTGTTGCCAGTGTATTCGAATCCGTTTGGTTTATGAAATTAAGCAGTATTGACCGCTTTTTTTAATTTGGTTTTTACAATTTGACATTTTTGATATCTTGTGTTGGGAACGTCAAACGCCCTTATGATGTAGTTAAATAAAAATTCACTAATAAAAAACTTTTAAAACATTTTTGAGAATTTATTTTATTTGAAGTATTGCTATGGAGTAATACTTGAAAATTTATTAAAAACAACCCATTAATTTTGAAATAATATATTATGAAAATTCATTACATTTTGTAGTAATTGATTGAAAGCGTGTAGAACTAATGTATTATGAATTCATCTTAAAATCAAAATGAACTAATTAAAAAAAGAGGTATTTCATAAATTATTTTCATTATTTTCATTATTTAAAGATGATTTACAAAATTAATTTTTTATTAAAAAATCAATTTTTTGTGCATAACTTTGTTTAAATGATAGCTGTTAACTATTTAATAATATTTTAAATATTCACAGCTTTATTGCGTGAATTATATTCGTCTGTGATATCAATCATCAATTGCTGACTTACTTTTTCAATATATCAGTTTTAGAATCCTGACTGTGATATCAATGTATTCAACATTATATATAACGATAGCTATGTGATGAATGCTCTGTAGTTACGATAAAGTAGAAAATTTTTATCAAAAATGCGAGTGAAAAAGTCATTTTCAAAATAAAAATGTAACACCAGTATTTATAAACAAGCATTAATGGATTACCCGCTATTTTTATAATTATCTTATGAATTTATAGAAAAAACAGAAAGATATTACACGCCATTTTTTTAATTATGTTACAAACCAATTAATCACATTATTTAATTTTTACTTTTCCGTAACACTTGAGTACGAACTCTAACGAGTATATGTTAATTTCAAAGGATAACCGTGTAAGCTTTTTCATTTATTCGGAACTATTGAGTTGGCTGATAAATATTCTCTTTCATAGATATTTTTAAATGAATTAATATGCATAAAAAATAGATATTTTTTATCTTTTCTAAAATGATTGTATATTTGTTATTATAATCTCTTTTAATTATTTACTGTACTATAATTATCTGAAGTTGATTTCATAATTAATGATAAGATACGAAAATGCTGATCTGTTTCTTTAGTAATTAATGCTATTCGCTTATCTTTTAAATAGCTTTATACATAATTACTGACATAGTTTCTAAAATACGATTTATCACAATAACATGTTAGAAATGACCAAATTAGAATAAGGTTCAATGATTTTGTTTAACGGGAATTCATAATCACAACTTTTATTCAAATTTAAACATATTGTTATATTTTATAAATTGTAAAAAGGATAAATATTTTTTACTCATGTATAATGCTACTATAAATGAATTTTTTATTTTTCAAATCTCAAATAATTTATTTGTAATGGAAAAAATAATACAAAATCATTCGTAAGAACATATTACATTATGTTTTAAAATCAATAAGTGCGCAGCTTATTGTGTATTATATTTCAAAAATTACATGCAATTTATGCATGTTCCGTTTCTATTATCAAATGTTCTATTTTTTATAAGTTATATTCATACAAAATTTGTAACTTATATAATCAAATATTTAACATTAATATTTATTAAACAATTTTTATATGTACACATGAAATCCAAAGAAATCCAGGTCACAGATTTAAATAAAACTTTGGAGATAACTTTCTGAAGCACATAAACTTTCTAAAAATATTGTATTTTGATTCCAAATTACTCAAAACATACATCTAAAATGTTATTCCAAAAAATATTTTTCTAAATGCTAAGCTAAAATTACTATGTTCCCTGCCAGTGCCAAAATGGGATGTAGTATTTTCGTTTCTTTGTTCAGAATAAAAGGATATGTTCGTCATGGAAAATAAAATTGTCATCGCATAGCACGTGTTTGCCACCTACGTCTTCAACTCTAATGGCAATTTGCACGTGCTATGGTCCAACCAATTTTTTCTTTCTCAGTTGTATAATGTACTATTTTTCATCACGAGAAAAGCTTCCTCCTACGAGAAATCAAAATCGTAAAAAAGAAAATATGTTTTATTCAATTTAATAAAATAAATAAAAACATAGTGAAAAAATTCTGAAATAAGTATAGAAAATTCTTCAATGATTCCTTACATTTTTCTGCTATTAACTACTAAATATTTACGAAAAAATTTTTTTTGCAATATTATCATTTTATTAACTATTAAGTGGAAAATCTTTTTATTACAATGTCGTTGCATTTTTGTATAAGCAGATATTTTTAATAATGTGTGAACTGATTGTTGATTATATTTTTAATATACATAGATTTCTTCAATATCATCTTTGAAATTATTTTCTTACTGTCGATACACTTTTATGTAATGAGTAATCTCTCATATTTGTCATAGTAGAGAAACGAAAACTGCTTTATTGATCAAAATTTGCTTAAATTTACATTTAGACTAGCGTCAAAATATAAGCCTTGAAACTGAAATTTTAATTACTTGTTTACGCGTTAATCTGAAAAAAAGCTGCAGACTTGAGAGCCAAAAGTCAAGGATTTTCGTGCCCTACGTTAGAAAATAAAAGAAAATTAATTCTTATTCTTTTAGTGCAAAATAATCAACTAAAAATATTGAAGTTGAAATCACCAAGTAGTTCAAAAAGGGCCGGATTTGAAAAAGGAGAAAAAGGTTTACGTAATTATTGACATTTACAAATTAAATCGAGAATTACATTCTTGTGCTAATTTAATGCCCTTATTGCTACTTCTGAGCGTGGGCTAAATTTGGAAAGGCTTTTAGTGGAGATATCGATTATTACAATTATTGAATTGTTATTCAAATTAATGAATAGTAATTACAGTGTTTATTCAAATGTGTTCTGTAGTATGTAGTATTAAGTACGTTTGTATTGTTTTTTTTTTTAAATCAATTCTATTGTTATTTGAACTTAATTAATTTTATTTAGGTTTGATTTTTTTATTTTTAAATCTTTTACTGTTATCGCAAGCATAAAAATTTAAATATTAACTTACATTGTATCAAATATTAACTATTTTTCAAAATATCAAATTTTATTTCGATTTCAGTATATAATTATTATTAGATCTTTCAAATTAAAACCAACTTTTATTATTATGTTGAATTGAAAAAAAAAACATTTGAAGAGTTCAAGAAAACAAGTTTTTTATAAGATCAATATTCCATTTCGCTTGTAAATGATAGAGATATGAAAAAGCTGATATATTGAATAAAAATAATGTATTCCGAACCAATACATCATCAAATATTATTATGATTGAAACCTTTGTATGCGTATACCCCTATGCAATATCAACCGAATTTGTACATTTAGATTCCTTTCATCTCCATAGAATAAAATATACCCCGGTCTCTGTTACACAAGAACAGAGATTTTTTTCTCACCATTTGATTTGAGAATTTAGCTTTCCTTATACATAAAACCAAGTAAAAGCTTTTGATACTATAGAAGCGGAAAAAACCAGAGCACGTGCCTAGAGGGAATTAACGGAGAAATCTCGTTTTCTCTTATCGCTCTTGTCACGCCCTTTCCACGAGTGATATTTTTCTCTCTCTCCTTCTCGAGGGATAAAAAAGTAAATTCTTCTTCTTCCTTTCTGATGTCCACTTATTTGTCATAGAACAATATAGACGCTTACTTTTATGAAATGTGAAAGATGACTTTTGTTTTTAAAGTTTACGGATATATTTTTTTCTGTACAATAATATCAGGGATGTTGAGGCTGCACGGATTTGAGGTAAAGAGGAAAATCGCGAGAATATTATCTTCGTTATTTAATTAAGTCCCGGGGGATTTTTCATGTTATAATTAAACTTTTCTTTCAACGTTTTTATCGGAAAAATATTAAATGCTTTTTTTTCTACTTTCAAGAAAATTAAAGTAAAAGTATGGAAATTTTTTTACATAAATTTTTTGTATAAATTAACGCAACACTTGTATAATATAAAAATTTTTAAAAAATTGATGTTTAACTAATTACTCGATTTTAAGAAATAGTATTAGGCTGGGTTCATACATTTTTTTAATGACCTACTTCGAAATTGAATTTACATTAAAGCTTAATTAAGAGGAGTAAATATTAACCTTGATATTTTTATTTTAATGAGTTCATTCGCTTCTAATACGGTATTTATGGATTATCTGAAAAAGCGGCAGCTACAATGATACCAGCTTTAATTAAATATTAATAAATACAATTATAATCATAAATTATGCATATGCTACACGAAAGTCTAATAATACCTGTTTTTAATTTGTTTTTTCTTCACCGACGCCAACTTTTATTTTTGATGAAAAGGAAATATTTTAAATATTCAACTTATTAATTTAGCTGGGTAAAAGGAAAAAATAATAAATAATTTAATAACAGAAATCCAATAAATAACAAAACAGCATTCTACAAGAGAAAAAAGCTACAATAAAATATCAAGAAAAATAGGGCAATAATAACAAAAAAAATTAAATTAATCTCTCAAGTTACAAAGTACAAATAAGTTGATGAGAATTTCAAGAAGGTACTCGTATATGCCTTTCAGTGTTGAAACAAGCTTTATTTATGATGTTCATTCGTGTAATTTTATTTTCAAGCAGTTTTACTTTGAAGGTATATAGCCAAGTTACAGGAGAGAAAAAAAGCAGCCTTCAAAACTTTTAGCTAACGGTAAACTTGCTTCATGGATAGCTTTTTTTAAATATGTTTTTGTATTCTAAGAATGTTCGTCTTCAGAAAATATAATGTTAACCTGATCTTTTTGATTTTAATTTAAAGTTGATCTACTTTTCTCTTTTGTTCTTGTAATTTTAGTTAAAAACTTGAATTTTTAAAAAATAATAATTTCTTTAGAAGACAAGATAAAAGAATTATTCATCATGTTGAAACTTATTTTTTATAAAAATTTGTAAAAACATCAGCATTTTATTTGAAGAAGTCATAATCAACAAACGTTTCTATATATATCTAGATACTTTAAAATATTTATACCTTTAGTTATTGAGATATTTATAAATAACTAAACAGTGCTAATGTTTAACTAATTTTTTTAATCAGAACAATCTTAAAAGCACACTTTAACATAATATAAGGTTTCAAAGAAGATTTTAACAAAGCGTACAAGAAAAAGTAGAATAAGAATGTTCGAAAGAATGGAGAATCGACACTTCGAGTATCGGAAATGACGGATCAACTTTTTTTTTCTCTTTTCTCTCATCTCTCCTATTTTTTTCATTCTTTAAGAATTCAATAGTTTGACAAAGTTAATCTGAGAATCATCTTTTTCTTTTTCTTATTCTTCTTCATAGTTCTACAGATTTCAAAGCTTCTGCTTTCTTGACGAACTTAATAACTAAATCATGAAGGAAATTCTATCAAAGTTTTATCGTATATCCTCACTTAGATATCGACTAATTTCATTATATCCAACTTTTAAAAATGAACATGATGTCATTTGTGCGTACGAGCAGATATTTTTGTAAAACAATAATAGTTCATGATTGAAAATACGTTTTAATGTTTGTCGTTCATGTGAAAATACTTCATTATTATTAAAATTATTTCAGTCATTATTTATTGTTTGTTTCAATTAATTTCATAAAAATTATAAATTAAAAAATTTTTCAAGCAATTTAAATTTGTTGAAAAATAAATATAAAAATTATCGAGCAGTATATTCGCCATGTGAACTTTATATATCTACTTATTGTTAATATTTCTATTTATAAAAAAATAATTTAATTTATGAAAAAATAGAATTTGCGATACTCTAATGCAATAGTTGTAGAAATAGTTGAACAGGATAAAAAGAACAAAAGTAAAATTAAGTAACACAAAGTAAGTCAACAGTAAGTATTTACAAATGGAACACCTACCGATAGAAGGAATTAGTAGTATAAGTCAACAACTTGCCAGACCAAACTCTTAAGGAAAATGCATTCTACAAACTTCCAATATAAATACTATTCTATTAGATTTGTAAAATATAGGGTATCTATAAATTCTTTGGGTAAATAGACAAAAGGAAAATCAATGCTTATAAAACTTTAAGTGCTAAAATTCGTACTTAAACTGTAAAATTATTGTATTACGTATGAAATAATTTAGATGAAAATTTTATTTTTATTGTTTTCTAAGGACTTAATAAAAACAGTTGATAATTAATAATTAAAATATAAATCATAAAATATTTTCTTCAACGATATTAAAAGTTTTCAAAAATACGCGAAATCATACTATCTAAGTAAACTGAACTTCATTCCTGCATTTTCAGCACTTTCAAAAATTAACTTATTATGAAAGTAAATCAAGTTTTGACGGGATTATAAATTAAATTTTATATAATTTAAACTAATCGAAAGTGAATTTCAGAAATATTATCATCAATAGATCCTCAATTTTGATTCTGCATTTGTACTCTTGAATTATGTTCATTCATGCATCAAGTTCTATCTTACACAAAAGACATGATTCTACAGCACGTCATTCTTCCCTTTTTTTCTAGAATCACGTAAGAATTGAAAAATTTTCCGTCAAAACGTTGCCAAGAAAATCGAGAAAAGGTCAGATTTCAAAGAGTTTATTATAGTGTAGACATTGGATGATCATTTTACAAATACGGCTAAAATTAAAGCTACAATAGCTGTAACAAAATCTTAAGCATCATTGAGATTTAATTGGCTAATGTGAAAATTAAATTTAAAGTACTCTAAAAATTAAAACGATATTTTTTGAAAGACATTGAAAATAAAAAAGATTGATGTTAAAAATTTTTTATTTCGGTAAAATTTTCGTTGTTTATTAAATAATTTTAAATTTTCTTAAAACAGCTTTTATAATTACGCGTTTTGAATTGTTGATTGTTACAAACTTTTAATTCTTATCATAAAAGGTACCAAATCGTCTACGCGTACTTAAAAAATTTTCCTTTTTATCGACATGACATTATTCATGAAAAAAGTGCTCTTAAATTTTCGATGAACGTTTTTCCTCAACCAGAAACTTTTCTCTCGTACTTTTTAGGGAAAACGAAAATTTTTAATGACAATTGTTCTTTACGTTAACGTAACAACTAAAAATCAAACTTTCTTTACATATATTAAAAATTTATACATCGTTAACGTTTATGATTTATATCGCTTCTTTTATAGCCCAACTTCCCACTAGGCTCATGATTATACGATTTTTTTATTCTTCAAAGTATACCTTAGCAGAAAAAAAGAAGAAAAAAAAGGAGCAAGCATAAAATAACCAACCATAAAAATGAGCTCTTAACAACGTCTACACGCTAGTGCACAACTTGTATAAATTGCTAAAAAGTCATAGTATAATAACAGAACGTCAATATATATATATACACATCGCCTTTTATTATATTGATTTCGAATAATTTTAACCTGAGATTTCGTCTTGTCAAAGACAAAATGAAAATTTTAAAGGGATGAATAATTCGAGATTTATATGAAAAGGATTGTTCTGTGTATGTATAAAAAAAGGAATATATTTCATAATTTACGACACTTATATAGGCTAAATGTCATTACCACTCGATCTTCTTTTCTTTTATTATTTTTTTTTGTCTCGATCGTTCACTAGTTGTCCGGTCGTTCGAACGTTATTTATATTTCAAGCTCAATGTTGAAATTGAATTTTGCGAGCTTCTAGTGTTGGATAGTGGAGGTGTGAAAAAGTACGTATATATAAAAAGGAATGAGAAAAAAAATAGGGAAGAACGTTCGGCTCGTTGTATAAACGCTTTTTCTGTGATATTTAATGGCCCAGAAATGATTTGTTATTCATTTAATGAATTATGACAGGCGTATAACGAGCCGTGGAAGGGAAAAAAAATTTACGCTTTATAGAGTTTTTTGTTGCGTATAATTTATTTTTATAATTTTACTTTGATAAATAAAAGTTCATATTTACTTATTTTGTATTTTATTTCAATAAAAAACCCCCAAAAAAATTTAATGGTAAGTTATGTAATAAGAGAATAATCGACTTTATTTCCGTACTGCATATACAGTACCTTATTCCTGGCTTAACCGTGGCCGCTTTATTGATTCGGGAAGTGGGACTAATGGAAAGAAGCGGTTAAATTTAATCTCTTTTAAAACAAAAGACTTTATTTAAAGTTTTAAAATCAGATAAAACGCCAGAAAAAAATCTAAAACTTACTTTATCCTCCAAGTAATAGCCTATTTAATTAGATAAATAAAAAGCAAATTATTATTTTGCAAATAGAACGTATAAATTGGCTTTCAAAACAGAATATTTTTCAAAGTACTTGTAAAAAAAATATGCATAATCGTATAATTCATCTTTGGGAGGTTTCAATTTACTTTAAGTGTTGTTCATGTTACGTAATACAGTATCTTTTCATAAGAACATGTTCTAAGAGCTTTTATTATCAACCTACATTATACGTTTTTTTTTCTTTTTTTACAATAACGTATGAAGCCTCATCGAAACTTTAGATCGTGAATAATATCAAAATTAAATTATAAATATCTCATTAAATGATAAATATAAAAAATAAGATTTTTTTAAAATAATATAGTATACAATTTTTTTATACACTGAGTATTTACTAAAGAAAAATGGAAAATTGGTCAAAATTACTAGTTTTTTCTGTAACAAAATAGGAATACTGTAAAATATCAAATAACACGTTCTTTTGTTTAGTAAAAGAGAAAACTAAAACTGATGGATACAGTCGGATTCCGGCTTGAAAATCGATGCTGCGGAAACGTTTTTGATTTAATGGAAAAAGAACTTCCCGATTTTGCTGAAATTTCTACAAATTCGATTATTTTCTATTCGCCTGATGTATTTTTATTACTAGCCGTAAAAAATTGAATACGATGACAAAAATTTCATTCTTATATTTTATATTACAAATAATAAAACTTTACTAGATATTCTCATCAATTTAGGTACATCATTAAACTCGGAAAATAACTAAACTTTATTTGTAACATGATCAACAAAGTCATTTTTATGTCTCTAAATAAAAATTTTTTTAAATTCAAAGACTACACGAAATTTCGAAATTTGACTACTAAACAAAAAAAAAACTGCATGAAAAAGAATTTTTTCATCATTGATTTGAATTCCTAAAAGAATACTTTTCAAACAGATTGTAAAAAATATAGAATGCTTTTAAAATCTAAAGATTTCTTTATTATCTTTATACGAAAAAGTTAATTTACTAAAACATGAAATTAACCAAATTTTTATTGATATCTTAAAAGAAACATTAAAAAAGCACTTTCATTTAACGTTGTAGGACAATATACTTTATTAACTCTAAATTAATTAAAACTAATTGATTTAGGAAGGTGGAAAAAAATGTTCAATAAACAAACCTCAAATAAAATCTTGTATTAAATAAAGTAAAAACTCTTCGCAAAAAAAGATACATTCATTAAAAGATAAAAATACATATTTTTTACACGTTATCTCAGACTATTTAAACTGCATGAACGATCGAATAGTCTGCAAGTCAAGCGCCGTCAAAACACCTACAATTTAATAGCCATACATCATTTATCGCACGAAAGTTGTATACACACAAAAAACACACACGTACATATACACACCTTTGAAAATCCACGTAACGAGGAAAAAATAAAGAAGAAGAAGAAGAAGGGTAAAACCTGAGAAACTTGTGCTCGGGTAAACCAAGAGAGAAAGATATATATGAGAAAGAAGTATCGATCGATAAGCTTGGCGCCTTCGTCGGCGTTCTCTCTCTCCAACGTGTTTGGAGAGACGATTCTTGTGTTTCCTGTCTGGCTTGTAATATATATACATACACCATAAGGTTAGACTGTCAGTGAAAAGAAGGGTGATGTTTAAACGACCGAAAATTTTGCACGGAGATTTGTGATATTATACGCGCCGACACGTTACGCCGTTGAGCAAAAAATTATTAAACAGGAAGGATGAAGTTTTGTGCACGCGTGTAATGTAAATATCCTATGGGGGATTGAGAAGGAAACGTTGTTTACAAGTATTTTAATTGAGGTTGAGATTTGATGTTTAGAGGAAGGGTTGATTATAAGGGGTTAGAAGAGATGCTTCGTGAGATTTTTAATTATCGTTGTTATTGTGTTTACTTGATTAGACTGGATTATTTGATGAATAATTATAGCGTAGATTATGGAAATTTTCATAACAAATTAGTAATTTTTTATTTTATTATTTTATTATTTAATAAAATGATTTAAATTTTCAAGATATAAGAAAAATTATTATATCTATAGTTAGAAACCATATATAAGAAAGTAATACAAATCGATATAAAAGAAGAAATAGATATATAAATAAAGTATTAAAAAAGCCTTATACAGGTAAGGAAAACTAGTCATCAATTTTCAATGAAAATCCATTGATCTAACAGAAAAAAAAGGAGAAACTTGAAAAAGCATTAGCTCTCGTAAAAAGTTGAACGAAACGTTCGTTGGAATTCAATTAGCAAGTCGAACTGAGCCAACTAATATTTCCGTGAGGCTGCAATTTATCTCGGTAACGTTCAAATATAGCAAGAGAATCGAACCTTCTCATCGTTCTCGTTTCTTTCTTTCTTTTCGTTTTTCTTTTTTAATTTTTTTTTTTTTCAAACAAAGGATGCCGAGTTTAAGTTTAGCGAATTCTTGAAAGAAGAATTACAAAAAATGTTGAACGTATTTTTATTCTTTAAAATTTTTAAAGTTGAAGAATGAAAATAGTGATTATTGAAAGGTGTTCAAGTAATCGCTAATTTTCAATGAACGGTAAATTTTTGAAAATTGAATCAATTTTGAAAATACTGTAATGAAATAGCATTTCTTTTATTTTTTTTTGTAAATGGAAAGGTTAAATTTACTCAGACAAATACAATTTTTATAACAAAATTTTAGTATTAAATAGAGTTCCTTTTCATGTTTTTCTTTTTAGGGTTTTTTAATGCTTTTCTTTTATTTAGGATTAGATTTACATCAAGGTTTTACTTTATAAAGTTTTTTTTTATTGCTAAAACGTAAAATATAATACTTTTATTTTTCCATTTAAGCTTAAAAGCACTATTGCAGAACAGATATTTTAATAAAAGATTTACTTATAAAGAATACATTAATGTATTATGTATTTATATTATATATATATATATATATATATATATAAATTTTATATGATGAATCAATAGACCTTTATGTATTTAATATATTTTTAGAATTTACAAAAATGATAATCAAAGTATTATATTTTCTATATAAGAATGTTTTTGCTGAATCATCATAAAACAAGAAATCTTAACTTTTCTCTATCACATGACCGAAGCGTTTTTCATGTGATACCTTTTCGATTAAATTTAAAATCAAATCCATAACTTTTATAAAAAATTTAATTTTAATAATTGAACAATTTTAACCTAAATTTTTATTCTTAAAATCAACAAGAGGTCATTTAAATTGAAATCTAAATTTCATATTTCAATCAAACGAAATTTACAATCCAAAAGACTGATTTAACTTTATCCAACTAAACAAGCATCAACATTTATAATTCCAGTTATAAAATGCATATCAAGCATTCATATATAAACCTGTGTAACGAAGCTTTGTTTTATATATATGTGTATATATATATAAATGTTATAATTCATTCGTGGTGAAATTCACTCATAGTCACGTATCGCGTAAAATCCCTGTGGGGAAATTTGCGCGGACTACATTAATACCGACACTATGATTATAATATATATGCGCGTATTAGTATGAAACATTCGAGTTATTGTTTATGTATGTTTGATATATAAATTGGAAATGCTCGTTTCAAGAGTTTATATAAGCTCTTTCGAATAATATTGGTTATTGAATAATGAAGGATGTGAAATTGAGAAAATAAAATTGAAATTAGTAAAATTAACTTTTAACCTTTTCCTGTTATATTTATATATAAATAAATAATTGATTTATTTAGGTATTTTCCTTATCACTGATAATAAGGAATGAAGAAGATGTATTTACTTAAAATCCAAGTATAAATATTAAAGTTCAAACTCATTTTTCTCTTTCACAATGTTAAATTTTCTTATCCTCTTGTATACGAGTAAATATAAACTTTATCGAAGTTCATTTTTTACTTTCCACGAGAAATGATCAAAATAATGCTTCTGAAAGTAGAATTTATAGAAGTATCTATTTTCAATTTAACTCAAATAAGAAATAATATCAGCAAGTGATTTCTGTCGAAATAACAATAAAAAAGTTTTAACATTTTAAATTATCTATAGATATATATTTTTTGAGAATTATAAATAAGAAATATAAATGACTTCAAGCTTAGTTTTCTTTTTTTAGAATTTCCAGTCGATAGCATAAATGGAATTAAAAATTAATTTCACTCATTAATTAGAAAAGTTTTCACATTATTTCTTAAAAAAGATGCTTTTAGCGTTCAAATTTATTCAGCTGTTGATAATCAGATTTAATTTGCACTTAAGATTAACAGGGAAATCAAGAATAAAATATTTAACAACACAAAAAAAAGTTAATTGTATGCATTTTGTTTATTAAAGTAGTTATAATGACTATTGTTTATATAATCTAATTGCAGTAAAGTGCACTTAATTTTTAATTATTTTATTAAATTAAAAACATAAGCTATTATTCTATTAATCTACGTATTATGAAGACATGGATTATTATAAAAGAAAAGTCTGTTTCATGTGAGAATTTAAAAATTACAAACAAAAGAGATGTGTAATAATGCTACTGTAAAAAAATTAAATTAATCTTTTCAAATCTGAATTAAAACTGACCATAATATAAAATTTGTTAAAATGTTATTTATATATAATATTACAAAAGAAATTTTGTTGAAATGGTTTAATAGTGCCATGAAAATTATAAAAAGAGAGGAGCCTTCCTGGTTCGTGGGTAGCACTCCCATTTTTACGTTTTATTTTTGCGTGGTTTGCAAACTCAATATTTTGCTTATATATTTTCTAATATTCTTTGATTGATTATCTATTTGAACGTATACTTTATTATTTTTAAAACTACTTTTTATTGAAATGAAATAAAAAATAAATTATTGTTATACATAAATGTCCATGCTATTTTGTTCAATTTTGTTATACGAATCATTCAAAGGGCTTATAATATTCCACATTATAAGCAATTTGATAATTTTTCATTTTTTTCATTTAGGAATTATACATATATGAAAATCTGTATTGAATTTAAAAGGATTATTTAAAAAATTATGTATTTATATACTTTATAAAAATTTATCTTTTTTCAACAACAACAAAAAATTATTCATTACCATTGCAAAAACTGTTATGTTTAATTCTCACCAAAGAATACATAATGAAAATAAAGACATTTCATAAAACAAATAATCAATCAAAAGTTGAGACAACTTTACTAATGAATAATTGAATCGTTGTATAAGTATCAGCTTACTATAGTTCATTGATCTGAAATACCAAACATGTGCACGATATTATATACCATCGGCTAAAGAATACAAACGAATAAGATTAATTGTAAAAAGAAATAGATGTGTATGTGAACATAGACTATAAAATATCAACGATTCTTTATAGTATATCTAGACACTTAGTTCATAGAAGTATAAAGAAATCTAGGTAGTTTTAACGGTTTATATTGCATTATGTAGACGACGACAAGGTATATACAGCGATGGAGCCCGACGTAAGAATTTTAAGGCTTCGGTTTTAGGCCGAAAGAAACCCGATAACCTTGTCTAGTGACGACGTAGAAAATGAACGATTACAAGGGGGAAAAGAAATGAGAAGAAATTTGTGAAGAAAAGGAAGGAAGAAAATAATATCGAGCAGATTAGTATACATGACTGACCTTTCCATACTGTTGAAAAAAAGCTTTTGTATGTATGTTTTGAAAAAGAAAAGAACGAAGAAAAAATAATATGTAGGTAAAGAGGTTTGTATTAAATAAAAAAAATTTGATTATCGAAATGCGATATTTTACTTGTTGAAGCTTAAAATAGAATGTATTGTTAAATTTAAAATAAAATTGAATTTAATTATGTAAGCAAAGTAAATGCATTGTGTACGAGCAATAGTGGATACCAAAGAATAACAGAAAAAATTCAATTCTTGGATAACTTTGATATCTGTTTTTTTTTTTAATCAAATGCATTTATGTAACATTTATTTGTATGATTCATGTTACAATTGAAAAATGTAATTTTACTTGTGAACAACACAATTGTATTATTGCTAATATTACATTTTATATCGAACTTCTAATGTTTCTTAATATGATAAATTGATATTTATCATAATAAAATATTTCATAATAGAATATTAAATTCACTTAGGTTGAAGATTTTAAGTAAATTCTAGGGGCTATTTGTCATGTCAATAGTAAAAAAAAACTCGTGGATATTCATACTCCTCAAATAATCCTTGACCTCTAATATTAAAAAGACAGGTATTTTAGTAAAATATCTTATTTGTAAAGGAAATTATGGATAAATACAGTATAAACATAGACAATTTCTTTGTACATTTTTTATTATACGAATGATATTTAAATAATTTCATTTCATGCATAAAATTCTTTCTACCGAATTTGTATTTTTTTAATAAAAAACATCCGATCAAAATTCATTTATCATATCAAATGTGCATACGGATGACAGAACAGGATTATCGTCCTTGTAGAAAGTACTCAGATATCGCAAATTGGTCGTTCAAGTTGATTTATGTCAACATTATAAAATATATTTCTGACCTATGTACTCGTGTGTACAATATTGTAATGAGAAAAGATCAATTAATCAATATATTATTTTCATTTCAAATTTATTATTATTTTTTAAATAAATGCATTATGTACTTTTGTTATTAGACAATATAAGTAAACTTAAAAAGAGAAACTATATGAAAAATGTTGGTTTAGTATAACATTTAAAATACACAATAACTCTATTTTTGGTAACAAAATAATATTTACGTAAATTTTTTCATCGAATTCTATTTGAAAATAAAAACGAGAAAAAACAATTTTCTCCTAACGTACGAAAATCAAATATATTTCATTCCAATAATAGAAATCAATCGGACAATACAAAAAGTGAACAACAATGTACTTAGCGAATTATTAATAATCAAATATGAAACGTAAATTAAGAAAAAGAACAAAAGACATCCATTTTATTGGTTAAATCAATTAACGTTAAGCTATAGAATTTTTCTTCGATAAAACACGAAATTCGATTTTAGGAAAACAAAAGACAACACTTACACAAAGCCTATAAGTCTAAAATTTAATTGACACTTAAAATATAGATTCATAACATGAGGTATAGATCATAATATAGAGTGAATGTATATACGTATATATGACGACCACTCCTTCAAATACTCTCACACCCACGTGTTAACCTAGAAATTAGGTCATCGACTGCCTGCTGCTACTGCTGGCACTGCAGTCAGCTTCCACGAGAGAGTTTGCAAGAGTATAAGAAGTTTAAATAATAAGTACTTCTCAAAGAGGCTTTTAATTAGTATATTTCTTTAGTGAATTAAGAAACGTAAGCAATGTTGTATTAATATGTAGATATGGATTTTTTTTCTTTGTTTGATCTCATTGCCTTATTGAGTAATATTCATTTAGAGAAAAACGCGAGAGTTTGTAAATATACAGAAAAGTAAATGGATGTGAAAAATTGATGAGGATATTTACACAAAAATATTTTGCGATCTTGAAAAAAAAAGTTTGAAATCAATACTACGGAACTTTTTACACATATTTCGTAAATTGAGTTTGTAACAAAAGTTAAATATTGAAATTCTATAGAAATATTGGTTATACTTTGATACATAAATTGTTATGATTTATTCAATTGAATTTTGCAGGATTTCATGTATGGCTTCACAATACAACAAGAAACTTTTGAAAAATTTACCATTTTGATACAATACGTATTTAATAATAATTTGTATTATTGTTCATACCAATAAAATTTTGAATTCCCAGAATAATTTTGCATTGTTTGTGCAATAGGTATTCATAAAAAAAAATATTAATTAGTTTGCTATGCTTTAGAATAAGATATGTATAGCGAAGCCAATGTGTGCAAGCTGAATTTCACGTTGCTCAATCAATTTTAATTAACGTGAACAATTTCAATCTTTGAAATGGAATAGGAGATCCAATAACATTTCACCTCCATTATATGATATTTGATATCACTGGCAGTATAATTTTTATAACTGAATTCCTAGTATTTCAATAAAGAATCTCTGCATTTCATCCAGTTTCATTTTTTTCTTAACCCAAATTTTTGTACAAATAATAAAAATATACTTTTTTTGAAAATAAAATACTGTCTTACCTTGCGAGTTGCCGTTGTGCTGATTCGACTGGGGCAACGGAGGCATTCCAGGATAAAGCGGCGATGGATGCGGTGATGCTCGATTACTACCTGGTGGATTGTTGGCATTAGCAGATGTCGGCGTTGCCGGCTGTTGTGATTGTGACGATTGTTGATTATTGTTTTGTTGAAACGATGGCTGCTGACCTGATGTTGGTGTTGCTGCTGGTGTACCACCACCTGATTGTTGTTGCTGTTGCTGTTGTTGATGCTGGTGTTGTAATTGTTGTTGTAATTGTTGTTGCAATTGTTGCTGATGATGCGCCTGTTGCTGCTGTGGCGTTGGGGGCTTTTGAGAATTTGTCTCGCCCGTCGGACCTAAAATTTTGAAAAATAGTTAATTCTTCATTTTTTTTTATTAAAAATAAAAGAAACATTTATTATTATTTATTAAAAAAGCCAATTGATATTTCAACTTTTACTGATGATTATATGAATTTGTAGAATAACGTGAATTGATGAGAATTATTGAACAATTCAAGTTTAGTCGTTGCTATAAGCTGATAAAAGCTGATAACATGACAAGAGTTAAAAGCAAAATAAGCTTCAAACACTAAATATATGTGATTTTGAAAGAAAGTTTAATTATTACATTTTATAGTCTATTTGAGAAAATGGGTTAGTAATTCTAAATCTATCAAACACACACTTTACTTTTATTCTTCTAATTAATGTTACAATTCTCATAACGAAATGTTATTTAAAACTCACAAAATAAAGTCAAAATATTAAATAAAAAAATTCTATCAGTAGTACAAGTCAAGGTATACGTATACTTTATTTCTCTTTATATTTTCTTCTTTGACGTGTTCATCTTATCGCACGTTCATGATAAAAAACTTGGCTTGCGTTTTGTTTTTCTTTTTTTGTATACTTATAAGATAGCTCGTTTTTTATGTCTACATAAACTTTGTGGTTATTCGACGAAACATTTTATTATTTAATGCTTGAAAAGAAAGTGGTCGCTTGTGATATCTTAGTTTATACTTTTTATATTATGTAAATTTTATAGACCATATTTTTTTATACTAAGAATTTTTGTTTAAGAATAAAAGAAAGAAAAGTTTGCTATGCAATTTTTTGTATTATATCAAGCAGCAATTATTTTGACTTTTTTTTTTAATATATATAAAAAGTAAGAATGCATAAATTTTACTTTTATAAAAATCTTGTCTATAAATTACTGCAAAACATTATATACAACATTAGAAAACAGTTTGCAATACATTTTGTTTTTACCGACCGTAGAAAGTCAAAGATGGATATTGCTTACTGTCGATAAAGAAGATTTCTTGTTTACTAACTTTCGATATATTACTCGATCAATAATTATGCTACATTTGTTTAGTCAAAAATTTCCTTATTAATACAATTTTATAACTATTTCTATGTTTGACAAATAAAAAGGGTAAATATTTAAATATAAATTAACCGAAATGATTTTAAATCAAAATTAACTTATTGACATAACACTAATTTCCAATTTCTCGATAAAAATAAGATTTTCTTTACAGTAAAATTTGAAAATCGATATTCCATTTAATTTTGTTTACAAACATATTTAATAATACGTACTGTTTTCGGGAATGGGCGACGTAGGACTCTCGGGCAACAAAATGCCCTTCTGTACAAGTTCATCTCTGTTCGCTCGAACTGAGATTTTTCTTTCAAGTGCTGTAAAAATAAAAGATAAAGCGACAAGCGGTTAAAAGAAGCTTTTAAACAAAACAAATGAAAAACATGAGTAATGCGTGCACTATTGTCACAATCATGTAATCATCTATTGAAGATTACATGTTTTGTGCATTTTTATTTTATAAATTTATGTTTGCACAAGGATTAAAATTGTTTACTTACATCTCGACGCGGCTTCGAATTTATCCGATTTCTTTTTCCGTTTCCATTTCCAAGGTTTAAAGAGTCTACCGAGGGCTGAAAATTTACTTTTCCTTTCAAGTGGTGGTGTCCGCGTACCTGAACCCAAACTGTTCGTTCGTAATGCTGCACCATTCTGCTTTTTTGCTATAAATAGAAAAAAGTTTATATTAGTTGTTTTGTATTTAAAATGATTTATTGTTATAAATATTTTTATATTTTAATTTAGTAAAAGAGTTATTTGCGAATGATAATACTAAAATTTTGCAGGGAAAGTAAGAAATAAGATTCCCGTTGTATCGACACAAGGAAATTCGAATTTTCCGATTCAACTTCATTGCTTAACAACTTGTAGCGATCTACTTTATCATATGCATGTGTAGTAAATACTTCAACAGACAATCAATGAAGATAATGTTTGTTGCATCATAATAATTTATCAGTAAAAATTAATTAAAGAAAAATAATTATGTATACATAAAGTGAAATGAAGTTCACAGTAATCAGGTTCTTGAAATACTTTAAATGATCGCTGATAAAATACAGATAAAATAAATTGTACTTGGTTTTAAAAATACTTAAAAATTAGTACTCACATTTTTTTTAATTTAAAAAGCAATAAAACTAGTAATATTTTTTAAAACCCAAGTTCACATTGAACAACATTTTCAAATTTTCATTACTCTATTATTCAAGGATGAAACATGAAAAAAAAACATATTTTCTTATGTAAGAATGCATTGAAAAAAAACAGTAATTTGAATTGCATTTCTACGTAAAATGCTCAAAATACTTCTGATAATAACTTGGCTATTGACTTCCGCGAGCATAACTCACAAATGACGAGCTTATTCTCAGTATTTTATCTGTGAGAAAACATCTTTTCCTTTACGTTCTTTTTTTGTTTTAATAAAAACTCATAATACTAATAAAAGAAAAATTTAGAAAATTATTTTCAACATTTTTCTTTAACAGTCATAATTTTACAAAAGATTTTGAATGAAAGCATATTTTATGTGCTATTGTACTTCAATGAAAGGAAGAAAAAATATATTCATACTTTGCTGCACATAAATGTTAAATGAATTATGTTTTTCTTTGTGCAATTTAACTTTAATTTATGTAAACGTATTCATCAATAAGCCATTACAAAATTCCACATTTTAACTAATTGCAAAAGTTGTTGATTCAATGTAAATTCACACCTTAAGCTAAATCACTTTTTTTTATCTACGATAGATATGGGCATGTTATTTATGTACTTGTGTAAATTATTGTTAAATTAAAGAAAGATGAAAATTGCTTTTTTTATTAAATTTATCAGTTACATTATACGAGAACGTATTAATATTATTTTTTAAAAGATTTTAGAGCTTTGGTAGTTTTAATTTATTCTTTCAATATAAATTAACAACTACAAAGCTCAATATTCACTGTAAGCCAAGAGATAATTAAATTTTAAATATAGATTTAAATTTATCGTTTGATTTACTATAATCTAGTTTAGCTAATAATACATATAATTTTTATACTATTAATGCAACCGTGGGATCAAGTTAATAATCTTTAAATGAAATCAGTTTAATATTTGTTTATCGAACTGTAACTACAGAATTAAGTACCCAATATTTAAATAAAACCAATTTTATGCATTCATCGGATTAAAAAAAATCATTGAACGTCAAAATCCGTCATCTAGTATAAATGTAACCTCACCTAACTTTAATTTCAAATCTTCCAAAAATAAACAAAGAAAAATATATGGTTAGTCGGTATTGCCTATATATATGCTTTGAAATGAAAAATTGCATAGTATCGCCAATAGAACAGGCACGCGCTTACAAGTTAAGAGCATAAACTTTGTCTCTCACATTTTAAAGCTCGCACATTGAATTACTTGAGCAATTTTTCACTTCAGATATACGTTATATATACATGCCCGGCGTACGTTGGGTTCTTATTCATGAATATTGCTATGGTAAAACTATATGTACCAACGTGGTGTATTGGTATATAACGTTCGACATCGTTTCCCGTCAACGTTATATGGATCAATACAGTCCGATATATGAGCGACACGTCTTTTTGCCCAACAGTTTCTGCTACCCCCCAGTGCCGTAGATTATTCAATGAAATTTTATTTTTTTAATTTCATTTCGATGCCTATATATAAAACTCGTGTTCGGTTAGTAGTGACATTTGCTCAAAATTTTACAAACTTTATCTGACAGTGTAGCTTGTGAAAATAAATAAAATAGAATGGAAGTTTTTTTTCCATAATTTTATTATATTTTGATGTTGCTCTGTATCTGTTGTTAAAAGTGAATTATTAAATCAGTGTTTGTTTTTATTTGATAGGTCATTCGGCCGAAGTTATAAATTAGAGATGACAGAATATAAATTTATAATATCTTTTGTTTAACGATGATTATTAAAGCAAAAAATAAATGAACTGACTCCTTTCAATATTTTATATAATCAAATGTTGTTTCGACAAAATACAAAGCCAAAAAAACATCATAACGTGAATACCATTAATCATTTATTTTGTCAATGATAAAAAAATACGTGTGCAGGAGAAATTTTTTTTTATGATAAAAAAGGAAAAACAAAGAGAAATATTTGCATGGAAAATTTTAAAATTCTCATGCATTTTAAAAGCTTCTTTTATTTAATTAATTTTTTCATATTTAAATTATAAAAAATATCTCCACATCAGTAATTTATCTTCATTAAGTAAAAACAAAAATAACTAAAATCGTTACACAGAAATAAAATAATTATATCCGATAAGAAAAAAACGATGTAACTGAGAAACAATTATATCAAGCTATTATTTCTCAATAAATCAAATAAAACTGTCCCTATATCTTCATAAACACATATAAAACAGCTAATAAAAAAAAGATTTTCCAAATCCCGAATGTCCTATCGTAAATACAATAACATATCTTATATTCCAAAGGATAATCCGATATCTCCGAAGTAAAAAAAAAATGAAGAGGAAGAAAACGTTTGAATAAAACGATTCCCTTTCTACTCCTAATACAGCAGGAGAGTATCGTATACACTTAAAGTGCTACATAAATTCAACGAAAATAAAAACTAAAAGAAACCCCTTTTCAATACATCGATATACCTAAAAGCTTCGCATATATACATACGGAGAAAAACCTCGTGGTATAAAGAAACTATAAAAGTAAGAAAAAGAGGTAAGAACGAGGAGAAACTTAGAGATAAAAGATAAAAAAAAAATATTCACTGCTGCAGTAAGTTAAACCAGACGTTGACGACAGAGGGTTGCAAAGAAGAAGTAGAGAAGAGAAGAAGAAGAAGAAATGTCAAATGATCGTGTGAGGTATAGGGACAGGGTAATAGCAAAGACGATTAGAGTCAGTCCTCCCTCAAGTGTCGTTTAAAAAAAAAAAAGGAGAGAGAAGTAGAGGGAGATCATCGTCGTAATATAGCGTCTGGGAAATCGAGTTATAGCCTTAAGCTTTTGGTAGTTGTATATGATGTAAGAACCATCTGATGCGCATTCTAAATGTTATATATGTTCGAGGGATAAAATGTAGAAGCCAAGCCAACACCGGCACGCCTGGATAGTCAACGCATGCGCGACGATGTTGATCATACGTTTTGTGGTCTTATATATTATGTATATCTACAGAAAAAAAGATATTCCTTTGTTCGATGCTAATTTTGTGATATTTCTTTAATAAAAAAATATTTTTAGTTTATTAAAAAATTATTAAGAAACTCTCAGTGTAACTTCGTTAAAAATTTTTAAAAGTTAATTTTGAAAAGTATAGTCGAGTAAAAAGTTAGCCGTTACTAGTCTCTTAGCTTCTGTGAGAAATTATTAAATTGCAATCTTAAATCATTATGGAATCATAAATTATATTCTGATATTTTATTAGATAAATGATAAATGATCTTATTGCATGATAATTTACTTCATCAAAAAAATAAAAAATTCTAAAATACTGATTTTAAAAATGAGAATAACATATTGTTATTGAATCATCGCATTTGTTGCTAAGTTTATATTAAATAAATATCTCGATGAATATAACTTTAATAATTTTAATTAACAAATTTATGTAAGCTTTGTTTCTGAATGATTGTAATTAATATTAAAGTAATTAAAACAAATACAATAAGCAGCGAAAGGAAGTGAGTAAAAACTCATTTTCTCTGACGAAATTTTTTTTCAACTTCATTAATTAAAAAGTATTTAAGTTTCATGTAAAAATTAAAAAAATTTTATAATCAAGTCAAAAAATAAAAGAAGAAAAAAATTTCTTTTTTTCGCAATTAGTTTAGCAAGATGTTTCCAAGCGCTTACAAACTTTATTTTTTTTCAACTTTGAGTTTAAGTAGTTACTGAAGTGGAAGAAAAGCTCGTCTTTTACCAGAAAAAAAAAGTTCATCACTCCTCTTTTGTACAACTAGGCAACTTTTTTAATAAAAATTGCTTAAAAAACTTTCTGTCTTATAATGTATCATCCCTATCTATCCTTTCTTTTTTATTTTATTCGTGAATGGACGAGAACTCTAATATACACCAAGTCGTTTATTTGTCATTAAAAGAAGAAGAAAAAAAGAACCCAAAGAATGTACAGAATAAAAATTGCAGTGTTAATGGTCTTCGGTGTCTCGCTGGAGTAAATCTATAGGTGTATATACATATATACAGTTTCGATGGATAGTATATAAAATACATCAGCAGAGATATTCGATTTACATGACATGCAATTAGGATAGATCCAAAAGGAAAATCCGATGTTAATGGATAAAATGCGTTACCCTCTGTGTTAATTCTTCATCAGATCTTATATTTATACTTATTTTGAGTTATAAACTTTTTAATTCAATTGCAGATTCGTAAAGCGATTCTTTATTAATCAAATAAATTGTTTGGGTTCACGTTACAACTGCCAAGTCCAAATATTTTCCAGAGGGATAAAATGAAAAAAAATTCTGGCTTGAGATTTATTTAGATAAATATGTTTTGGTAATAAGAAATGCGCGAAATTGTTTATTTTGACGATAAATTCAAGTCTAAATCTTCAGTTTAAAAGTACCTTTTTTTTATATGTGCTTACAATATAACGATCGAAAATCTATTATAGTTACCGATAAATCTTAAGAAAATATAGCTTAGCTTATGTACGTCATAATATAATTTATGGGATAAAAAAGTTTCTTCGTTCAAAGACATATTATTTATTAAAAATGTATATCTGCCATCCTCTTTTAAAAAAACGATGGCCGGATGTTGTGAAACATTTTATACTAAGAACGTGATTGGTGGATTGAATAGAATCATATGATTGGCGAAAAACGAGATTTGATTTAATATAATATGCTTAAATAAAATCATCGATTTAAAATTTAATAACAAAAATCATTGATAAATAATTAAATTATAATTATTGAGTTATAGTTGGATTTTTTTAATAAAATTATCAATGTAAACATCGCTAACTTCCGTTTACAAAATTCTTTTGTGTGAAGATGTCGAGAGTGCGAAGTACCGCTCTATATTCATTTGTTATTGTATATTTAAAATTAGAACATTGTAACAATTCTATGCCATTTACTTCTGAATTCTTTTTTTTAAAATTGTACCATAAAATAGTTATTAAGCAATAAATTTAGCAATGAATATTTTTTGAAAATACAGATGTTATCAACTTTTTAGCTTATAACAAGGCAAATGATTTTGTAAATTTAAAAAAAGATTTAAAATATTTCGGAATATTTTAAAATAATTTATAAAAAAACCGATAAGTAATACAATTTTGATAATATAATTTAATATATAAAATATTTCTAGATTGACAGCTTAAAAATTTTTTTTCAAAAATATAGTATAATACTTGCCTAAAATGTACTATTTTTAAAAGTTTTTTTATTTAATTTCAAAATTTAAATTGAATCACGCTTAGAATAAACAGTTCTTCTGCAAAATAAAATAAAAAATTTTTTGGTTGAAAGAATAATATAATTACTATAATTAAGAAAATATAGATTAGAATTTTTATTTTTATTTCTATTTTAAAAATAGGAACGATATACATATCGTTAAGAATGGATTTGAACTATTTTATTTTTTATATATTTTATGGATTTCATATTGTTGAAAATATTAATTTTTAAATAACTTGATTCATTGGTTATTAAGAATTTAGGATTCCAATATTACATATTAAAATTTTTCTGGCACTTATTTTAAATGGGATTTATTTTTCTCGAAGTTTTCCGTGTCTATAAATTCACTGATGCCGCGTAAACTACTCTGATACATTAGTATATAACATCAATTTCTTTACTGATGCAGATAGTAGATATGAAATTATTATTATTTAATAATAAACAGAAAATAATAACACTATATTAACGGTTAATCATTAAAAATTTATATACATTTAGATTAGATATAGAGCGCGCTTGCGCGCATGGATTTTCTAGTAATATAAAATATCTATTGTGTACTGTGAAACGTCTGTAAACGTGCGTAAAACTATCAACTAAATTTAACAATATAACAATATAGATATATTTTATTTTCAAATGTTAAAATTAAAAAATAATATAAGATCATATTCAATTATTAAAAAAAAGGATTTGGATTGAACGCAAGCCATTAAATTTAATAGCGAAGGAGTGCTTCATTTTCCTTTTCTTAAAACTCGTATATATAATAAAGCATATTTAGAAATGGCTATATTATAAGATATATCAATAGAATAGAACCCACTAACATCTTAAAATGATGTTCAGGATATAGCTAATGAAAAATTGCAGTAGCCTTTAATTGCTGTGATTTTTAAAATAAATAAATGATCATCGGTAAACAGCAATTTCGTCTGATTTTTTTTAAACTTAAAGCATATGTAGCTTTGATACGTAGAAGAAAAACCTCAAAATAAATTCACGTGCAGATGGAGAGATAAAAGTTAACAAAGTTATTTTAAGAACAAGATTGGAGGAAACGTAAAAAAGATAAATAAGAAACTTTTCATACAGATTGGCCAAAATAAGAGTATGAATGGTTTTACATCATAATAAATAAACACGCAAAAAATCAAGGATATTGACTGCACTGTTGATAAGATAACGGTGTTAAAAAATTATAGGATTTTTGAAAATTTAACTAGATTGTCTGCTGGAAATGCTCGTACACGAGGACTTGCAACTAATATATATTTGTTGGACAATGCGTACAATATGCTGTTGTCAAACGTACATCACGCTTTATGATGCTCGTATGGTACAGTCACTCGTAAAATCTCGAGAGCACATCTTCCAAACATACATGCACGTTCTTACAGAGTATGAAATAAAACTTTTTGATCTTACTGTTACTAGTGAAATACCTTAATATGCAAATAGATTTTCGCTTATTAAAAACAAGCAACCCATCTAAACTCCAAAGATATTAAAGAATTTCTTGTTCTACGAAAATGCTAGTTCTAAGTAATTTTATGAAGGTGGAAATATAATTTTTTTCTGCTTTTTTGCACGAGCTTGGTTAACTTCAAAGCAAGACTACATTCTTCGGGACAAAAACAAAGCTTCTTGTATCTCGCTTTCTTATGCATTTTGCGGTTTAATATAGGGTTTGAGAGGAAGCGAAGATCCTAGAAAGAAAGAAAAGAACAAAAAAAGAAAGACCAAATGCGCATTTGAATCCTGCGGAATATTTACAGGATGAGAATGGAAATGTACGAGTAGAAAAGTTAAAGTGAACAGAGGAAATTTTTTGTGGAAATTACTGAGAAATTCATGTTTGGAATATCTGGATATTAGTTGGAGAAATTATTAATATTTGAAAACTACAAATAATTCCGTCAAAAATAAAATTTCAATTTTTAATAAATTATATACGAAAACATTTTAATAAGAGTATGTTTTAAATACTGTAAATTAAAATAATTACAATAATTTTTTTAATTTAAATTATTTAATCAAGTAATTTTATTTTTCAACTGACCATATATTTATATTTATAAATCATATTTATTTATGCGTAAATCAAAAGTAAGTGAAAACAGAAATTCCATGGATATGTCAATATTGATGTAAAATATAGAAATTTATAATTCGTTCGAGTAAAATTTAAAATTTAATGAAATTTCAAAATATCATTTATTAATTATGAAAATATTCGATTGTATCCATTATTGAAACAAGATTCATTCCATTTATTAAAATTTGTAATCGATTGAAATTCATTTAAAAAAATTAAAATTCATAGAAATATGTCGTATTTACTGATTTTTTAATTATTTTCATATTTATTAAAAAATAATTTAAAATGCATAATATTCTTGAATTGAATAAATACCGATAAAAAATTTACTGATAAACGAATACTTTGTAATTAATTTTGTTAAATACAAATACGATATACACAGTTATTTTTTATTTAAAATACATCATTTACTCTTTTAAAAAATATTTTTTCGTCTTTTTATTTTATAATCTATAAGGATAAAAGCTTTCATTAAAATTTCTATTAAAAATAAATTTAAATAAAAAGATATTATTAAAAAAGTTCAATAAGAATTATTCAATAATTTTATAAAATTTTATTTTATTTAGAATTTAATGGAAAAATTCTTAAAAATTTACATAAAACTAAAAACGCTGCCAAGTGCTTTGGCAGAATGCTTTCTCATAGAGCTCTTTGAGTTTCATTATTTTTTTATATTTATTTAAATGTGATTTTAATATAAAAAAATTGTCCATCATTAATATTTATTCATTTTGTACTTTATAAATTTTGAATATATATGCTAGTTGATTGCCTTTTCAACATTTTGTTTGGGTTAAATGTTAGCTTTTAAAGTGTTTAATTTTGTTGACTTTAGCTAGCCTTATACATAGGTTCGAATTTATTATTTTTGTTATCTTGTGGATATCTTTTTATCACGACTAAGCTTGGTAAATCCAAGTAGTCAATTTTAGTAACGGTAATTAAATTCAGTAGTACTATTATAAATTTTCAAGAGTAACTCAGAAAACAAAAGAAGTGATCAAAAAGCTACGCTAATAAAATTATTTATTTAAAACTTGGTTTATAAAGACAGTAGCAAATAACTTGTATACAAATTTTAGAGTAATTCTATCAAGTACTTTACGTAAAATGGAAAAATACTGAAATATGAAAATTTTTTAAGAAAATTTTTAAAATTTTCTAAAAAGAAAACTACGCTAAAAAGATCGGTTTATAAAAGTTATCCTTCTTTTGGCAGATGCAAATTATTCCCATGGAAATCTCAAAGCAAACTCATCAATTAACTTACGTAAAATACAAAAAAAAAAATTAAAAATCGAAAATTTTTTCAAATTCTTAAAATGGCTCTATAATAAAAAAATACACTATGAATACAAATTTTCTATAGCTTCCCGCCTAGTTATACAAAAACATAGATGGTATACAAAATTTGAAGCAAATCCATAGAGTAATTTTCGAGATCTAACTGGTTAAATAAATAACATTTTCTTTTCAAAATTTCTTTTTAAAAATTTTAAAAATGCTCTAAAATTAAAACTACGCTATGAAAATCAATTTTTGAAAATTTCCCTTCTTTTGGCAGTCGCAAATAATTTCCCTGTAATTTTTAGAACAAATCTATCGAGTACTTTACGAAGAATAAAAAAAAATAAGAAAAGAAGAATCAAAATTTTTTTTTAAATCTTTAAAATTCTCTAAAATTGTAACCACTCTAAGAAAATTAGTTTCCAAAAGCTAATTTTTTTCAGACAATAGCGAATTAATTGTATGAAAATTTTGGAGAAAATTTATAGTATGGTTAACGCAAAAAAGAAAATAAATGAAAAATAAAAATTTTTTGAAAATTTTCAAAGTGTTCTAAAATTAAAACTGCGCTGAGAAAATTAGTATTCCAAAGCTTGTTTTCTTCAGATAGTAGCGAATTAATTGCATACAAATTTTGGAGCAAATCAATCAAATGGTTTTCGTAAAATAAAAAAAAATTAAAAATAAAAATTTTTAAAAAATTTTAAAAATGCTCTAAAATTAAAAAGTGCGCTAAGAAAATTAGTTTACAAAATTTTTAATAATTTTGGCAGTCGAAATAAAGTTTCATACAAATTTTCGAACAAATTCTTCGAGTAGTTTACGTAAAATACAAAAAAATGAAAAATCGAAATTTTTTAAAAATTCTTAAAATGATTCTAAAAAAAAACTGCGCTAAGAAAACCAATTCCCAATAGCTTCCGCACCAGTTCATCAAAAAATTGAATTGTATGGAAAATTTGAAGTAAATCCATCGAGTAGTTTTTAAGATTTTATTGGCTTAATAAATAGAAACATTTTTTTCAAAAATTTCAAAATGCTCTAAAATTAAAACTGAGCTAAGAAAATCAGTTTTTAAAAATTTATTTTATCCGGGCAATCAGAAATAAATTCCATGCAAATTTTGAAGCAAATTCATCGAGTAGTAAACAAAAAAAAACCAAAAAACGAAAAATCGAATTTTTTTTTTATTTTTTAAAAAAACTTTAAAATGAAAACTACGGTGGAAGAACCAAATTATCAATAGCTTCCCAGCAAGTTAATCACAAAACTAAATTCCATGCAAAATTAGAAGCAAATCCATCGAGTAGTTCTCGAGATACAGCTTACTAACTGAATTCATACATACACACACACACACACACACACACACATACATACAGACATTTTCTGGAAACCACTTTTTTCGACTCACTGAGTTCAAATATGTACAAATTAATGAAAAAATAGAAAAAAATTTTTTTTACCGATACAATGCTTTCTCTATGAGAAAGCAAAATTTAAACGACAAAGTATATGTGCTAATCTTCACATGTGACTGATCATAACTTTCATAGACAATAGATAATATATGTTATCCTAAAATCAAAAGATCATCAATGGCTTGCTAAACGGAAACAATCGATACATCCAGTGAAGCAGATTGATCTAATGCATACATTTAGTCAGCAAAATTCAATAGGTGCTGCTGACGCAACAGGCCACTATAACAATGATAGCTTTGGGTCACACAACTCGTATTAGCTTCAACAAATCTTGGCAAATCACATATCGTTGTACATGAAGATTAAACAACAGAGAAAGGAATCAATATTATATACATATAAAGCTTGACGTTACGCTAATCGTCAGGTTTAATATCCAAGATGACTACTATCGCGATATGCATCGTTGAATTTTCCAATTGCAAATATAAACAATGGAGTATAGCAAACCCAAAGGAAGATTATGTTTCTTCATATGTTTGGATATGGGAATTCTGTATGGATTAATTGTCGGAGAATTGGCTGTGAATGAGTATCATCAGGGACCAACATTTTAATCAGTTAATGATACCATGGATTTCTTTTAATGCAGTTATTTCTAGTAATACAGGATAGGAGAGTAGTTTCTGATCAATAAATTTTTTAAAGTTTTGAAAAAAATGATGCAAGAAACATACTAGTCCTTGCAATGTATTCTTTGGTGAAATAGCTTAAATCAAAATTCCTTCACACTTTCTATACCTTACAAAAGCATTTATTTTTGGTGAAAAATATTATTTTAAATAATTAAAATTTTTCCATTTATTTTAGAATTATCAATAGTATTGTTAAAATTTATTTGAACCTAATTTCTGTTTAATAAATTTAACATAATACTTCAAAGAAAAAAATTATTCGGAATCCGACACCTATCAAAATTACCCTTATCGACGAATTTAAGTTTGAAAAAGATGGAATATTTAGTAAACAAATTTTTAAATCGTATTTGAATAAATACATTAAAGAAATGTTATCATTTTCATAAATTTTAAATCATATTTAAATCTGACAAAATAATTAACTGATTTAAGTGATCAAATCATTTATTTTATATCTGACCCCTTGGTTCAAGCAAATTATTCAGTTATTTAAAGTTTGAAAAACTAATTTAGAAACTGAATGTAAATGTACGAAAATTTCTACGAGCAAAACAATTAAAGCATTCTTAATTTCGATTTTATTTTTCAATTTTAATACTATTAGCATAGACTGGTGCGCTTTTGGAAAGCTAAGCATGTAATTAATGTAGCTAATTATTGAATTAATAATGTTATTAATTTAATTTAATTAATACGTTTAATTCTTCTAATGAATAGAAACTACTTTATTGCCTTTGATTTCATTTGCATGAGTTTAACATAATATGAAATTAAAATAAATTGAGAATATTAAGATCGTTTTGAATGATGAATAAATAAATGTTCAACTAAGAATAAAAAAAATTGAATTTTCAATCGATTTCAAATATAACTTGTAAAATTAAAAACACATAACGAATACAATTCATGTATATGAAAGAAAAATACATTCATAAAAAATAACATCATTAAAATTTATATTATTTTAAAAATTCCTATCACACGCATCGATCGACCGCACCCATATAACGAATACATCGTTTGTCTAATGTACTCGGAAGTCTAGCTCTCAAAAGCCCATCTTCCATGATAAAAATTCAGTCTGACTATCTCTCTGAAATGCCTTGATATATAAGAGAAAGTATATAGAAGCTGCTGTTATAGCTGCTTTATTCCCTGGCTTTCGTCGCATGCTGCTACTACTTTACGCTCAAAACCTTTACGAGGCACGATAACGAAGATCGAGGCGCGCACAAGAAAGATGGGCGTGAGAGAAGAGATACATGAAAGGAGCTTTTGACGTGTATAAAATAGGAAGTGACGAGAGCTATAGTTCTATAGTTGAAGGAGCAATTGACGGAGTTCAATACTAAACGACTCTTGTTAAAATTTCATTTGCCATTCAGTTTCTAAAGTTAGATATTATGGATGACGCAACAATATTAATATTTACATGTGCACAGGAATTGTAAGAGCACATGATTGGTCATCAAAGTAGATGTTAATAATAATATTCTGTATTATTTTAATGTCAAATATGATAACCATAAATGATGAGTTCATCAGTAAATGAGCGAATAAGAAATAGTTAATTTTGGAAATTTTTTTTATATTTAAAAATCTGTTGGAAAGAAAAATTTTAGATATTTTTTGGTTTAAGAATTTAATTTACAATTTCAAGAAATTGAAATTATTTAAATAATTACTGAAATCCAATGCGCGAACATTTTGACCAAGAACTAACATCTCTATTTGAACAACACTGGAGCCAACGCCATCTAGAATTTTTCCTATGCTTTTAACACGTTCATCCACTGAAGCTGGGTGGTGTAATACGATATATCTTTGATATTTGGTTACCGACATTGCATTTCCGAACTTTTTATTTTTATTAAAAAATTTTTTGAAATATCTCTATACCATGTTTTTTGTTAGTTGAATTGGAAAAGTATAACAAAGAGATATTCTTAAAGCCTGGTGAAATACTGGTAAAATCACCCTATTTTTTCAATTTATTTTAAACTATTTGGTTTTCGTGTAAGCAAGGTTGTCAACATCTTCAAAATTTTCAAATTTCAATCAGCGAAGATTGCAACACTTTTATTAACACTTCGTTAACATTTGACAAGCTTCTTAATGAAGTCATTCCTGGCTTCCACCTTAATCCATGTGGTGGTTGTATGGGCAATACGTACATCCAAGAGTTGTTTCTGTATAACCACACATATAAGAGATGCTTATATACATATACCAGTGTACATGTTGGTCATATAAAGGGTGTTGCCATGGTCACGAATGTATACTATACGGCACTTTGTTTTCTATTTCCAATTACCTGAAGCTACTACTTGCTGCTTGTCAACCTACCCAGCTTGACCATACGTATATACGTTAAAGTTTTAGTATTGTAAATACGTTCTAGTATCTACTAAGAGAACAAAGACAGTAATGTTATATGTATGTGGAGAAATATATGTAGCTGCGAAAGCTGAACATCTAAAGTACTGTGATTGAGAACTCTTAAGTGTACTATCGATGGACATTAAAGATCAAGTGACAATATAAACAAATTAAAAAGATTTATATCGATGATTTTATTTTAATATTTTCGAAATAAAAAAAAATGCAACCGTTTATGTATTTCAGAAAAATTTCAATATAAATGATTATTAACGCTTCAATTCTGTTAGATTTTTTTTATTCTTTCAAATAGTATTTTATTTATAAGATTAATCAATTTTGAGAATGAAAAGAAAATATATCAATATCAATTTGCAAAATCAATTAAAATAGTAGGAAAAGCTGATACAGTTACAGTTGCAATTATTACAAGCGATGCAAAATATACAACAAGAGTTCGATTGTATTTTCTCATCGAAATACAAACTTTTCAATATTCTAAGACAATCATTTTATTTAAATTCAACTAGACAGTGGCAAACTACCAGAAAAAAGAGAAAAAAAAATAAAAAAAAGATATACACCTCACAAAGCCTTTGAAATTCGTGAAATCGTTCCCAATTCAATGGTGCACTGGATGGCAATACCTCTTTCGTCTATACACAATCGATATACCTGTGTGTCAACCGTATTCTCATAAAACATTTCTGCATCTGCTGTTGCTTTCGACATTAAAAGCGACAGTATATATCAAAGCTCTTAGTATAAAGTCAATAGATAAAGACGATAAAGACAGAAATACAAGTATATAAACATAAAAGACATTTTACAGAAGAAAGATTTCTCATCAATGTTGCGTGACGAACGATCGACTGTAATCTTTTTCTGTCTATCGCGAAAGTAGAACTTTATGGTCTCTAGATTTTGTCGATTTCAGAACGTAAAGTCTAGTCAATAAGTAAGAAATAGTGAATTCTATGATATTTACTGATTTATCGGTCAGTAGTTTAAAAGTGATATTTGATTGTCAATAGTGTGTTATTGTAAAATAGTCAAATGTTATGAAAAAATTTCATTGAAAAAAATGGTCAAAAGAAAGAACTGTGAAAAGGAGAGAGAAAGAATAAATAAATTTTCATTTTTTCATATTTAACGTCGCTGTATTTACGCTATCATTACGATGCTAATTAGTGACGGAGATTTTCAGTGTATTTGTGAACAAAGCACATATATCTACAGTGGTGCTTGATCAATTGGCCGCCAAGAGCGGGATTCGAACTTGGGACCTTGAGATTACGAATCCATCGCTCTACCGAGTGAGCCACTGAGATCTCATGAAATAAATAGTTTATAATGTTATAGATTTCCAAAATCGATATAACAGTTTTTTTATAGAATATTTTTTTCAAAAGAGCTTTTTAATATAATATCGATTTAACTTAACTAAACCACAAAAGCGTCATATTATATGATTCATATATAAAGAATTAAAAATTTAGTCTTTTAATGAAAAAAATTCAATTGATATAGCCCATTTATTTATACACGTCTATAGAAGTTAATAAATTTATATTTTTTTAATGAAAAATACATTGACTGTAAGCATTTTTATAATTTAGTAATATCATTCATACCGTGACAACAAAGCTATTCTAATCTGCTTAGTCACGCGAGACGCGAAGACAAGTCAATGCTAGAAACTAGATCAAACCGTTAAATCAAAATAAATAGCATGAAATATATAAGTCAGTTGGATCTTAACATGATTTTCTTCTATAAGATTATATACACAATATCCTATACAAACTTATCCATAAAAAATAATATTAAATTCGGTCAAGATGGTCAATGCTTTGAACGTAAAATGAAAACCGATATATACGAAGGAGCATTTAAAGATATATAGGCAATGATACTACTACTATACACAAGAGAAATTATACGAAATACTCTTGTAGAAATCCGTTGTACCTATAGGACCCTCCGGATGTCGTTGCAGCAGCAGCAACAGCAGCAGCCAGCAGCAGCAGCCAGCAGTAGTAGTAGCAGTAATGCCGGCCTGGATTCAAGTTTCCTGCAATTATGCGTCAGCCACTTGGAATCGAGGGAATCTCGATAGCTGCGCTGCTACTACTTGGCACCAACTGCTATTGAGCTTCGACTGTTATAAGCAAGTCGAAGGCGCCACCTTTTCTTTTTTTTTTTATTCTCTCACTTTTTTTTATTTATTCGTCTCAAGGTAATTGGATCACACGGGGAATGGGTGAACGAATTTATCAAAGTCGGATTTCCGTTCAATTTTGTTGGTGAAGACTTTTAAACTTTTCTTTCAGCGATAAAAAAATTGCTAAGTATTTAAAGGGAGATTATTTTTTTTCCGTTGGCAGTGGATATGGGAATATGTTGAATAGGAAATTATTTTGACGATTTTCATGTTTGCCAAAGGTTTTCTTAAAGGAAATGAATTTAGCGAAGTTTGTAAAATGATAACTGCTTTTTATTTTAAATAGAAAAAAAATTTGTATCAAAGAAATTACTTCCATTTGATTTCATATTAAATTTTAATATTAGAGTTAAAAATTGAATCATATTTTTATCACAATTGCATTGAGATCCATTTGTTATTTATTTATTTAAAATGTAACTGATAAAAATGAAAAATTTTTTAAGCTATTTACATCTTGTAAAAAATGACATTTTTGCATAAACAAATTTATTTATTTTATGAATAAATATCATAATTGTCAAAATTCTAAAAATATAATTGCTAGCTATTTCTGTAAAAACTTTGTAAATGGAAACAAAGTATCAAAACAAGATCTGTTTTAAATCTTTGTAAGCATGCATAGATTAAATCTTGTTAAAAATGTATAAACATTACATCTTAAAATAAATACAAATTTAATCTTTATTTAAAACATTCTGAACCTAAAATGACACTGTACAATAGCTTTTCAATATTTATCTAGTTTGTAATTTAACGACGAATTTTAAAATCTACAAACACACTTTAACGCCAAATTTTTTTAGAATAATCCTTACTTTTTAAAATATAAGCATACGCTTCTCTACGGTCACACTTTTTCCATTGCATAAATGTTAATAGTATAATATAAATGAGAATTACAACTGGGATTTAAAAAGCTATAAATAGACCTACGATTATGAGCAACTCAATCCAGTATCAAGTACATGAAAAAACATCAGTGTATTTATAATTTCGAGACTAAAAATAAACTCATAAGCATAAATTGCTGCTTCCAAAAAATAAATAAAACCTTTTTGAAACCCATTAAAATTATCAACATACACAAATTTTAAAAACGAACAAGTCGATGAAAACAAATGTTGGAAACAAGGTTTACAACTTGTCATCAGCTAGCAGCTTGGGACTTATAAAGTAAACCTGTTAAAATGAAGGAAAAAAAAATGAAAATAAAAACCGCTTGTCGTGCAAAAGCTTCTTTTTACAGCTTGAAAAACGTGCTCAGCTAACGTCACGTTATATTCTGGTACACTTGAGACGAACAAGTCTCAGCTTTATGAATCTCCTTACTCCTCCCTCCTTCGTCTTCATCTCCTTTCTTCATCATCTATACGTTTGGTATTATACGTTCTCGCGAAGGATGAGTCAACCATGACGCGGTGGTTCTATTAACCACAGTTGACCCGGTCTTTCAAAGACTTTTAAAGAGAAAAAGAAAGGAAGGGAAAAAAAAGAACCTGAAAGAGGAGTATTAACCAGTTTTTCCTTGCATTTTATCGTAAAGTCCGCATACTTGTGATTATTATAGGATACACGTTGAAGATTTATATATATGTATATAAATTCTGTTAAATGATAACTTTGTACTTTTTCTTATTTCTATGTATCACTTTCTTTAAGTGCACTACGGATGTTTGCTTTTATGTTGTGTGTATGTGTGTGTACACGATGTACCTAGTGACTTCATTTCTTTTGAAAAAGCTTGAGAAGCAATGATGATTCTTGAGTGCATGTCATTGACACTTGTTTCGTGTACACGTTGTTGTTTCAGATAAAAATGAAAATAACCTCAATATTTTATCTTTTTTTTCTTCGTTTTTTTCTGAGTTAAACGTTTTCATTGTACAAATAAATTTATGGTAATGTTAAGTATAACCTAGTTCGATAACAATATTTATAATTCCAAAGATGATTATGAAATTTTATTATATGTTAATGTTTAGTAGAAAATCAAATTACAAGTATTTAGTTTAAATGTTTTTTAATCGTTTCTTAAGTTTTCTTTTCATATTTAGTACGATAACATAAATAGATTTTACAAATGGAATAATTCGAAGAAAAAAATTATTCATTTTATTTTAATAAATATGAATTTGTTATTCACGAGCTTTATATCTTCTTTTTATGATCTTTACTATGAAAAACTTTAATAGTAATAAAAACGTAGATAGAAACACACCCATTCAGAAAATCTTTAATGATACGTGCAATCTCTTGTTCCGCTATAAAAACAGCATTAACTTATCGTAATTATATGCACGCATAAAGAATAACCTGCCCTGTATTTGTCAAAGAAATAATCGTCTTTCAAAGCCAACAAAAAGAGAAAAAGAAAAAAGAAAACATAACGATCTCAACAAGAACAATTCTAATTGTCGAGAACCTTGTAACTTTACGGATCACATGTACACAAGGATTCACGATGCATACATGCGGATCTTTTATTTTTCAGTTTTTTAATAAAAACGCGCTGTACACATGTTCGCAGGAGTCGTGTACGACAAACACCGTTAAATTTACAAAAGCCACTACTGTTGCTGTTATAACTGCACGTGTGGTTAATATTATATATAAATATATGTATATGTATATATAAAAGAATTTTGTGGCGAGTACGCGTAATACAGTAACCTTAAGTCTTACAGTTCTTTCTTTCTTATTTTTTTTCTTCCCTTTACCAACACATTCTAAGGTTTACGTAATGCGATAAGACACGTTTCATGTCTAACAAAAAAAATTAAATAAAATGTATAAAAAGGATTACTGTGATTTTATGTTGTTTAATCTATATTGTACTGTTTTGTTTAAGGGCTCTAAATTTTATATAAATAAATTAGAATTAGTTATTCAGTGATATGGAGTATTAATTTTTCTATTATTTTATATAATTTAACTTTTTTTTAGTTGAGAAGAAAGTTTTTAATCAATAAATGGAGAAATTATTTTTATAATTATTGTTTTGTAACTCTCAACGTTTGACGCACGCTTCAAAACTGTGACTTAGCAACAAGTAATTTTCTTTTTTTTCACTTTTAAAAATTTTCACTTTTAAAATATAATGATTTAAAACTTTTTACGTACTAATAAAATTGTGGTAAGCAATTACTATAATTGTAATGAATATAAAATTAATAATCTGAATCTGAGATCGTTCACCTAATATCTATTTTAAAATACGCTATGCATAATGCAAGTGCAATTCATATATCGATTTCAGTCGCAAGAAGAATATAATATTATTTTTAATTTTGCGCTTGGTAACGCCGATGATAATAAAGGTTAGATTAATGTATTTTTAAGATATCGACCGACAGAGACTTGAGGTCTTTTTAAATATTTAATTGTACTAGGTTATTCGCATTGTGAAATTGAAATTTTTATTAGCTCTCGAAATTAGAGGTAATTGGAGATGAAATTTATTGTTATCGAGTTATCTTTTTTTCAATTAACGTGACAAAAAAAGGAATCATCATTTTTTTTCGTCAATCAATAAATTAGCTTTCATTTGTTTAAAAAAATCGTTCTTTCGTTTTGAAACAACAATAATTAACAAACCAATCAAAATTTTTAGTACAAACAAACGTCACGATGCGAATAGAAAATTTTTATACAAAAGCTGTTTGACATACTTTGTAATAACAGCTGACACGTAATATCCAAATGCAATATGCCATTTCCAAAAATAAAAAAGAAAATTCCACGAAATTAAAAAAAAAAAACAAACAGTCACGATTAAACAACAAATGAATAAATGAGAATTCAATAGTGAAAAGAAAAAAAAGGTCATTCGATACAGTATATATCCATTGAAAAAAACTAAGCTCGACTGGAAAAAAAAACATTGATGTACGTAACGAGGTGAGCAGCGCGTTTATTATTACGTTAGGCTATAGTACAAGTGTCGACCCTAAGACTCGACCTTTTCTCAAGCATGTATAGCTTGCACGCGATATTAAAATGAAAAAAAAAAAGAAAAATATTAACGTTAAGAGTTTCAACGATGCTAAAAAGCTATAAAAGCAATCCGAGTTTTCTTGACTCAAGGCGTGTTATGGAGAAAGTGTTAGAAATTTTATTTTTTTAATATAAAATAATATTGTTGGACAAGATGATAAAATAAATCAGAAAATTTTATCGAACGATCGGATATTTTTTCGTTAATTTTGTAAAATAACAATAAATATTATTTTATTAGGGAGAAAATATTAAATTTTTAGATGAAAATTTTTATTGTTTACTATAGAAGTATACCGTTAACTTAAATTTAGTATTGCACGCGCGTTCTCTATATCAAAGAAAAGGTGACAACAACTTTAAAGCCAATGCGATAAAAAAGCAAGTTTTGTGTTATTTGAAAACATAAAATTCTTTCGTTTCTCAGATTTTCCGAAAAGCATAATACTTTAAGATTGCACGTAAACATCGTTTCAGTAAACGTAAATAAGCAGCTAAATAAACTTTATTAAATTAATATAGAAATATACTTTTCAAAAGATTAAAATAAAGTACTATTATGAAATTTGTAAACGTTTGATAAATCGTTTTTTATACTTGTAAGTATTAAAATTTAATCTCAAAGCTCATCCTTTACAATTTGATACATAAATATACGGAAGCTTTGAGTTTATATATGTTGATACCCGCAACTTTTAATCTTAATCTCGTTGTCGTGAAAACATCGATTTTAAAAGGTTCGCATTACATTGAACGATCTCGCATTTCCGTGAAATTTAAGACAGCCAGTTTTGCGGACACAGGATCTTCACTATTGCGGTAGCAAGCAAAGCAGAAAATAAAAAGAATGAAAAAGAAGAAGAGGAAGAAGAAGGTAAATTGGCAGAAGAACTGAACTGTCCCTGTCCACGTGACATTGACTGATTCTTTCTTGAACGAAAGAAATCGAAAAGAAAATCTGTGGAGGTTTTCTTTTGAGAAAGAAAAAGGGGTAAAAAAGGAAGAAAAACAGTTTAAGAAAAGATTGAATAATACCATCGTGTGCAAGATTTACTTTTTATTTTTTTTTGTTTGTACTTTTTTTTCAAGCAGATGAAATTTCGTACCATTGCACACGAATTTTATGATTTTACATTTGGTTGTTCTATTTTATACTTCAATAACTCGAATATATAGAGATTGGATTTTTATCTAGTTTTATACAAATAAGAAAGTACAATCGTTCGTAAAAAATAAACAGTAAGATCAGTTTTTCAAAACAAATTTCAAAAATAAAACTTTTGCTGAAAGAATGAACAACATGGATGTTATTTTAGTTTGATATTCAAAATAAATGCCTGTACATTTTTTTTCAAAATATTTTTTATTTGGATAAAAATTTAAATTTTCATAAAAATTTATATGATACTCATCGAATTTTGTATATTTTAAATAAAATTGGGTAATGTTTATAAAAGTGAAGTTTCAAGAGCTATTAAAAAAAGGTTTATTTACTTTCTAGTTATATTATTTTAATAAGGTAGAAAGATATGTCTTGCTGGTTTCGTATTTATCTACTTACTTATTTAAAGATATACTTAACGTGCAAACATTTCCTTTTCTTCATTCTTACATTTTGAAATTTTGAAGAAAAATTTTCAACCGTAAAAAAGTTTTTTCAAATACTCTCGTATGTATAACTTCGCCATTAAATTTTTATTTTACTTGTATTACTATTTTAAGAACATAAATAATATATTTCTCATTAAAAAAAATGATAATTTAAACTTTATTCCAAAAACATATTCGATTTCAACAAAAAAAAAAAAAAAAAACAAATCCAAACATCAAAAACATCACGTCCAAACGTAAAATTTACACAATCAATGGAAACGTGACTTGCCTATAAAATCAATATATATTCATAGTTTATACGCGCAATAATTTCAAATTTCCATTTCAACATACACACAGAGACTTATCCATAAATGGTTAATACCAATATCCTCTTGGTTCACGCTTAGTTTCTTCAGAACTATATGTATATAAAACGCATCTTAGAATTCATGATTAAACACTAAATGTCGTAAGAATACGTACATAGATATACACGTACAAACAATAATGAAGAATCCACGCCCATATAGACGCATAGCATCACGCCTTTGTAGCGCGGAAAATTCTACGCTCAAAGAAGAAACGATTACATGCGCCAACTTACGATGTCGTAGTTTTTATGGATAGATTGTCTTCTTTTTTACTAAAGATTATGAAGACAATACGGGGTTATAGACAATATAAACATCTTCATTAATAACAATAACAATGGTTAAGAGCTTACAATCGATGAAGATTTTTATTTTAGGTCGATGTAGAAGAAAAGATTAGATGTAACGATTTGATAAAATAAAGGATGTGTAGTAGTAATATAAGGGATTGGTTAAGTACAATTTATCATAGGTTATTGATTTTCTACTCATTGTTTTTCGCATGATGTGTGTAGAGTAGGTATTGGATGATTACAAATAAGTTGTTAGTTTTTATGATGCAATAATGCATTGCATTAATGGAAATTTTTACTTAATCAGGAGGAAAGTGATTATTAAATAGGCAGTACGCGATGTAAAATTATAGACTTTGATTAATCAATTTTAAAAGTGAACGAAATTTTCAAAATTAAAATTAATTTTCAAAAATGTCTATCCGATATGCAAACTACGTAATGCCGTCGTTTACGAGAGGATTTAAAACGAATGAACGATTGAAAGTTATCAGTTTAACGAGTAACAAAATTTTCTTTATTGACATTCAAGTCAATATAAATTAAAATTCATTTTAGATCCGATATCAAATAATTACATTACGTTCTTGTTTGTGTTTGCCTATGACTAACACCGATAAGATTTTTTTTATTCACTTTCAGAATTCTTTAAAGATGATTCAAAATTTATAAAATTTTCCTTAAAATATAGTAGTTTTATTTTACTACAGACATTTATAATTTACACGTCCATAAATAATAAAAATTATAATTTATTTCAGCAACAAAAGTAATTGAGAGTTTTTAATTAAAATTTATGAAAAGTAACAAACAACATTCAATGATAACTTTGTATTTAGCTTTTAAATTTAATTTTCAGCTGCAAGCATACTTATATATCTAGAAAACTCATAAACTACAAATGTTTATTTACTTTAAAATTTCAAAATTTCTACAGAGTATCAGTTTATTTATTTATTAATAATTAAAATTAAATAAATAACATTTACGAGTCGTAATTTATTTAATTTATAAACATAAATTATATTATAAAATTTAAAGAGTTCTTCAAAACTTTCGTTAAAATTTGCGTCTTCTAATATTAAATTAAAATTATCTTTCAAGTCACAGTAACACATACATATGAATTTTAACACACATTCCTCTCTATTCACAACAATTTTTTTTTCTCATTACGTACAAGAAGAAAAGGTCTTTGGAAAACACAGATTCCCAACTGTAAAGAAACAGAGAGAGAAAAAAAAAAGATTTGAGTATACGAAGACACTAGATACTGCTTTGTGTGCTAGCAGGGGTAGGAGTGTAAGAGGATGAAGAGAAAAATAAAAAGAAGGGTATAAAAAGGGTTTTTCTTTTTCTAAGACGACGCAGTAGCACCTTGTTAAGACCATATTGCGTAATTTACACGGATCCAAGGTAGGTTTGTTTCGACGTGTGTTGTATTCTAGCAAAAGAAAAGCTTTAAGAATAGTCTCAAGAAGAAGAAGGAGAAGAAGAAAGAAGGTGTTGATGATGATGAAATAGAAGAGATTAGAATGCGGCTAAAGAAAATTCTAGTTGAGAATCCTTTTTTTAGTTTAAATTGCGTTGGTGATGCCCTTGTGTAAAGTACGAGGCACTAAAAGATTGTATACAAGCACATTTTTTTAATGTTAAAAAAATTTATTTAAAAAAAGGAATTTTTTGTGCAGAGTTTTATTTTAATAACTTGCTTTTTAAAATTTTTAGAAAAATAAAATAAACTATTTTTTTTAACTTTAAATCATTTTTCTTTATTATAACGTTTCGATTATCTATTCACGACTCTTTTCAAGTGCAAATTCTAAGCAGCGTTAAAAAAAACATTAGTTACTATTAAAATATAAAATTCCATTCTTGCAATGCCATTATTTAATATATACTACAAAAAATTTTATCAACTAAATAAAAAATTGACGATAATGCAGCTTAAACTTATAACTTATTAAACAGCATTTAAAATCTCGTAAATATCCTATTTGAAATATGTTCCAACTTTTTCTTTTCTGAATTCATGCGTATAAAACAAGCGAAAAAGTAAGAAAAGAAACTCAGTAACCTACGTACGTCTACACCGCAATGAGAAAGTAAAGAGATATATAGAAGGAAAACCGCACGTGTATGTATACAAGAGAGAGAGAGGGCAAAGCTAAGAAGCTGCAGTCAAGTGTCTCAGACTAAGATTTTCACCCTCTTGCAGCTTTATATGTATGTATATGTATATAGATGTGCTTTGCTTTCATCCAGTGGTAAGCCACAAAACTTTCGTCGAGCAACCGCTGTTTGTCTTCGTCTTTGCGTGCTGTGCAGCACGGCACATACAAGTTTTCCTTATAACACACTACACTATGCCAGAGGATTTTGATGCTTTTAACTTATGCGCGAGAAAGAGACGATGAAGAAGAATGTTAAGCTAGAAAGAAGAGAAAAAAAAAAAAAAAAATTGGAGGAATGGCCTAAAGAATGCAAAAGATCTGGATGATAGCCAAAAAGAAGAAGGTATATAACGTTGAATGCGATCAAAAAAAGATGAGCCTTCACCATCCTACTCTTTATTTCTCCTTCTTCTCTTTTTTTCTTCTCACTTTGCAAGTGATGAAAAAAAAAAGAATCGGAGAACTTCCGCTGCTTGGCAATTTCACGCGCATTCTTAACTTTTTTATCCACCCTCGTAGTTATTTTCTCTCTCTTTCTCTCTTTAATTTTTTTTTCTTTCTTAAGAAGAAAAAAAAGATGCATCTTGGTGTTTTAACCAAGCGTCAGGAGGTCGTGTAGCTTTGATTTATGGAGAATGAATGTCATGACTTATAAATTATACTACTGTAAAAGAGAATAAAATAGCCGAATGGGTTATTTGTTTGTAATACAAATTTGCAAGATATCACCGATGAGATATTTATTGATGAGAAACATTAGTTTTTTTATTTGGCAAAAGACTTTTTTGGTTTAATGAAAAATTAAGCTGGTTAAAAATTAACGAAAGGAAACTTCCATAAAATATAACGACATTTAGCATTAGCCAAAAAATGAAATTATCTTTTTATTGCTTACATCAAATAAATTTATTATGCGAATTGAGAAAATAATATATGCAAATTTAATAATTCGAAATTACAATATTCTGCTATCGTAAATTTACTACATGCGAAATAAAGTTGAAAATATAAAAAAAGCATATTTTGCAAGAAATTTATCTGTTCGCATATATTGAAAGACCCCACACAGCATGGAAGATTTCACTGGAATATTTCGAATTATTCCACTGGAATATTTCAATGGAACCTTCCATGCAGATTATTGGAAGTCTCCACGGAATATTTCAAAATATTCCATTGGAATCTTCCATTAAAAGCTTCCAGGAATATTTCAGGAATATTTCAAAGGAATGTTCAAAAACTTTTTTGAAATATTCCATGAAATATTCACGGAAGATTTTTGAAATATTTCATGAAATATTCCATGAAAGGTTTATGAAATATTCCAGTAAAATATTTCATGGACGATTCCAGGAAGATTCCATAAACTTTTCGCTGAAAGATTCCAAAAAACCTTCAAATCGTACAGCGAAATATTACATAAATCTTCCATAAATATTCCATGAAAGATTTCAGAAAGATTCCATAAACATTTCATTGGAAGATTTCGAAAAACTTTTAAATCGTACAGCGGAATATTACATAAATCTTCCATAAATATTCCACAAAATATTCCACAGAAAGATTTAAGTAATCTTCCAGTAGAATATTCCATAAAAGATTTCGGAAAGATTCCGTAAACATTTCATTGGACGATTTCGAAAAACTTTTAAATCGTACAGCGGAATATTACATAAATCTTCCATAAATATTTCACGAAATATTCCACAGAAAGATTTAAGTAATCTTCCAGTGGAATATTCTATGAAAGATTTCAGAAAGATTCCATAAACATTTCATTGGAAGATTTCAAAAAACTTTTAAATCGTACAGCGGAATATTACATAAATCTTCCATAAATATTCCACGAAATATTCCACAGAAACATTTAAGTAATCTTCCAGTGGAATATTTCATGAAAGATTCTAGAATGATTCCATGAAGTTTTCGTTGGAAAGTGGCGCGGAACTTACGGAAGGTTTCCAGTGACGCCGATAGGGGGATGTTCGTTAAATGGGAGTTTTATCCCCAAGTGGTTGGAAGATACCTCACTTACTATATAAGCGAAAGTGTATCGGCGCTTTGATGTGTACAGTCGAAGCGAATATGTATATGCGATTTTATAACTAAATGTTTATGTATGCGTATATGTATTGATGTATAAGTTTAATGTGTTATCATATAATATATATACTATCCCCTCACAGCATTTCACATCTTCCAGGAACATTTCATGAAAGATGAAAGATTACCCAAACCTTCCTTTGAAATATTCTTGAAATCTCTCAAGAATATTCCATGGAATATTCCAATGTAGGAAGAATCAAGGACATACGAATATTAAAGGAATATTTCATGGAAGATTCCTGAAATATTCAAAATCGTCCGTGCCAATATTCTGCGAATCTTCCATAAATATTCCACGTAATTTTTTACGATAGATTTCTAAAATCTTCCAGAAATATTTCATGGAATATTTCATGAAAGATTCCTTAAATCTTTCGTGCATATTCCATGAAAGGTTCATGAAATGTTTCAAATCTTCCGTTCCAATATTCCGGAAATCTTCCATGAATGTTCCAACGGAATATTTCATGAAATATTTCTGCAAGATTCCTGAAATATTTCAATGAAAGATCTGAGATGTCCTAAATCTTCCAATGAAATATTCTTGGAATCTTCCAACAATATTCCATGGAATATTCCAATTTAGGAAGAATCAAGGACATACGAATATTACAGGAATATTCCATGGAAGATTCCTAAAATATTTCAAATCTTCCGTGCCAATATTCCAGGAAGCTTCCATAAATATTCCATGCTGTGTGGGACATTTTATTACAGTACAGTCAAAGTTACGCGAGTTTGCATTCTTATAAAATTTATTGCCTCAGTAAAGATTTTTCAATTGTATTCGAAATGGCTTTAATGCTAAAAAGGATGATTGATAAAATTCATGAAACGCAACGTTTTTACATGGGTGTGACATTTAAATGCTTAATCTTTAGAAGTCAATGAGGTGTAAATTTTTTAATATGCAGAATAATATTTTCCATTTATTTCGAATTACGAAATTTTACATATAAAAGTTATGTCGAGCGAGTTAAGAAAAAAAGGTAAGATTTAATAAATCACCTTCAGGCGATAAGTGCAATATTAATGTCATTCTTAAAATGAAATCATCAAGCGTCACAACAATCGCTAACAATTCCATTTACTCCTAAATTCAGTCGTATACAGCATTATGTAACTGTATAAATTTTCAAGTTCTGCATACAATGGACTAATCCACGCAACTTACAAGAGCAATACAAGCGCAATACAAATTAATTTATCCCACGAGAGGAGTTAAAACGAAAAAAATAACCTCGTAAAAATTAACATAATTCACTACGATTCTTAACGGATGTAATAAACGAATGTGTGACAAAGTATACAATAACCGCTAATCGATAATGTTACATACAATGGCATCAAAGTTATTTTTCCACGTTATAAAGAAGTTAGAAAAAAAAGAAGTAGGTACTTATGTAGCACGTGCTTTTCGTGTCAATCGCCTCCGACGACGACGACGACGACGAAGACCATTGGTGAACGTGTGGCTTCTTTTTGAACAAAGCCAAAGGCAAAGCTCGTTTATTTGCGCATGGATGAAGATGAATAAAAGAATGAAAATAAAAAAAAAGAAGAAGGAAAGACAGAGCTTTTCCGGCTTTCCGTACATTTTTTTTTCTTCTTTTTTTGTCTGCAATACGTCCGAACGTAGCAGCCAATTTTAGGATTTCTTTCTCTTCTTAGAGAAATGGTTATATACGTTTGCAAAGTACTCATTTCTTTCTTTCCTTTTTTTGTGTTGGTATGTACGGTTATCTGTGTGCACGAGTATGAACGTGCAAGTCTTTTGTTAAGAGAATTGGCAGTCGAGGCCGTGAATAGAATGTTGGTAATGAGTGATAAATAAAATGTACTTGGTTCAATTTTTGTTTAATGGTTATTGAATGTACTATAAATGAAAATAGTTGTTATGTGGATTGATATGAATGAAAGCATACATACGATGCTTTGAAAATTTTGTCTAATTGGATAAATTATAAATTGTATTCTTACGTATAATTTTTTCAATTTACAGTTTTTTTTCTAGATATTTATGAAAAACTTCGTTCTTGTTTATAAAAATAACACGAAATAGATTAAAAGTTGTTTTTTAACTTACGTGACCAAGTCAAATTAGTATTGTAATCAAGATTCTGTAACTCACCTGAAACAAAAAAGAAAATGCAAACTTAATTCTACAATAATAAATATGTATATTATTTTTAAAATTTTATTTAACGTCGCTGTATTTATGCTATGATTTCGATGTTAATTAGCGACGGAGGTCATCCGTGTATTCTTATACAAAGCACATGTAACCTACAGTGGTGCTTGTATCAATCGGCCGAGACCGGGATTTGAACACGGGGCCTCGAGATTATGAATCCATCGCTCTACCGAGTGAGCCACTGACGACCTCATTTATTATATTTTATAATTCTAAGTTTCTCAAAATATTTAATTTACTCATCATTCATACTGAAATTTTATTTCACATTAATATTCTTTGACACTTAAATTTTGCCTCTTTAACAATTTTCTTTCATACAAAGAAGACACATTTTATCATCCTCCAAAAAATTTTTTTTCTCATATTATTCTCAAACCATTCTATTATCTCTTGACAGTCATACAAAGTTCAAAGAGATACTTGGAAAAGGAAATCGTCGTCTTTTCCTATTGCTCGTCTAAGGAAAAAATAAAATAAGAAAAGAAAAAAAAAGCAAAATACCGGGGTTGAAATTAAAGCTATATAATATAAAAGAAGAAAAAAAAAACGTTTTGTGCACTGCATAGCATTTTTCGTTAAAATTGAGGTCACGGGCAGTGTAAGGGAAGTCTGCTATGCCAGGCATATGTATATATATATGAATTTTACGCGAGCACGTAATGTACGTCTATATACATAAAAAAAAAAGAAAATAAGAGCTTGACGAGCAGAAGAAAGCTTTATTCTTTCTTTCGCTCTTTAAATTCTCTTTACTTAAGAGGGTATGAAATATTATGATATTGAATTTCTTTTTTTTTTATCAAGATGTACTTGGATATAAATGCATTAAATTTTTTTTCCATTAATGCAAATTTTTGTTTTTAAGGTGTTATGATAAATATTATTTTAAAAGAATACAAAATAGCAAAATTACAGTTTTCCAAATTTTTAATTTTTGTTTCAAATTTAAAAAAAAATTTTCTTTATTATGTCTTTTTACGTTAGCTAATAAAAAAAATGACATAGAGATATTACAAAAAATTTTTGAATAAAGATAAAAAGTCTGTGAAGCTGCAATGTCGATAACCATACATAAATCATACAATTTATTGCATCACTTTAATTTTGGAATACAATCAAAATAAAAAGTTACAAAGTTTTCTAATTTTCTTTTTTTTTTTAATAACGGAAATAGTACAGATGTAAGAAAGACAACATTTTGCAAAACTTGTCAAATATTAAATTAGAACCTTTTAAAATTCTTCTTTTTGTTTTCTAAAAGAAAAAAATTACAAATAGTTCGGTACGTGATGTTTCCAAGATTTTTGTACAATGATTCTAAAATTAAATATAAAGGTGGCATAAAAAACAGCTTTCCACGGACTAAATTTAATTTATTGATCGTTCATTTCATTTAGTAGCATATTGTAAGCATAACACTAACATTTATAAACGCATTTGTTTATTTTAACTGACAAAAAATTATCAATTTGCAACATAGGAGTTATGATGATAATAAATTGATACATTATTTTTGTTTCTTTAATAAATTTATATATTCAATGCATTAAATAATACGCTTGTTTTATTACTAGCTATTTGCATATTTAAAATATATAAAAGCGTAAAAAAAGCACGCATTAATTGGTGAAAATAAATTTTATGGTATAAAAATGTTTATAGAATTTTTTATCCTCGAAGTATACATCTTTTAAAGGTTTTTTAAATAAATAACGAGCGGAAATGTTTAACGCGCCCGCAGGTATTTCCTTGTGCTAATTATTCAGCAGACATCTTCATCTTTAAATACGCAATTTGAAAGCAACCGCATAAAAAAAAGGAACGAAGAAAAAAACCACAATGTAGAGCATACCCTTAAGATGATACTTAAAGGAATCGAGGGTAAAATGCTAGAGGCTTTAACTTGTCCTCGATGACTATTTTACAACTTTATATTTTTTTTATATATATATGAAACTTTCTTTTTTTTTTATATTTCACTTCGTTTTCAATCTTTTTCTTTCTGTACGTTTGTGTAAATATACTCGAGAAGATTTTCATCGAAAATTTCTATGACACGTAGAAAAACGATTACCTTATTTTTTCACAACAAAACTTTTTTTTGTTTTAGAAATAGCACTTTCGTTCGGTTTTATCGCGCATACGTTAGTTATGTTATAGATATATCGTTTGCCGGTGCAGTCGTTTGTTACGAAACGTGGAAACTTTAAAATGTTTTATTATTATTATATTTTTTTTATATTTATATGAGGAGTATGAAAATAAAATGATGATAAAGTTTTAAAAAGAAAAGTTATTTATTTCGCTAAGTTTTTTTAAAGGGTAAACTAAAACAATTTAGAGTAGAAAAAGAGTTTGAAGTTCTTCCTTTTACGTTATTATTATAATATGTGGAACAAAGATAATGTCACATGCAAAAAGAAAAAAAATATTCATAAATTGTCGCTTGAATATTTAAAAAGCAGCGACTATTTTACTTTGAAATTAGGTTGAAGAATATTTTGCGTTACATTGAAAAAAAAGACCAATTTAAGTAAATGGAATAAAAAAAATGGAAAAATTTTTGTATTTTTCACAGTCAAGGTTGTAATGCTTATAAAGAGTAAAAAGATATTATGCTACTTAGGGATCTATTGATTTTACTTGGTTATTTAGAAACGTCATTGACTACAAAGACGTTTTGCTTCATTTCGTGTCAGGGTTTAATCGCATCGGTTAAAAGGCAAAATATAGCATATTTCAAACAAGTAAAACCTTGTAAATCTTAGTAATGCATTTGCTATATTTATTGGCCCAGTTTAAAAATTAAACGCTTGAAAAACATGAAAAACTTTTTTCAAATATCCATTCAAAGATTCTTCGTCACGATTAATTTTTCATTGTTAGAAGTTTAAAACGAATGATTTTTACTAAAAATTGAATTTTTATTTTCTACAGACAGCTCGATTTCCTTAAATTATAAACTATCAATTAAAATACTTTACAAGTTTTAATCATTAAAAATGATTAATGTACATAAAAGCATAAGAATAATTTAATGAATTGATGTCATTCAAATGTCGATTTTGCAGTATTATCGAGGTAGAAAACGAATAAAATAGAGCTAAAGGGATAAAAAAAAGTAGCATGACTACAATCGGCAATTAACTTCAATAAAGTAAACGTTTTAAAAGTAGAAAAGTAGATCGTTGAAAAATACCATTCTTTTCTCTTTCTCTGAACGTCTTTCTTTTCTTTTATGCTCGCTCCGCGATGAGATATACAACAGACTTTGACTGCAAAAACGTTTATAAATAATCCATGACGATATAACTTTAATATTCAGTGTCTACTTGTCGGGAATTCAAACTCATCGAGAAAACAAATGTGCTTTTTGTTTTGCTTTTTTTTCTTCTTCTTCTTTATATGAGCAAAAATGTTATTATCATTAATGAATACAGTGAAGTTTTGATTGATCAAAAAAGTTGCTAGAATCAGAAAATTAATTAAAATATTTTTTTTTCTGATATTACATTTGTTTTTGTTTTTTCATGTTATCAGTCATATTTGTAAAATGAAATATGATATTTAATATACTTTAATTTAATAAAGCATTATACTTTAAAAAAATATTAACATACATCATAAATTTTATATTACATTATGCTGTATCATTTGAACATTATTAACAAAAAAAATATTTGTTCATTTTCATCCAATAGCACAATATTTTTTGACAACCTACATTTTAGATGGCAATGTACCCAATTTTATTTTCTATAATCTATCTCATATGAAGCATAGCATCATCTACAATAATACCCTTTTTTATCTCATATTCAACATTGTGGTCCATCATCACAAAACATGCTGAAATTAGTATTAGACCGATATCCTGTCCATAAAACACGTGCTTGGAATAAAACATGACTTTAGCCTAAAGAAAGGAAATACAGTGTAATAGTAACACAACAGCAACAGGTAGGTTTAACGTTATTTCCAAATACGAACAAGTAGGAGGGCCTCTTCTTCGTTTCTTTTTTTTTACGATAGCTAAGGTTTTCTATATTCGACTCTTGGGAGCAATGCTTTACTCCAGAACGACGGATATCTCTTCTTCCCTATAGATTCTAAAGGTAAAAGAAGAAAGAGGTAAGAATTTTAGAGCGATTCAGTTTAAAGGAGCTTTTTCAACTTTGAATTAGACAGTTTGTTGTTTATGGGATGAGAGAATTGTTGTAAAAGGGTTGGTTCCTTTTTTTAATTGGTAAGAGAATAGTTTACGTCTAGTTGTGTTATTAATGGTTACTTAGGGATTTAAAAGTGTTAGGTTTTCTAGTTTGAAAACATTACATGAATCATTTATTATATAAGTTTGTTTGGTTTCTTTTTCAGGTGAAAAATATGAAATAATTTATTATCAAGGTGTAAAAGAAGTACTTCAAATTCTAATTATCACTGATATTAATAACAATTTAAATTTATGATTAAAAAAGCTCATTCAGTCAGTTAAGCTCATAAAAATTTTTCCAGTTATTTACTATTCCAGAGACATTTTTAGATCCTCATAAAAGTCTTCCTGTTTTTTAAAAAATTATCTTTATAAAAGAAATAGTTATTCTAAAAATAAGTATTATTTCAATTATTCATATCTTTTTAAACAAAAAATAACTCATACCTCAAAATTCATAATATTTATACACGGAAAACTACAACTATTTTTTTAAATTTATTTTTAGTTCAACCTGTCATAAATAAAATGTAAGTCACCGATTTCAGAGTTTCGCATCAGTTTATAAATCAAAGATTAAAAAAAAAATTAGCATATACTTTCACTTTTTATTCGCGATGAAATATTCATTAAGTCCGAATATACCATTCAGTAGTTTCAAAACATCATTGATAAATAATCATTATACAGTCATAAATTACAATCATCTCACTAATATACGTGTAAATCTAAATCTTCATTCATTCTAAACAATATAAGCATTTGCCTGTTAATATTAGATCCATCCATTCATTTTCAAAGTGTGCGTGCGATGTTTAATATCCCTATAATCCAAACAAATCGTCTTCTTATTACCATAAAAACAACAAACGACTAACATGATAAATGTGCTTTAACACCTCCAAACTTTTCGTTGCCATTGTAATAATAATAACATTAACTTGCACGCGTTTAAACTGTTTTAACTATGTTAAATAGCACCCTAAAACTTATTTTTCTAATACAAATGGAATTTCGCCAAAAGCTTGGTTATATAGCAAAAGATACGGTGGAATTCGACAACAAAGGTAAAATCACTAAATGGTTTGAAAATTATTACAAAGCGTGTTGGAATTTTCGATTAAAAGCACACATTAAACTACGTTATTGAAAGCCATAAATATATGCTAACAAGCCTATTCTGCTTACTAAACTATTTTACTAAAGTTGTAGTAACAGCTGCTTGCTTGCTTGTTTGTTCATTACAAATTATAATATAGACGGTATATTCTTACTGTACATGTTTCCTGTTGTATTAGAATATTGTATTGTGCTAAACAATTTTAGAAGAATTTCGTTAAAACTTTTGATTCTGATTAAATGGCTTTTGTATATTAACTATTTTTTCTATGATAAAATAAATCATTAGATCAAGTAAATTTGTATTATTCTTGATTGTTTCAATGAAGTTTTTGTCAGATTTTGTATAAAAAAGCTTATAATTTTATGAAAGAATTTAGTAGCCCAAGTGATTGAGACATGAGATTTATGATTTGATGGACGGAATTTGATTCCTGTTCCCAACTCTTTTAGATTATTATCACTGTGTTAAATTGCGCAGTATTATATATTTAAAATTATTAAAAAGGGCAAATGTGCCTGTTGATTATATTAAAACATAACGTTCAAAGATACTACTTATTAAAAAGGTACTGTCATAATAATTTCTCACAAATCTTTATTGCAAATTATTTAGTTTCACTAAGTGCATAAATTAAATTATGCATAATTCTAAAATGGTTCTAGTAATGTAAAAAAAATTCGGATAAAGTAAAAATTTTATTTTGATGTAGAAATAACAAGAATATTATATGACGTTAAAAAAAATTCCTTTGATATAACCAGCTTTTCAATTACTTCGACTATTATTACAACTTTTTAAGTTGATAAAAAAAAGTAATAATTGAATTCATCGTTAAATGTATTCAGCGAGACCATATAACTTTCCGAAAAGTTTTGTTAAACTCACACAACATTCAAGTAAAGAAAGTTAAAAAAAAAGAGGATCCAATTATTGTCTGAGTGAATATTACAAACGCAAGCTTTAACTCAAATCCGCTGTTTGAACTTTTTAAGGTATAATTCAAAAGCAACCAAAGGCTGTTTTCGAGTTATGTAATAGTTACCCAATCGTTTTGCATCGTAATCTCCCTTTGAAAACGTTTAGAAAATGATGAGAGTCTACTGCAAAGACTATATTGTGGATTTTCATATTGAGAAAATCAATATGCGTTGTATACATATAATTACGATTTTATTAATTTTATTATTTATATATTAACTTTTCGGTACTTCATTTTGCTGATTAATTTCAATTAGTTACATGAAGTACTTTTAGTTTTAATTAAAATGAAAATTTATGTAAATTCATTTCACGATATTAATTTTGAATAAAACAACTTTTAACTTTCGATAGCAACGGTAAAAACATAATTTTAATATGATGCTTCATAAAGATAATTTTTATAATTAAACGATATATTATTAAATATTTTTGTTTATTTCGTTTAATTCTCCTTCAAATTTTTGTGTTTGCTTTTTTTGAATTTTTATAAAAAAACTGATTCTTCAAAAATTATCTACAAAGATTGGAAGAAATGTTTGTGATGAATGAATCATAATAACAATAAAAATGATTTTAAATAAATTTTAAAAGAAAAATAAATTGAAAATTATGTACATTTTTTGCATAAAATTATCAAAAAATGGTCACGCATTAACTTCTATCCTTTCTAAAATTATAATTAAATTATTTTCAAGTATAGTTATTGTAAAATTAAACAGGTTTGCTAAATAAATGTTGTTAAAATTTACTGACAGCGTTTGATGATCAACAAAGCATTTTAAATAAAATATGGATGAAAAAGCTCTTTGTTATCGAACTTGAAAAGTATAAGGGCCGTTAGTCTTTGATAAAAGCAAACTATCTTTATACCTTCAAGAGATTTTATTTCTTGCATACGACTTATAAAGAAAAGCTTTATGATACTTGAATGGAGAAGACGGAAAATCGACAAACAAGGAAAGATTAGATTGTTTCTTTGATCATTTTTCTTATTTAATCTTTACGAGGACAAGCGCAATCTTATAAATCAACAATCTTATGATACCTGGTAATATGATTGGAGTTGTATATGACTGGATAACAATGGGAGAAAGTAATATAAATGAAATAAATCATAATTCGAAAAAGATACTTATATTTCAATAAATCAAAAAGATTTTTATGTAGAATAAATAATTCTATATAGTAATCACACAGTGACAGTAAAGGATGTTCAAAAGTTCACTTGAATAATTGGCATTCAAAGATCAATAATACTTCTTACTGCAGATGATTCAAAATGCCACAATCCACAGTTCTTTTGTTGCGGTGTGCCTGTTTTCTGTTTCTAAGTTTAATGATTCAAACTCCTAATGATCTCGTGAAGTATAGTAAACTTTATATAAGCACGATAAAAATTGGTCTTTATTTGGATCTTCGAATTCAAGTTTCCTTGAGTAGTTTTGTATTTGTAGTAGTTTTGAAAGAAGCTTAACTATCGATCAATTGTATTTTTATAAATGAAATATAAAATATGAACTAGTTATTATATAAAATCCAACTTTTCTATATTTTTTTCTTTTATTTATTTGAATTCAATACTAACTTTACCCATTTATTTAAACTTCAATTCATTTACCAGAAAATCAATTAATTAAGTTCTGCAACATCTTCAATCATTTTAAATCCACATCGTAAACTTCAACTTCAACCTTCAAGTTAAGCTTCGTAAATCTCTTTTAAAAAGAATTACTTCGAAGAGTTATCAGTCATTTTAAATGCAAAAAGATAGAATATAACAATCTTATGCTTTACTAAACATATAAACAGACAATTAAGTAAAGCTTTATATATATCTATGAAGCTTCATAACTAAAATGACTAACGCAAAAAGTCTTGTGACCAAGGAAAATGAGATACGCGCGCGCTAGGATGAAAGATGATGAGGATGCAAGGAAGCGGCATCTTTAAGATGCTAGGCAGAGTCTTTGGATGTAATGTATGCCTTGAGCACAGAAATTACTGGCGATAGGAATGCTTAGGGTATATACACCATGGAATCTTCGTTATGAAGCGAGAAGATTGATGAGATGTGAATGTTTTGTTGTGGTTGTAATGTTAGAGTTTTTGGAATTCTTTAGCAGAATATAACGACTTTAAAATTTAGAACCTTTTAAAGCTTAAATGAATGTTCAGTTATAGCATAACGTATATTTAACCTTTTTTCAAATTTTAGTTATTCAATAAATGTGAAAAAGGTAAGGATACTTAATATATAAATTATTATTTGAGTTTTTATTTTGTACAACACAATCAATACAATTTTTTAGAAAATCACTAAATTGTAAAAATTGTTACTTTCGTCATCATTTAATTGTACCTGTTATTAATAAATTTGTTCAATTACATTTTTTTATTAAATTTTGGACAATCTGGTATAAAATTAATTACACTATTAACATTCTTATCTCTGTTTACTTAGTCTGTAATTACGTTGTTATTGTTCGTGAAAGTTACACTAATAGTTTGTAATTTCAGTTTATAACATTAGTTGGGTAAACATTACTTTATCCTATTATTACTACATTTAACAAACTTATTTTAGTGTAGAATTGGTATTACATATGATTAGGTTTCAAATAAGTTAATTACATTACAAGAGATTTTCTAGGAATCTAATGATATAAGTAATTTCATAAAATTATCGGGTTCCAAGCAAAATTAAATATAATAATTCGACTCAGAAATATTAAATAATAACTTTATTACAGTGTAAAATTTAAAAAAATATTAAATATAAAATTTTATTTTTTAGATCTTGGAAATTGCGTAAGTGAAATTATAAAAGAATTTTCATCAATTTTTATCGTGCAAATAATTTTCTAATTTGATCTAATAAAAAATATTTTCTTTTTCAACAATATCATTAAAATAAATGCATTTCTCTTAGGTCTTAGAAAAGGTTCAAAACAGAAACATTAAATGGAATTTCAAAACCATAAGTACAAGAAATTACAATTTTTATACAAATTATTCACAAACATAAACAATTTACTATTCCATTTACTATTCCATCTATTCAATTCTGAATTACGCATGAATATCAACTTGCTAATTCCAATCTACAACCCGTACACTTTCATTAACCTAACAGCAATCTCAAAGTCATTTAAGATATTTAAAAAAAAATGAGAAAAACGAACTGGTTAATGTACTCCAATAAATCGTTTTGGTTCATACACGTTCTCACGTTGACTACTAATGTATACATACCATTCAACAACTATACACTAGAATTCACGGATGTGGAACAGGTACTTTACGAAAGAACCAACACCGACTGGGTCAGCAACGGTGCTATTGATACAGGAAATTGCCGTGGTGGCAATGCATCCATGCAAGTCCAAAATAGGAGGGGAAGGGGACTGGTTATAGCTATAGTTGTATTTAGTACGAGAGAAGAGTGCAAGAGATCTCATCAAGTCCGGCGTAAACTCGTTAACGCGAAACTCGGTGTGTGTATCTCTAACACACGCGTATCGCATTCTAAAACCCCGCATAGGTAGGATATCGATTTTTACCTTACGCAAAAATAACCTCGTGGTATAATGATTCAATTGCAAAAGGAAGAGATAGAGAGAATGTGCGTGACGCGCTTTGAGCGTTAATTTTCAAGCGCTTGTTGTAGAAGTGTATTAAGTTACCTCTTCTTGGTTTATAGATTTTCTTAAATAGGTTATATAGTCTGATTAAAACAGTTCTAAAATGCATTGAAATTTTAAAATTAATGAAATTCCAATACAATTTAGTTCTATTTTGAAACCATTAATTATTTATCATATATCTTAATAATAAAAATGGCAAAAAAAAAAGATTTTTTGAAAAAGCGTGCGTAAAATTGTACTTTATGTAACGTCACTAAATTCTGAATGTGCAATTTTATACATTCACTGTCAAAAAATAGTTTGATACAAGTGCTTTAAATTATAAGTACCTTTACGATTGATATACATCAACATTTATGATTTAACACACTAGTATTGAAAAGTACTATATTTGGTAAATAATATTGTGCTGTATAAATTCTGCAATTTAAAAATACATATTCCAAAAAAAAGATGTTTGATAACAACAGGTGCCTAGCAAAGACTGAGCAATAGTAGTGGCTTTTAGAGATAACCGGAAAAAAGTGAATCATTCATCGTCAAGTGCTCCGCTCATATCGCTACCATACCGGAAGTATGACTTCAAAAGAATTCATAATGTATATCCTGAGATATTCCACAAGCCAAAGGGTTTCAGTTTGATGAGTCTTTACAAGCGAGAGAGACCTTTATTATGGTAATCACAGCGTAACCAATAAAAAAAGCCTATATTATACGTATACGAGACGAAATTGCATCTATTAAATTGCTACTTTCAGAGTTTAAAAGAATTCGAAAACAATTGCAATTGCTTTAGTTATATACAAACTATTAAAATCTTCGTAAATTTAAAGGACACGTCAAATGCTCGTAAAAGTGCTATTAAATTGATAGCATGTAAGTTTCTCTCGTAAATATCTTTATATTATTTTTTTTTGTTAACTATTTTTTTACGACATTTATGTAATCCATAGCAGATATTAGAGACTCATGAGTTTTTGTAACAACTGAAGGAAAAGAAATGTTTGAAATACGAACACTCAGAATTCAATTGAGAGATTCGGACTCCAATAAATCCTCGGGCTATTAAACGCTTGCTCGCGTTTCGACTATTAAAATTCGATAGAAAAAAAACGAAGAAGAAATGGAGAGTAGATAGTCGCAATTTAAATGCATAGGCTCTTTTTTCTGCGGAGGGTTGAATGAGAACGTAATTAAAATCGGTTTATTGGTGTTTCTCTTTTTTTGTTTTAAATTTTTTTATATGCGAAATTAATTACTACTAAAAATAATATCCTGTAAATTTTTAGTTCATTGACAATTAAAAAAAAATTATATTCAATTAAAATAATTGCATCATTTTTTCAAAAAATAAGTTTAATATTGATCATTAGTTAAGAAAATATTTTCGAAAAGAAGGTTAAATTAAAAAATAGATACATTGTATATAAACTAAATAACTTTAATGAATCAGATATTATTTTTAAATATATTATTTGCGGCATCTTTCGTTACTTCAATATAACGATCATTTACGTTTTGATTTGAAATAGAAGAGCAATCATCTCTTTTTTTATAAAAAGATCATCTTGCTATACTCGGTAGCTATAACACACATGACACAGTCATTAAAAACAGTCGAAGAAATTTATGAAACGATTAAATACCAAGTGAAACCAATTTCATTCGTATATACATTGCAAAGACAAGTTGAAGTGCAAGGGGGAAAGAAAGAGGAATAAGGAAAAGAGATGGAAAGAAATGTAATGAAAACAGGTTCTCATTCTCTGTGCTAATCAAGATTAACAAGATTCTATTTTCGTTTTGGCCACGAGTACGAGAGAGTTAAAGTAAATAGACTTGATTTCAAACGACCGCACGACGGTCAAGGTTCGAATGGTGAAACGATCCATCTAAAAAGATGATCCTTGAATTTAGAGATTTTGATATAGAAGTAGAAAATTTGGTTAGAGAATTGAGATATACCTTGAGAGTTTACGTAACACTTGGAGAATCAATGATCTATTATTTAAAGTTTAATAATGCAAAGTTCAAGTTTATTTAACAGTTAAATAATTAATTGGTGGCTTGATTCGTTTTCGAAAGTATTCTATGAATGATACTCAAAATTTAATACCTTTGGTTTCAAGTTTGTTGTTGGTTTATATATCATTCATTAAATTTTGTATGTACATAAAATATTTGAGTGGAGGATGGTTTAATGGAAATTGTAGCTTATTTAAATCTAGATTGAGGTAAAACAGAAAATTATGTGAATGAAATTCTTGTAAAATATATCATTGTTAAAAAACAGAGAAAAACATTTGATTAATATTTTCAGAAATAAGAATTAGTTTTTAGGATTTACAAATTGTCAATTGCTTTTCGAGTCTAAAACTACTTTAAAAATTCAATAAAATATTTCAGATGATTGCATAATCAAATAATGAAACTGTGATTTTTTATAAAAAAAACTTTCTAAGTAAGAATTTCTTATTTATCGATTGGTTGTTACAATTGTGATCGAAAAAGTTAAATAACATTCGAAATCCCTGATTAAACCTTTTTGGACCCTTTGAACTTCTTTAACTAATTAAGCTAAGCTGCACAAAATACATTTGTAATCACAATTTATCGAGTTTGTAACTGCTAAAGTAATTTCAAACTTTAACAATTATTTAAGCAATCGTGGTATTCATACAAATCGCTACTTTATGCTAATTAATTTACCTTTGAAAACTATACACGTAAATTGCCGATTGAAAATTTAACAAAACAATTCGAACCCCTTGAAAAATTATTTTATCTTTTGGTATGCAATTCATCAATAAGCAATCTAAACTACAATAAAAAGTATATTACAGAAAATTATGTATGAAATCATTGGAAAAGAATTATAATTCCATTTGTGAGAAATAGTTACACCAACAATATCTTGGATATTGAACAAAAATATTCAACTATCTCAATATTTCAGAAGCTTTAGTGTGTCTTTTATCAAGCAAAATTAAAATCAATGTCAAGGACTTTTGCAAAAGTCAAAAAAGTTCAGAAATTCAAAATATTGTTGGTATAATTATTTCTACAAATTCAATCAAAAATTTTTAAACGTTATACTCATTTATTAATAACAATTATCATTTCAATTTTTAAACATCAATGGTCATTGACTTCTCCATATGAATCTCAAGTCGCTTGCTTGTTATATTAAATACAAGACTCATATTCTTCCCACGCGTTATCTGAAACGTATTGCTCAGGATTAGATTTCCTGACTACGTTGGTGGCTCAACTACTAGACAAGACAACTTAAACTTACATGCTCATACATATATAAAACCAATCATCATATATAACTTTGAAAAAAAAGAAAAGGAGAAAAAACAAGTCGCGAAGAGTAGTATGTACAAGAGATATAATACAACACGCCAGAGCGAGCTCATAGCGGGAAACATATAATACTGCAATGGAATGTACATTCCATTCTTTTTTAAAAGCGTTTGTTGTTGCGCAATTCTACATTCTTGTGTTTATATTGCTATAACACCTTAAGAGTTCTGGCTCACCTTCGTGCGTGGTATTTGTTTTTCCACGGAAAAAAATACGATGCTGATTTTTAAGTTGAATTTAAAGAGCCTACTAATTAAGATTTTAGTAGCTTGGTGATTCATACGTTTAATTGAATAGTTTTTCTTCTTTGAAGAAAAAAGATGTGAAAGAGAGATTAATTTGATTGAAAGTGAGCAAATTTTTAATTTGAACGCACAATCAGTGCGTCAGCGATATTTTGTTTACCAAGACAACGTACGTCGATAACTGGTTTTGGTGATGTTGAAAGTTATTAATTTATGTTGAACAGGAAGCGTCTAGACGATACGTGAGAAGAATAGATCTCATATACAAATGGAAATTTGCGATTTCAAATGAATAATAATATTGCAATATCAATAATTATTGTTATATCTTGAAAATAAAATAATTTATTTATCAGATGTTTAGCTATTTTATATTTTACGTTAAATTATAACTATTGAATAAATTTTAAAGTTTTGTATAGCAAAAATAAAAGTTTGAATAAAAATTTTTCAAAGAACCGATATAATTTCAGAACCGTTATAATCAACTGTTTACAATCCCCTTTTTTCTGTTATCTAGGCACATCCACATAAAATGCATCTAAATTTTATCCTCAATAGTGCATATAATAATATCATCCATACTTTTGACTCACATAAGAAAACAATACCCAATCCTAATCACAAGCGTTCTGTTTCCATTCTATACAATGTTCCCTTTTTTTCAATCTTTCTACTGGTCCTAAGTAGTAGTAGTAATAGTAGTTCTCTTCTTTTCTATTTTCCCTTGTATACTTGACTTTCTCGTCGCTAATATATAGCAGAACAATGCTCGCGCGTAACGTACATTTACTAGTTTTACCAAAGGTAATGCATTGCAAGAAATGTGTGACACACTATTTTAAATGTGAATATATATATGCGTGCATATGTACGAGAAACTTGTGCGATTGTGTTATATACGGAAAGGAAGAGAGAGTAATGTGAATGTGTAATACGAGTTTGTACGGATGCAAACTATAAAAGCTTCCGCGTTACTCTGCGTTCGTCGATTCTTTTTTTTTTACACGAACGGAAATCGTATCTACAAGAACGAATTTTTTTTCTTTTTTTTTCTTGTTTTATTTAACGAACGAAATTGAATGAGTTGGGTATTGATTTTTTTTTGGTTTACAAACATTTTATGCATTAATGTAATTGCGTTTATCGATCTAAATTTAAAGCGTATGCATAAAATTATGTAAACAAAGGGCAATAGTCTTTTTTCTTATCAGATTTGTAAATTTATTGCACACTTAGAAATTTGAATAAATTAATCTGGAAAATGTTCACTTTTTTATGGGGCATTGCTCTTATCCCATTTTTTATTAATGTATCCGTTATTATTTTCTGAAATTCATATTACATAAATTAAGTATATAAAAATTAAGTTTAATTATGTAAAATTGTTTCTAATTTTTATATAATTATCCTCCTAGTTATATTTCGTAATTTAATCAATACGTATCTTTTATGCTGAAAGTTTATAAAATTTTGATAAATTTTCCATGTGCTTATCATGTTTTTAAAAAAAAACACGTTTTCTTACGTAACGCTGTAACGACGTTTCAGATTAAAAATTGAAAAACTCCTTCATTAGTGGATAAATGTTGTAAAATAAAACCAATTTTTTTAACTTGAGCTTACTATGAATTTTCTCTCTGAATCCGCAAAGTTATGAATTTAGATTTAACCAAGATAGTTTACCGAGAAAAAAATTATTAAAAAAATGCACTGGTTTAAAAGCGTCTTGTGTAAGAAATTGTGACGAAGATAAATTACGAAGCTTAGTTTATGCAATACTAAATATGCAACGTCCGATATTTAACAAATGAGCTCATTTTTTATTTAACCGCGTGGACACTATGTTATTGACTTCAAATTACAGTACAGTTCAAGCAAGCCAAAAGAAAATGACATCAATTAAGAGAGCATTTAACTTTTAAATATCCGGTAAAATCTGTACAATTTTTTTTTTAATTTTCGACAATTATTGAAAAGCTGTTCGCAAAAAATTAACTGTAATTTATTTTTGCTGAGATAAAAATTGTCGCGTGATTAAGCAGTTATTTTTTTTTTTGTTTTGCGTAAAGTTATTTTTTATTTTAAAGTATTAATGTATAATTTTAAACTCTAAAAGGTAATATCGTTATTTCAAGCAGTAACTTTTTATGCTAAATTATATATCGTATAAATTATAGATTTTAAAACACTATAAACCCCAAAATTTTAAATAATTTGCAGTTATTTAAATTTAATCTGTCGTTATAAAAAGTAATTCTAACTTTTTTTTTTTAAATAAAAATAATTGTCACGAGACATTCAACATATTATCACACTTAAACATTATCAATTTAATATTAATGCCAGATAACAATAAAATCCTTTAATTTTTCTAAAGTCTCAATGACCAAAGAAATCAAACATGCAAGATATTTCAATCGTGCCAGACAAAAGCAAATTATAAGCAGTTGAAACGAAAATTGATAATAAATTTTCATTAAATTCTCGTTGTTCCCTTTGCCATTTATTAACACTCCAAGGAACTTACAAGCAAACCACACGATCCATGATATCATATTAATAATACATAATAGAGAAAGAGAGAAAGTAACCCAGTAGAATATATATGTACAGTTAAAGGCAAATGGATGTCAATCTAAGCTTTGCGGCCTAATACCAAGAGAAAGATAGATAGAGAGAAGGAGATTTCAATAATACATGTAATATATAGTATCGTATTTGCGGTTTGGAGCTATATCAATGACGAGTAGCTTGTGTTGTGCAAGTAGCATAGTGCATACGGGGGTCAGCTTTTAGTCATCAATTATCAAACGTATGTGTGTGTATCATATGTTGAGCAAAAAGTAGAAGTCGATTACAATTATAAGACAATCAATTCACTTATGAACCAAAATGTCAAACTATGCAAATCTTTGAAAAAGCATGAGATTTTTTTTTAAATTTTATTTAACGTCGCTATATTTATGCTATCATTTAGCGACGGAGATTTTCAGTGTGTTTGTGAATAAAGCACAAGTAACATACAATGGTTCTTGTATCAATCTGCCGAGAGCCGGATTCGAACTCGGAACCTCGAGATTACAAATCCATCGCTCTACTGAGTGAGCCACTGACGACCTCATAAGTGAGGGACTATTTAAAAATATTATTACTTGTAATATGTAGAATTATCGAGAAATTCAAGAATATTTTATCTGTAAATTAATAAAATTTTCATTTCTGAATTTTAAATGTACGTATGAGATAATTTTGATATATTTGGATGAAATTGATATTTTTATTGCAAATTCAGTTTTAAAAAAGAAAAGTACAGTTTTACAAATCTTGATTCAAGGGAAAAAAACAAATTTAAAAATGCGTATTTATGAATAATTTAATCATTACGAATTCATACATCTATGCAATAAAATAACAATTATAAAAGGTTATCTTTTTGTGTTCATTAAATGCCCTACTCTTTTTACAATAAAAAAAAGAAAATATTATTTTACACACATTATATATCGTTTCACAAAATCCACAATGTTTTGATTGTAACTATTCGATGACTTTGAATATTCGATAGAAAATTCTATAGGTTAAATCGAGATGGATAAAAGCGTAACATGCGCATCGCGCGACATTTTATCGATAGCCAAAACAAAACCGCAATGTCTGACTATATAAATTGCAAAATACTATATGTGCACACACATATATATATTCAACATTATACCAGCCCATATGCTTGTGTGTGTACAGATTTTTAGTAAAGTTGAGCGAACGAAATTCATCATGTCAAAAGAAGCAACGACGAAAACCGCTCTCTGTACTCTTGTTTGGCAAAACTGTTGCGGATGTATCGACAATATAAAACAAAAACAAAAAAAAGAGAAGAAAAGAATTCGATCAAAAGAGTACATTGTTCTGTGATTACAAGTAAAACGTCGGATTTGTTTTTTTTTCTTTTATTTTTTTTAATCTTTTGTTTTGCTTTGATATTGTGAATTCGTTGGATTTGTAACTTTTTGAAAAGAATTAAAATTGATAAAAAAAAAATATTAATAGATAGCATAGGTGAAAATATTGAATTGACAAAATATTTTTGAAACTATTGTAATTCAATCGTTGCTGAAACAAATTATTCAAAGAGGCAAACTTTTATTAACTCACCAACTGTGGCGTGAATATTTGGTACAGATTTTGTTACACGTCAATAATTAACTTACCTGAAACAGAAAAAAAAATAAAAAATGTTATTAAACATTTTACAAAGCAAAGTGAAATCAATATTTGCACAAAGAATATTATTCATATACACATAATAAATATCAATTAATATCTGATCAATTTTATATTTATGGAGTGCATTTTATAATTACAAGTATTTTATTTGTATTTTATTTGCATTCAGTTTGTTTGAATTTAATTAAAATATTTTTGTTATTAGTCACTCGTGCAACATTTGATTTTAATATAATAAAAATTGTAATTAAACAACATTATTCACTGAAACTAAATTCAAAGAAATTAAGTGCTCACACTTATTTATACGCTAGAGTAAGAACCTATGATTCGTCAAATAATTAAAAAATATATTTTTCAGAAGTCATATTATTAATCGAACTATCACATGAATTTTCCTTATCAAAAGCGCATTCACGACATCTTCGTTAACGAGTATAACATCAGTCGATTAAGCCGCATATATACGCGACAACAAAGTTAACATCCATACACTTATCGTATACAATAATGTCATACGCGACTTGAAATTTTCAGAGGAATTACTAAATGTACCATATGTATATGTACGTATAACATCAAAGACAATCCACAAATAGACGAGTGTAGTAGTAGTTCCTGCGCTAGATCTTGAATTGTCTATACATAATTTCACTTGGTAATTAAACTCAATTGCAACTGCATAGAAATGTGTGTAAAAGCATACATGTGTATATATACATAAGACGAAGTAAATCGCGCAATTATTCAAGAAACATATAACTAACGTATATGTATGATGATGACGAGGCGGCGGCAGCCAACATTTAGTTTCATGTTATATATGATTCACTCGTGAAAACAGGCGCGCCGTTGCTGCTTTGCAAACTTCTATAATTGACGATGATTCAATATATATGTGTTAGAGAGAACAAAGTAATGATGGTTTTAGAAAATTGTTCATGTGCGTTTAATAAAGGTGTTGGATTCATTTCTTTCATGTGGAAGTAAAAGGAGAAAAATTAAGAAATTTCATTTATGGTAAATAGTTTGTACTTTTAAAAGCTTTTTTTTTATCAATTTTAAAAAAATTTTACAAACTTTTTTACTGAATAAGAATTTGAATTTCAAGAGATATAAGGGAGATGAAATGCATTAAATTTATAGGATTTTTTTTCTGAATAAACCGAAAAATATGATTCACTTTTCAAAGAATTGGCAACAATACTTACTCTACATTTGGTAAAAAGCTATTGAAATTTAATTTAAAATTCTTCTAGAATATTATATATTGTACTTTGACGGTAATTTTCCTCGAAGAAATGATACATAAAATACATTTGTCTTTTACTTTACTCGAAAACAACTTTTTTATTTGAAAATTCAGTTTATTTGTTATTTTGTAAAGTATTGACATTACATTATAAATTCAATATTTTATTCAAATTATTAAATTAAATTTGTTTTATTGATGCAATTTGAAAATAGTAAAGATTGAACAATTTTTCTTTTCAAATTACAAAAAAAGATAATCATTTATAATTGGTAATCGTTAAAAATTGATTTGGTTCCACAGGACACTGAACTTTAGTAATTAACTTTTTATATTAGAAAAATTTAAAAAATCAATAGTCCCGGGGAGCACGTCATTCTTGATAAAATATTATGAAATAATGCGACATTTACTAAGAAATATTTTTGGAAATTAGCATTCCCTCGGCATCAAGTTGATTAAATTTAATGCGATGCACAAATTAAACTGAAAGTTTTTGCGGTATTTATAACAACTTGAAATGTACATCCTTTTAATATTATATCTGCAATAATTATTTAATTCTTTCAATTAAAATTATCCATTAAATAAATGAGTAAATATCAAGTAAAAATAATAATTTAATCGCATTTTCGTAATGCTTTATTTATCTTATAAATAATGTAATATATAAAGTTAATGAAAAATGATTTTTCAACTGAGCTATATCATCTCTTTAACGATTTTATTTTCAAAGATTAATTTATATTGTAGAAATTATTGACAATACTAATATTACAATATTACGCATAATATTTATTTACGTATAATATCGTAACATTTCACGTTTACGTTGAACCATTTGCAGTAAATCTATTTTAACAATCTAATACAATTTAATACTTTTTCGTTCAACTTCAACATTTTACCGCAACAATATCTGTGTCTACATAACATTGCAGATCTCGTGCACAATAAGTTTTATAAACATGCAGTTTATACACGCTTCATCGTATTTACGATTTGCCCAACAGCAACAACAATAACAACAGCAACATGACTGCACGCATGTTACTTCTTTTTTTGTTTTCACTTTCGATCGATACTCGCTCGCTTGATTATCGATCAGTATTCTTTAGACGTCCGTTGAGAATCGCGTTGCTTTCCTTCGCTTTCAAAACGCTGCATTAAATACTAAAAACTTTATACACGAGAGAGAAAGAATTTTCGAGCCTGTACAAAACGATCCCGTGACTGATAACAAAAAGAAAAAAAAATATTATTTTCCCAGCGTAACTCTCGTTCAGAGCTAATGTACTTCGTGTACTTATGTGCATATGTACTTGTGGTTAGTTGGGTTTTGTTATGGTTGCCATAAATGAGCGATTTAATCGAAGACTTTTTGTGACGAAGAAAACGAGAATGTAATACTAATTATTCACGAATTCTGATTTTTTTTTGATAATGTTTAAATGATATTACGTAATGTTCCGAGAAATGCAATGTGACATTTTTTTTATCAAAAGGACAATTATAGCGTATAAAAACTTAACAAACTATAATTTTCAAATTAGCATTTGTAATTTTATAACACGAAAGAAAAAAAAATTACGTTACAAAAGACAAACTACAAACAACTACGAAGACAATAGTTGTTGCGTCGACTATTAACAATTTTTTTTAAACTTAATTTATCCTTTATTATTACATTAGAAAAAAAGAGAGGAGAAAAAATACAAAGACAATAGAGCTTCTTATCATAAACCGTATCATTATAAGAGATAATACACATAAATACGCAATAATAATAGCAACACATTCATCTAAAAACCTCATAATAATATCTTATAAATAAAAGACTTCCACATAAACATACGTACAGCGTAAGGGCGTTGGTTATGTATTAAATTTTTCTCTCTTAGACGTAATCCATATACATATACATACGTATATAAAGTTTCTATCTTGTAACATGTAATATAATAATCTCCTTACGTTTATATACGCGCGTGCGTATGTTACATGAGATCATTCAACTTTCGTCGTACATAAAGGCACAATTGCAATTAACAAGAAGCTACTTTAGCGCTACCTAAAGAGAACAAGAGAGAGAGAGAGAGAAAGATAGAGAGAAATAGAAATTAATATTAGCAATTGACGCGTGGGAAGGATCGACGATGTGAGTTTATGTGTACTGGAAGATCAGCGAGATGAGATAATGAGAAAGAGAATTTTATGTACCACGAGAGTGAAGATTGCGTTTGGGATATAAAGATGATGCTTCAACTGAGATATTTTATGTTTTAGAAGATGGGATTTAGCTTTTTAAACTTCTTTTTACAAAAAGCGAGAAAAGATAAGTTTATTAATTTTTTCTTTTCTAATTTTAATAAAACTATTTTTCGTACGAGAAAGTTTACTATATAATTCATTTTTATAGCCTTTATTAGGCCGAAAATTTAATCTTTTCGACTGTATACTAAAGAGATTTATTACAACTATGGTTTATTGTGTAGAAAGTATACGAAAGTTAAATTAGTGTATCATTGTCAGCACTATTTTAATTATTGTGTTTAATTAAGTCTAAAATGGTAAAGAGATGAAAGAGAAAAAAATTTTTATTAAATTTTTAATTACACTTTTAGCAGCAATTAATTTATTCTTCTTGAAAATAAATCTAAACACGATTCGAGAAAAGAAAAATGAAACAATAGAGAGAAATATAGATAATATAGTTATTTTTATTATCGTATCGAAGTATCGATATAATTCAATATTTACTAAACTGCATTACGATGCAAAATTTAAATTGCTCCCCTAGCTTTGTAATAAACAATATTTACGTACGCGAAACGTAGTGCATTGAATCTATACATTGCTTCATCAAACATTCCTACATACAAATGCGCATACAATAATGATTAATCGATAAACGACAAGTTTTACTGTCTGTAAATAAAAATAATGAAAATAGAAACGAAGAAAATCAAAACGTACTTAACTCAGACGTGACAATAATTAAAATATAACAACGCGCACGGTAGACTTTCTCATTACAGAACATTAAAATTCAATTTGACCGTGTCTCTCTTTCTTTCCCTCTTATATTTCAATAGAAAGTGAAACATGCAGTAAAGCTTTTAATGAATAGGTATTCGAATAATTTTGTATACCACAATCGTTACACATACACATGCATACTCACACGCAAGATATGTCAAATTATTTAACAACTGTAAACCATTTGGAATGGAGAAGTGATATATGCTTCAGTTTTAATAGTAGTTGCGAGAGATTAGAAATGTGTATAATGTACGTATCGAATTGATTAAGGTAACGTATGACTATATTTTTTTTCTTTCTTTTCTTCTTTTTCAATGTATAGTTACAAGTTGTTTACGCTTTGAGGATATTGCTTGTACCTTTTGTAATGTTATTTTCTGCAGGGATTATAGAGAAAATAATTATGATGTATGATGTGTAAAATAATTGGATGATTGGAGATATTAAAAGTGAATTATTTTTGAGTTTTTTTCTTTTTAATGATGTAATGCTAGATATAAAGGTTTTTATATGATTGGTGTAAATGAAATATATTAAAATAAAACGTTACTGTGCAAAAAATTTTATTATTTCCTTAATATAATTTATAGAACAGCAACTTTAATGCAAAAATAGGTAATAATTTACTTAAAAATCAAAGAGAAAATTCATTCCAAGTTCGGAGTGAATTTTCACAACATAACATTATTTAATGTTTATTTGCATGTTTCCTTGAAATTTTCCAAGATTTTTCTAAAAAATGATTCGACATTTCTGTCAATACGAAATCTTTGAGTTAGAACATGTAGACCTCTTCACATAACCTTAAAATACAGTTAATCTGTCAGAATGGAAAAGAGATTTTCAAAAGAATTAATACACCCTGACACTGGACCAAGACAAGAGAGACGAGAAAAGACAATGTGAGAGTACTGCAGCAAAGCTAAGTGGAACAAGCCGACGTTAGCGAGAAAGTCGAGAGTAAGCACAGTGATATATACATATATACATAGCGAAGAAAAATCCCACGAGGCGTTGGTATCTAGCTACTGTCGTCAGCGTTGTCACGGGCGTTGTAACGTGATTTAGAAGAGAGTTCTTTATCTCTCTCTCTCTCTCTTTTTCTTACTCACTTATCTTGAAAATCTTGTGAAAAGCTGAGCTTGATGTGTTGCACGTGAAATGATAAAATATAATATATAATGTTTATACTATTTTTGAAAAAAAATTTTCATAAAATTTTATTTTTAGTCCAATTTTTAAATTTATAGTGATAACACGTTGCTTAAAAAGTTGATTAATCGTGGATAATAATAACTTTAGTCTTTTTATTTAATTAAAAGTTTGCAAGAGAAAAGAAATTGTCCTCATTAGCTATGCTATACATTTTACTTCTAATTAGAAAATGATTATGGTTTATTATAATGTTTCTTGTGAGTCTCAATTTAATTAAACGTAAAATTAGTTATAAAATAAATTTTTTCATGAACAATATTTTTAACAATTATTTAGTATATTTAAAAATTGTAACTAGTTTAATAACTGGTAAAAAGAAAATTCTATTTTACCTCAACATAAAATGTGTTTTCTAAAGTCTGCCAAAAAAAGGTCCATCTATCTTGATCGTATAGTAGATCATTCAAAATTCATCTATCTTGACGGTACTCGTTTACCTGAGCCCAATTATCGCGGGTCAAGAACGAAGAGACGAAGACAAAAAAAATAAGAAATAGGGTGAAACCAAGTAGCTCGCTTGTCTCGCTTCATAATATTTCAGTGTTAGGAAAAATATCAAGGAAATAACTTGACGGTGTGAGAATGAATAAAAAAGTTTCAATTTGTGTTGCTTAAAATTTTTAATAATTTAATATGAGAATCGTGAAAATTTTAAGAAAAGAAATACTAGAGAGAAAATATTTTTCTGTTACTGTAGGATTGGATTAAGATGGATTGTTCCATAAAGCAATTATTGAAAAGTTTTATAAACAAGTTGAAAAATAACTAGATTTATACCTCACTCTGAGCTATATTATTTCAAGATTTCTGTTTTTTCAAAATATTAATTTTTTTTTATAAACTATATAATAATTAAATACTTTTAGGGTTCTTGCAAATAAATCTTAATAAAATGCTAAATTCACAGATATTTTTATCTGAAGAAATATTCACCTTTGTAAACTTATCGCCTTACTAGTACCATAAAAATTTTCAACCGCAAATATCACTTATCCGCTTGGGCGATAACAGAGGAAAAAAAAAAAAAAAAAAAAACAGAGAAAAAAAAATCGAGCAAATACATAGATAAAATTCTAAAATCCAGAATTCTTCCATGATTCGCCGGTCTTTCTTTTTTTCTTCTTATTTTTTTTTCTTTTATAGAGAAGTTATAAGAGCTCGTATACACATCGGATCGATAACCTTGGGGTAGGTTTTTCTACCTGCGCCTTTTGCTGAAATTTCACGCTAAAGCTTCGACAGAGAGAAAGAAAACTACCGTTTCTTATAACGTCATATTGAGCTCTTTACTCAGCATCTTTTTATAAAAAGAAACTTTGTTGAGTCACTTTTAATGTTTATACGTAAATAAGATTAACGTATATAGTAGGTATTTTCTTGGAAAATTTTGAATTTCTATGCAGATAATTTTTACTTTTTTCCCAAAGAAGATATAATGCTCTTTGTTTTCTTATATAGAAAGCATTGCATTTATTCAGGATAATCCAATGTTTCGATAAACAGAATATATTGTAAAATATGTAACATATGTACAGGATACAAAACATTTCAATGCATGATTTATTTAAGTTTTATTCATTTTGCATCGATCTGAGAATTTTTTAAATGAAAATGAAATGATATAGTTAAATTTTTCGCTCGATATTTTCAAGTTTCGATAAATAATATAATTTAATGCTTAATTAGAAAAACTTTTCCATTAACTTTTATCTGATATTTAGACAATTTAACAGATGGTAATCAAGTGAATATTTCTTCCGATAGCTTTGACTTATCTAAAAATAGCAATGAACTACAATAAAATTCCATCAATCACTACACCTATCCGTATATATCTTTCTCTATCTCTTTAATTTTCTTCCCATCTTCAATTCCTTATCTTCACACCCCCCTACACTTGAGACGCTATTCTATATCGTGCTAATTCTCTTTTTTCCTCGATACACCTCGATATCCTTTGTTTCCCAGAATAGTAAGGGTTGCGACAAAGGAAAAAGAAGGAAAAAAAAAGGAAAAGTTCATTTCGAAAGTTCGTAAACCTTTAACAAAAAAGAAGAGAAGAAAAGAAGTGCGCGTGCGTAAAGCTTAAACTATGTTCGCGAGATGAATATAAAAATGTAAAGATATATAATATGATGAACTAAAATATTATATTTATATGTATATAAGCTTTATACAATGATAAAACTGACACTTTGCGCAAGCTGACTTTCAATTGGATTTTTAAGCTTTGTCATTTCAATGAGATTAACTTAATGGTATGTATATATACATCTAGAATAGTTTCATATATATAAAATATATACATGCATGCATGTATATATGTATATATAAGCGTGTTTAAGGATAGTTTGGAATATAACGTTGCGTGTTAGGAATGATAAAGACGTTCCCTATTGTTTTTCACTTGAAGAAAGGAGAGAGTAAGGTTGAGAGACTAAAAAAAGGAAAAAGGAATAATGCCGAAGCACGTGGATAAGAGGGTAAAAGGATTATGAGCAAATAAGGTAATTTGAAAAATTTATTGGAAGTGATCGTTTAGAAAAGGAAATTTTCATCAATTAATGATGAAATTTTTCTTTCATGGCAATGAATAGGTTAAATGTTCTGATGAATGAAGGCAACTTATTGAAGAAAATTGTGTAAAGGTGTTTGACTTTTTATATGTTTAAATAAATAGTTACATATGACATAAAAAGTTTTGTTAAGAATTCATTACCTAATTGCTCTTTTAATTTATATTGCAAAAAATACACATTTTATATTAAACTTTGCACTTAAAAACTATGGAGGCAATCTATTTTTTTTAATTTTTAAAAATGTCAATATTGGAATTCAAAAGCAAACTTTCTCTGTCATTAAAAAAATAAAAAAATACAATATCACTGATTTTCAGAACAAAAACGACCTTATTAACTGGCACATTTATAACTTGGGTTATACGTTGGCTATCGTGAAAAAAAAAATGAGGTAATAAAAAAAAACAATTGTTTTTCAGATAAGGCAGAATCTCTCGAGTGAGTTGCTCAGAGAAGGTCGTATTGTAAAGTACCTCTATCGATCGCAGCAGAGTCTTTCGACGAGCTTTTTAGATTGGAATGTCTTTTGCAAACTTTAAATACCAAGATGTCTCGAAATAGTTCTAGTTTTTTTCTTTTTTTTTTAAATTAGTTGACCATTGTTTTTTAGATTTTTTTAAATTCTATTTTACAAGATTACGTAATCTAGTTGCTTAAAAAAATTTTATTTTAGAAATAATTTTGGATTTTGTTGAAAATGTATATTTTGAACAATTGACAGTGAATAATTAACAATAAACTAAATATTCAACTGAAGTAAATAAAAAATTTTCTTCTACATGCCTTCACAAGTACGTCACGTCGGTGCGTTCACCTCATTTAAACTTGCGCTTAACGATTAAAAAAGTTGTGTTCTAATTACAGTATCACTCGAATATGGAACAATTAAAAACGCGTAAATGAGAATGAGCGGAAGGAGAAAAAAAATCATCGAGTTCGAGAGTATAAAACGCCAAGTGACATTGCAAGGGCGTTGGTCCATTGTCATGGCATTCCTATTGTTGTTTTTTTTTTTTAAAGCACATAGTGTGTCACAGTTTTCAAACCATATAGTCACAAGAAACAACTCTATATATCGCTTTGATCCAGTTTTACACATAAACTTCGCGTGACGTTAAATGCAATGCGTTTAGAATTTTCACCGTTAGGCTGGCTATTTTTATGTTTTTTATTTTTTTTTTTTTGCTTTTTAATTTAGCGGTGAAAAAAATATGTTATTGTCATTGTTATTTTTCTTTTTTTTAGTAGGACAATGGTGACTTTTTTTCTTGTAATTTGAAGATTTAGATACTTTTAAGGTCACTAACAATAAAATAGTGTGCAGAGGCTTTCTATTGAGTGGATGTTTTTGTTTATGAGAAATTTAATTATGATTTGAAAAGAATTGAAAAGAAAATTAAATGAAAATATAATGAACATTAATAAACGTTTAATAACAATTTTATTGACGTTGCTTGTTTATAGTTTGAGGTCATGCATAATTGATGTTAGTTTTTTAGTTAACGAAGCTAAACAATAAGATTTAATAGCATATTTTATAAATTGCATTTCATAGTTGTGATTTTGTAATATTTTTCTAAAATTTAATTAAAATACGTGTTTATCGAAAATACAAATTTTGCGTAAATAAAAGTTTCATTTATTTGAAACAACTTTTTATTCTACATGTTACATTTAGTAATTTAAAATTCATACGCCCGAGTCAAGAAATGTATAAAAATATTTTTTTTTAATCACAGCATCCAACTTTTCTCAATGCAACAACAAATAAACTTTTACAATGGCTAAAAAGAAGATCGAGATTCCCGCGTTTACATTTCAAAATTATTTTAATAACTTCTTTTTCTGACGTGTCTATTCTGGTTAAATTTATCCTACTAAAATTCATTTTTATTTTATTTTATTTTATAAAAATAATTTCAGTGCGTTTTGTACCGCGATCAATCATTTTTTTTTAAATATAAAAAAGAAGATTATATCATTTTACAATAGCAATACATAAGAAATATCCAACTTTTTTATTAGATTCATTTCAAAATTTATCTTTCCATTATACCTTCATCATTGCCTACATTAAAAAATCAACTTTGAAATGTAAAAAAAAAAAAAATAAATTAACTGACAGTTAAGATCTCCCCAAAAATCTTCAACCTTACCCAGGCGTAACCAAAAATGAAAGGTACTATATAAGGCATATACCTACACATACTAACATGTGTATATACGCAGGATACCGGTTTATGCACCTGCTCGTCTATACAGGGGTGTTTCAATATACAGTAAAGTCAGTCACATCATATAGGCAAATGGTTTGCTTTACAATATAAAAAAATAAGGGAAAAAAAATTATGAGCATATGGCGATTTTTCAACGTTGCTACATACACAATATTATACCGATCGATATACTAAATTCTGTTCAGCATAAAATGTATGTCGCTTGAGCGCCAAAGTAGGAAAAACTGGTAAAGAAAAAAAGGAGGGAGAAGAATGGAAAAAAAATATGAACGAGAGTAGCTAGTACATATTTTTTCTCTCTCTCTTTATATGTAGATGCGAGAAGGAAAAACGAGTTTTTGTTGTAGGAGTAGCGCGTTGGGAAAGTTGCCAAAATTTTTTGAATGTTTTCAATCTTTTTTTTTTTTCTTTTTGCATATCGATTTTAAGCTCTCATTTTTTTTCCTTCTAATTGGTTTAATGCATTTCTCGGTATTTTACGACGGTGAAATTAAGTATTTTTTTATGTCAAAGGGGAATTATTCACACTTTATTATTCAGCTAAGTATTAATTTGCCGATAGAATTTTAATTGATGATGGAAAAACGTATGACGCAAATTGGTATTATTAGAAACAATACTTTCTTGTGCGCTTTTTTTTCTCTTCTTTTTGCATGTGGATGTATTTCAAAGCATAAAATAGATGTCTTTCAAATAAAATTAAAATTTATAGAATGTATAAATAAATGAAAAATAAAACAAATATAAAAATGTAGATTAATTTATATATGCAATGCGTACATGCGTTATGTTTTCCACATAACATAAATATGTATTAAAAAATTTTTTAATTTATATAAAAAATTCAAAAATCCAACTACATGATTTTTTTGGTTTTACATCCACGTCCAGAACATGAATAAATGTATAAAAAATGGTTCCATCTTTGACGTAAAGATGCGTTATTAACATACGAAAAAATTCATGTTAACATTTTATTTTTAAATTTAACTGCATGTAAAGGTAGGTTTTTGCATAATTTTCTTGTTAGTTTTTGAAAATTACTCAAAGCATCATATTCTTTAATCACTAATTCACAAATATAAATGTTTATAATTTGATCAATTCCTCAAAAAATTTCATCACATAATGATTTAAAAAAATATAAAATATTCCTTAATTAAATCATCATATATTTAAAAAACAAGTTAATTTTTAAAAACATATAAAAATTAACAAACTCGTAACCGGTAACAAAATTCATACGTAATTTACAAACGTGTTTTTATGAATCGCGTATATCTTTAAATAAAAAAAATAATAGGAATCCGTGAAGCGCGAAAAATTATGAGTTACATACAACCTTCACATTCTTTAAAGTGCACGTGGCGCATTATTCTAGACGCCAGGGTGTCGCACTCTAATGACGAAAGTGAACTGATCAAATCAAAGTTTATGTATATACATATATACCTAGTTTGGTTGAACGTAACAACATATTATTTGCAACGTAAATCATCCTTTGTTGAAAAAGTATCGATTTGTCGTTCAACTAGCACCTTTCTCGCTTATTATTGTTCACTTTTTTGCTTTTTTACTTTACCGAAGCCATTGTTAAATATTTCGAAAGTGTTTGGTGCAGAGCGTCACTATACAGTTGAGCGTCATTAAGTCAGTCATTCGGATGAATGATAGATAACGTCTTATTAGAATGAAGATAATAGCTGGGAAATTCTAGTACTCTTTTTTTTTATTAAAAAAAGTTAGAGATAAGGAAAACTTTGTTGTAAGCATGTTTGGATATAAATGGAAAAATATAATGATTTCATCATAAGCATTTAATGTAACTCTGAAATTGGTAATTCTTTAATTCAAATATAAACAAATATTCTTATAATATGTTTGGTTTGTATTTTAATGGGCTTAATAAATAATTATTAGATTTAAAAAAAAAAAAATTCTTTCGTTATTAGAGATAAAAATTTATCATTTATTTTATAATTCACTGCAATTCAAAACTTACATATTTAGATTTTAAAAAAGCCTGCTAAAACAATCGATATATAATTTTAGAAATAAATGAGAAAAATAAAACACAAAAAGTTAAAAAATTTTGATACTTTATTTAACGATGAAACTTTCTTTTTGATTACGTACCATCGATTTATATTTTTACTATAAATTTTTATCAAAGTAAAAATAACAATTGCTTCTAACGATTTTTATGAAATGTTCATTTTATATCTTTTACAACAAGTTATATGTTTTATTCGAATGATAAAAAGTTTACAAGTTTTATTACTTTGAAAAATAGATCTTTATAAAGTTACAACGGATCTTCATGCTACTTCAAACGTACATTCTTTTAAGTACTACATTTTTCAATATGTTACATATTTTATTATTAAACAATTTTTGTATAAAAGTATTGTTACAATTATGAGTACATAATAGATCAAAATAAATTGATTTCTAGACTAAAATTTTATACATTTTTATAATGCTATTAATTAAAAAAGTTTTTAAATAAGTCAACAGGAAAACAAAGTTCAAATTATTTTAAAAGAATTGATCAATAAATTCGTGAAATAATTTCCTAAAGTCGTTTAATTCATTTAAAACATTTGAAGCGAGGTTCTACCGACGAATTCATTCATCAGAAAGTAATTTTGTCACTTGTGACATTTTATACACTTGATATGCTAATAACATGAAGTTGCACAAGACTTACATTAGAATTTAATGAGATGAGATCGTTACACGTGACTCCGCAGTAATGAACTGACATAAATCTGTAACGCAACTTTTATGTTTTGCCGTTCGTTAAAGATTTTTCCAGTTAATCATAACGAGGAAAAAAATGGTTTACCAAAATAACTAATATTTCACATTTAACCTCAATATAATGTTTGTCTCGGCAAAAAATATTAAAACAAAAAAAAAACTTCCAACTTTAATTGAAGAAAAAGTTTTCCTTGTAATCAGCGTATGAATGATGACGAAATAAATAGTTAAGCAACGTGAACTAAAATGAAATGAAATATAATTTATTGACATTGATATGTCAGCCTACGTGCACTGGTGCAATCCTATTCCGTTTTACTTTTCAAGATATTGATTCAAACGGAAATACAATTTGACTCTTCTTGGTACATCATAAGTTTTATGTATCTTTTATTACTTTATAATATCGTTAGGTCGACTTACAAAAAAAATTTTTGAGATTTAATATATTGATTTTCAACATCTCCACCTACACTTTTCCGTATAATGTGATTGCAGCACTTTCAAAATGGTACATCGAAAGGAAAAAATTAAAATTTAGTTTACATTTCAAAATATTATAATGTTAATCCGTTTTATTTAGTCATAGCGCTGTTGGTGAGGATGAATCATACGTTTTTTTTCTCGAGAAAACGAAGCTACATCATACATTGACTATTTTGATTTAAATCTTGTTCCTAAGTCTCGAAACAGGTTTTTTCTATTACTTCCAGTACATCAAACAGTTTTTATAAAGACCTTGACAAGCTTAATGATCGCCTGAGACTAAAAATTTTTGGTCAGTCAAGGTTATTAACATTTGTGATCACATTTTCTTTCTTTATTTTCGTCTTAAAAACATGAACATTTGCTGCAAGCCAGAGTAGCAACCTTTTCTTCCGACTCAGAAAAGAACCGCGAAATGAAGGGATGAATTTTCCATGAGTTACCGTACAACGTTATGTGTATATACGACATTTTAAGCCAAGCCATTTTTTTTTCATGATCCGTATAAAGAATGAAAATGTGCGGTCGATGTTGAAAACTCAAGAGATAAACTGTTTCTATAAAAGAGACCATTTAACGTTCGTACCAATTTAAATTAAAAGTTAATTATACGATCGTTTGGAGTGGCTGCATTGTATGACGGAAAAAAAATTTAGTAAGTGTAGAAAAGACAATTATTGAACGCTGCAATTTGAAAAAGTGTCTAGTTGTGAGCTGGATAGGATTAGCGTTAATCTAATCAGTAAAATTGACTGAAACAAAAATGACTTTTTTGATCTAGCCATTTATTAAAATATAGGAATAAATAAAATTTTTATTAATTTTAAATCTTTTAAATAGTTGAATGGTCCATGAAATTTCAAGTATTTATTAACCTTCTTACAACTGAGATTTAATGAAATTTTCTTCTTAGGAAGTCCTCTAACATTATACCCATAATTTTATACATGATCTATATTAGGTTCTGACCACAGGTGGCGTCTATATTTAGACTTTCATCTAAAGGTCAAAAACTTAATAAAGGCAACAATCAAGAAATAAAAGAAGGCACGAGAACATTAATTTAAAAAATATTAACAATCTTTTTTGTCGTAATAAATGTTTGAATAAATGTAATAAAAATATTAACTATTTGCTTTATTGTACAGATCAATCGCTTATTTTTATTAACTTTTTTTATTAAATCTATATATTTACTTCACATCACAAAAAAAAAATTGTTATGATAGATCGAATTCTTCTAGTATACTTCTTGTTCATAGTTATAGCGATTTTCAGTATAAGATCATGCGGTCGGAGGGAAAATAAAAGAAAATAAGTATATTTCTTATTCTCCCGAGGGAAATAACCTAGAATACGGAAGAAGAAAAAGTTCTGGCTGTGAAAGTAATAAGCAAATACTTTCTTTCTTAACGCGACTCAAACGAAAATCTCATTGATGTATACTTCAAATCCACGCTTGCTACTCTTTGAATATTAAAAAAAGAATATGTATATATATATATATTTTATAGTTCGTCTTATAAATATTTTTTTAAACTGGAATTCCTCCACATAATTTATAAAAAAAAGACAACAAAAAATGACAATATTATTTTAGTTTTACTTATGAGTACTATGATAGAATTTTTAACTTAAAGTCAAAATTAATATGATTGCTTTCATTTATATTAATTTGACAAGCCTAAATGTTTTTGAAATCAATATAAATGAGTATAATGTGCGAATGAAATGATTCTTAAATGTTAAATATAATCTTACTAATTGTCGTTTCATTTATTAAAATACATTGTTCTCGCATTTCGTTAAAGGAAAAAAATAATCAATATTATCATCACGTGATGAAACTAATAAAAATAGTCACGCATATTCGTATGAATGACTTATTTATCTATAGCTGACATTTGAATTAAATATTAAGTATAAATGTAACCTAGATTGTGCGATACAACTATAGAACAAAAAAAGGCTTGTAATATTGAATGTGTTATAGGTATATAGAAATGCCAATTTTATAATGAAGTATAAAATTAAAGTTTATTTATTTACTTTTCAATTTATTCAGAAAAGAAATTTTAATGATTCTAGTGATTATCCAAAATGAGATCGACATCTTTGTGATTATAAATCAGTGAACAATATTCTTTGTAATTCAATAATATATCATTCATCTAAATTTTCATATTTTCTTCATCACCTAATATAATTTTTTAATATTCAATAATAAAAGTAATCCAGACACACCAAAAGGGACACTCCTATCTATAAAAAGTTCAAAGATTATCCAAAAAAAAAGAAAAAAAAAAGAAATCCCTCAATAGAGTTAAATTGATAAGGAAGAACAAGTTCGAGTCTCGTTGTTATATAGCCATTGGATTACAGAAGCACTGATTCGTCCCATCGCGGACACTTTTTTTTAACCTCACGGACATTTTATCCCAATGGGATACAACCACAACGAGTCTATATCTTTGAATCGGGGACAGTAGCACGTAGCACTACGATCGGAGGCCCTCAAGCGAATAACAGCAATGTGCATGTATAGGTGTGTATATATATATAGATATATAAAGGAAGATTAATCGAAAGCCAAGTTCGCGCGTTACTCTATACGTAAAAACCTGCTCTTAACTTTAGTTGCAAAATTTTCTCTTTCTTTCTTTTTTAATTTCATACCTTCGCTTATCTCGTTTCTTAACTTCACTCATTCAATTTATTTTTTTTTCTTTTGGTTTATCATTTTTCTCTCAAGTTTTATCTATTTTTTTTTCATTTGACTTTTAACGTTGGTTCTTGCTTTTTCTAAATTATATTTTTTCTTTGCATTCTTTTGCTGTCTATAAAAGTTTTATTCATTACTTGGATGTTAATTATGGCCGGAATGGAATTTTAATTTGTAAAGATGAGATTTTTCTTTGATAACGTTTTATAAGGGAAATGAATTTTTATTTTCGTTTCATATTACTCTTAAAAGAAAAACATATTTTTAAAGCATAAACTTTATTACCAAAGACAAAGTTATGGCGATGATATTAAATTGCAAAGTAACACATAAAATACTTTGAGATACTGTAAAAATTAGAAATTATATTAAAATTCATTAAACGAATATCATAAAGTTGCTTTATTAAAAAACAATAAAAATATATTGATATCTCTGAATCTACGCGAAACAACTATAATTGTAGGAAATATTATTTTAATCTTCAAAATTACATCCAATAAAACGGCTAAATTGAAGAAAATTCTAACAACTTCCTCGTGTATGCACACAAAATAATTATGCAACGCTTGTAAATATTTCAACAAAAGTGTCCCCGGATGACAATCAATAACAATCATAAATAAACGATCTCAAAGCGAATAACATCCGTAATGGAAATCAAACGTCATCCGTCAGTCTTTACAAATCTCAACGTGCACGTATATATCCTTCCGAACCAGAAAAAAAAGAGTAAAAAAGAAAAAAAACGACACAAACAAATCTACGTCAAGATCCAAGATTGCCCATATAAATATTTTCTCTTCTCTACATTCCTCTTCCTCATTTTCCGCAGTCTATTCCTCTATTATTATATATATTTTTTTCCGAATAGTAACAACTCGTTCACATTTCCTTCTGTTTCTCTCTCTTGCGCATATCCGTTCTCCTCTCTTTTATTATTTTATTTTACTTTTTTTTTTATTCGCCACACCCTATACTTCTCTGTCCCTCAAACATGCTTGTATTCAGAAAAGCTTTTGCTATGCTGCAGCTGTAATACAAGCGAACCAATGCATATCTATATATATACACACACACACACACATACAACTAAACATACACGGGGCTCTCTCACTCGCGCGCGCGGCTGCAACACTCGATGAATGATTTCCGCGCGCTGTTGCCATACCTTGTCTCTATAATATCTTATAACATTTCGTTCCTTCTCCTGCATATTATTTTTTTATCCTCTCTCATTCTGTTTCTCTCTTACTCAATGTGCCTTCGAGCGAATGAAAAAAGATAAAAATGAATATATAGCGAGGGAGGTTAAAGGGGCAGGGGGAGGAGAGAGAAAAAAAGGAGATTGAGTTTGATCTAAAGCGAGAGATACGTTTGTTTATTGTATACGTTATGTTGTGTAAATTGACATATCGCGATATCGTAAATGATATATAGTACAGAATGAGGATATTTGATAGGTGTTACGAATTTTTTTTTAGTTTTAAATTATTTTAAACTTTGGATGATTTTTAATATTACGTGAGAATATTAAGAATCATGATTACTATCATTTGAATCGGGTGGATAAAAATTTTCATCATGAAAGTAGAAAATAACAGTATTGTTCCTCATTTTAAAAAGAGTAAATTTTCATTATTCGTTGAAAAAAATTTTGAATGGATCTTTTTAATTATTACGTATTTATACACTTCATAAACATCCTTAATTAGTAATTAGATAATATTGAGAATATGTTATTTATAGACTGCTATCAACAATCCTTGAAATAAGTCAATTAAGAATGAGACTTAAGTATTAAAAATTAGCACAAACATACATGTACAGCCATAAAGGAAAGAAACATTATTCGAGCAATTATATCGTTTGCAAAGCATGTCTGAAAATAAAACCGAGAAAAAATATGAAAGCATATCAAAGAGAGTCCAGATGTTTATAAAGTATTATAGCTTCTTTAAAAAAAATAATAATATTCTCCAAGTGAGCGCGACTGTGATGCATCAATAATTCGATATTTGTTTAACGATGATCAACGAATTTAATATTAAAATTTATCGTTATAGTATTTTTTTTTAAATTGTAGTATGTTATATATTTAGTAAAAGATGAGCAGATAAATTATACCAAATATGTGTATAGGAAAAAGAGGATTCATTAAATTCAAATGAAAAATATTAATTGGAAAATTGTTGTAGAAGCTAGCGCAGTTTATTTTACGTAATTTGTATTTGAATTTGAAAATAATTTTCTCGACTTCCTGTTAAAATGTTTTTTCATTCGTTTTCTTTTTACTTTAATTAAATCAGCCGTTCCTAATGAATTTCGTGAAAGTTAATTTTGAAAAAAATACGTTAAAAAAAAGCAGTAATGAATTAATTTTCCTGCTCTTTAGATGTTTTAATTAATTTCATCCGGAACTATAATTTAAAAATTTTAGTAATGTATACATGAAACATGAAAAACAAAAAGATTAACTTTTCGTTTATCTATATTATTGATATGTTTTAACGATAATATATCTAATCTAATGAATACAATGCGAATAATACTTATAAAATAATAAAAAATAATCAAATTATAAAGTTCTATTATCAACAAATGATTAATATATCTAAAAGAATTTATTTTTCATATTCATTCATTAATACTTCACATATGAAATAATATTCTAGAATAATTAAAATTTATTCTCAAAGTTATATTTCAGGCTCGTAATTTTCTATCTATAATTATTTCATACTCGTGTATCTTATACCTTTATGAATATTATCCTCGTTAAATACATCCACAGGAACCAAGCGTACTTCCATAATCCAAGATGAAAAAAAACATCAAAGATAAAAGAAAAAAAAAACAAATAAAGAAAAGCTATATATACATATATACGCTTCGCAAATGCATTGTTCTTTAAGCTAACATTTCAGGACAATGCAAGAAGAAGAAGCGCAAATGCAAAGAAGAAAAGAATTAGTGTCTCTGTGTGTGTGCATGTATGTATATGTAATATATGAAAGAGAAATATATCTATATATACGTTAAAGTAGTAAAAACATTACGTATAGGGATTTTAAGAGACTATACAAGATAGAGAAGAAAATTCCTACGAGCGACCTTCTTGATGCACCTCGTATTAATGCTTGTAGGTGAAAGGAAAGAGCGCTTCGGGTAAAATGAATACTTCTATACATATATATTGTAAATAGAGAATAAAAAATTGCGATTGGCCTGCTGATTCCTTTTAAACGTTGAGCGTTACGTCACGCGACTAGCACGCGGAATAAAAGAAAAAAATCTAAATTGGATGGTGCCAGGTAACATCACGATTAGGATAGTTTAATTGACAGAATTAGTTACAGGTACTTTATTTAATGATTATTGTTTTTTAACGTCTATTAGATTGTATATTTTATTATGGTTTAATAAAATATTTTTTTTATTATAAGAAATTTTTTCAAGTGATTATTGCTTGAAATAATTGTGTAACAAATAATAAATTTTATAAAATATATTATCTAATTTTGTAGTTTGATTATAGCCAATTTTTGAAAATTATTCTTTTTACATAATACGTTGAAGCTTTAAAAAATTTATCACTTCATATATTGCCATTTATGTTGGTCATCTATAATATCTGATAGTTTGTTAGGTTCATTTTTCTCTTTTATAACACTTTACGTATCAGCGTAAATTCTCTGAGAAACCACACATTGCAGTAAATAATAATGTCGAGACCTACAAACCCTCTAAATCTTTTTAAAGGAAGATGAAGCCCAAATGTTTCTTACAGCTTATATAATGTCGTCGGAAAGGAGAATTGGAAGAAGAATATTCAGTTGTATTATCTCGTGATATCTAATATCATAATTTTTGTTGTACAACAGAATGATTATTGTTTTGAAAATTTATTTGAATTAACTTGACTGAAAATTTAGTTATTTAAAATATTATGATGAAGAGTAAAATTCACATGGAAAATTTGTAATGAGAATCTAGTCAAAAGAGAATTGTGAAAAATGATATTTTTGGAAATGCCATTAAAGGGAATGTGAAAGTAGTTAAAATTTTTGAAAATATATATATTGTATCAAATTTCGAGTAGTTTAAAAGTTATTTCATTTCAACAGGTATTACCACATTTTTGTAAATATTGTTAACTACACATAGATTTTACTTTTCAAAAAACCATTTCAATGTAAATTTGAACATTGTGTAAATTTAAGGTGTAAACTAGTAAAGCTAATAAACTAGGTTATTAAATATTATTAAAAAAATGTGAAATATCGACATTACAAGTTTCAAAATTTTTTATTTTTATTTCAAAAGTATTGAAAATATCTCTATATGATATCGTTTCACTTCCAGTAATAAAAAAAATGACATAGATATATTTCAAAGAATTAGGAAAACTTCAATGTCGATAAGTGTCTATAAATCATAAACCCTATTTCATTACTTAAAAGCAATTTTTTTTATTTTTTATTTTATCATAAAATGAAGTAATTTCAAAAAATTTGTTTTGATGCTTCTATTCAAATTTTTAAATTACTTTGAAGCCATGCAAAACATCAATTCCAAAGATCAAACTTTTAATATGAAATTATTTTCTGCGTAAAATCAATCACGAGCAAATTTTTATAACGACCTTAATTATACACATTAATTAAACAATAATGTAATATCCTCGTTAATAACTAATTGGGGAAAAATGTACAATAAGAAAATTAAAAAAAAAGGAAAATTTTTAATTAATTTTTTGCTGAAAAAATGAACAATGCTTATAAGAATGTAACGTATGTGAATATCGATGCTTCAACTATATGCATATACTTTAACAATTGTTCATCAGTTTTCCAAAGAATAGCAAATCTCATTATCGCCAACTATAATAATTTAAATAATTATTCTTTTTTTATCAGCTTACTCATAATTATCAATCAAAATCACATTCAATCCAATCTAAACGAGATGCTAAGGTAATTATCCATCCAATAACAATTAGTTTTAAGCTCAATAACTTATACTTTAGATCATCCAAGATTTATAATTAATCCTCCAGATGAATAAAAAAGCCAAGTTTAAAAAAAAAAGGAAAAAAAACTTGAAAAGCAACAATAATAGCATCATCGTTAACTATAAGACTATAACTATATGTATATGCAGTAGCTATATAATGCTTTGGCGCGCACGCGATTGATCAACTGTTCGGTAGAAAGAGAGAGCGATTGGCAACGTCGCAGATTCTATAGTAATATACGCGTTTCGCTATATAACGGCTACGTGTATATGTTGTTAGTTAGTTAAGTTGCGTAAAATTGCAACGGCGTATACATATACACCGCTCGCGATCAAAGTATATCGGCTTCAATTGAAAATTAACTTTTTTCGCTTGTACTATATGGAGAACCTTACATACTCATTTAACTATAACTAATTATTCCTTATACTTAAATTTATAAAATGAACGGAAACTCATATATTTTTGTTCTTTACCTGTGTTAATGCATGTGATGTAATGTATATATAGATGTTTCATACACGTAATTGTATTTGTTAAGGTTCAATAAAAAGCGCGTTCGTGTTTTGCATTACACGTACATACATATATACATACATACACAAATATGTATGCATATATTTGTAAAGTAATTGAACGCTAATGACACGGGGTACGTGTACAATATGTTACAGTATATAGGGAAATGATGATATTTTGTTATATATGGGCGTGTTTCAATCTGAGTTTTTTTCAATATACTTTGGTTATTTTTATGGATTGGTTAGAATGAAAAGCGAGGTAATTGTTTTTAAGGTGTGTACATGTACTTGACCGACGTGAAAGACATATGATTCGTATATTTTCGAAATTTAATGTAGGCATTGAAATAAAATTGCTATATTGAAATTGAATTCATTTGATTTCGATACATAATAAGATTATGAATATTAATTATATATCGGTTATAATATACTCTTTATAACAAACTAATTTTAGGTTTACGATATTGGAATTATTGAAATACAAAAGTTTAATAGAGATTAAATGTAAAACACGATTCCTATCAAATCCACAATACTAATTTCAATGAATTCAATAATAATTTTCTAATATTCATACTTGGAAATGAATATTAATAATATTGAATTTATCAATAAATATATAAGTCCGAATAAATGTTGAATTTCAATTAGCCATTGTTTTCTATTCGTTTATCGTTGTTTATTTTTCATTTAAAATTAATTTTCCAATGTCTTTGTATAATATTTCATTCATTTTTACAGGAAAAAGTCAAAAGATAAATTGAGAAAAGACCTCAAAGTTTTTATTCTTAATCTTCCTGAAGAAGGTTAGATTACTTTAACTTGCATCTTATCGAAATAAGCTCATTAAAACTACTATTCTTTTTTATAAAAATAAAAAGAGAAATAAAAAATTTCATCATCTTTCTCTTCCCTACGAAGATTATAATATTTTTCTTGGGTTCATTCATTTCACCTTGGTTCATAATTATTTTCAGACGGATAAATTAATTATTCGTTATAGTCTCAATTTGTACAAATTAAAATATTCAGGAAAATTAAAATCTGCTTAAATTGCTGAATTATAAAGTAACTGAAAGCATAACTATTTTTATTTTTGCATATGACAAATTATACTATTTATTAAAAATGTAAATTATAATTCCCAATTTATATTAAATACCATTATAAGTTATTAAAATGACAATTTAGATCGATTAAAAGTATTCTAGAAAAATTAAATTGAGTTTGCGTTATTATCTAAAATTTAAAAGAAATTAAATGAATATTATTCTAACGGCTCCAAGACTAAACTAGACTCCAATACTCAATCAATAAAACAATTAGTACTATTATTAACAATATTTAAATTAAATATTTTTAATATAAAATAGTTGAATTTTCATCCAGTTTTTATTTTTTTGTTGAAATCTAACTTGATTTCCGCAAAGAGTAGCCGCGATTTGAAGTCGTTACCTTAAAGGAATTCCTTTTTCTCTATAATTGCCTCAAGAAACGATAAAAACAAAAGAAAGCTACTGTATAGAATTTCATAAAAAAAAAACAGTTCTGCAACACTTTCATCGATTTTCCCAACACTCAAATAGCCCCTTATACTAGAAAAAAAAACCAAAGATTTCGCATTCCTTCTTAGATGAATAAAAAAAAAAACTATACACGTCTGCATGCTTGCAAACATTATAGATATATAGTCTTGAGCACGCAACGTTTGTTTGTGTGTAATAGCAGCACGCGTCTTCTGTTTACTCAAAGAGTACGCGCTCACTCTCATGGTTATATAGAGTTCCTTGACTCCGAATCGAAGGTAAACTATACACACAACCAGCCAGCGAAAGGCATTAAACCGAGGGATTCCCTCGTTTTATTTCTCTCTCTCTTTTCCTCTTTATTCATACGTATTCTTCCGCTTTTGTAATATATATATATTCATACATTCATATACCACCCCCGCGTATATATTCTGGTATCGCGACAGCCTTAGGCAACTGTTCTCTTGGCAATGAGCGAAAGTATATACTGTCTGTATTGTTTTAGTCTTTTTTTTTAGCGTCGGGTTTTGTTTCAGGCGATAACGCGCTTTATTGGTGCGTTGAAGGTGGGCCGTTATGCTTGAGCTTTATGTACATCGAGTTATTGAAATTCTTGTTTCCAAAGAGGAGGGATTGTACGATGAGTTATTACAATTGTGTGGTTTTGAGTTTTCATTAATTAAACTTTGTTTTCGATTACTTTTTTTTACAAATTACAAAATGTAAATATATATTATAATTAAAATTTATATTTAAATTTAATTGAATAATCACAGGATCATTTTATAAATAAAAATAAATTGTTTTTAATTATAGAAATTAAATACTTTTAAATTGGTATTAAAATAATTTAAGTACCGCATTCCCTTCTAGCGTCAAAAATGTATAATGGTATTTTCAGCCCGACATTGAAACAATGCATTATGCAACAAGGGGGCAAAGTGACTTATTCCGGGGTTTGTGACCCGAGCAAGAAAAGAAAATAGAGAGTCGTGACTACTCGAGGGATAAATCAACTTTGCTCCTGTGTTGCACATAGTACTTTACTCCTAGTTCAAATGCGCACATTTTATTAACTTAAAAAAAACGGACTTGTATGTTATTATAGGAACATCAAATATTAAGAATAATGGCCATTACTATTGAACTGGGAGTAAGATAGTATATTATAGGAGAAAAAATAGGCACCCCGCAGCATGTGTTTGCCACCCTCGCCTTCGGCTCGGGCGTCAATTTACGCTAGCAACGGACTGGCCAATACATTTCCTTCCTAAACCTATAATATACTACCTTGCATGATATCAGGGAGCGCGGTAGCGCTCCTTACGGCAAGATAGCGCTACGGCTTTCCCTATTTACTTTGAATTTGTGATGTTCAAAGATTAAAACTTTGAATAAATGATTATGTTTCAATATTTACATATTATTTGATTACTAGTATACATAAAATGATCTAATGTTTTATCTGACAACAAAAACACATGGCCAAAAGTCAAGTTTTCATGATTTTTTTATATTATTACAGGTTAGTCTGTCGATTTCTTTTCTATATCGGGTTGTTTCAGATTTCCGGCGGATGTTAGAGAACGACGGAGAGTTTTTCCTCTGATGTGAAAGAAAGAGATAAAATACGAGTTGTGCGATTGCTAATAAGTGAGAGAGAGAAAGAGAGTATAGAGAGTGAGAAAAAGAAAGAGAATACGAGCTATATCTTTTAATAATGAACGCATGTATTCAGGCGAATGCTTTCGGAACATGCTAAATGTATATAAAGACATCGCGTAAATAAGCAATATAAGAATTTAGTGTCTCATTCTATATAGCTGACGAGCTGCCGCAAAATTACGGGCGTTCATGTGATGAGTTCGCGCGTGCGCAGTAAAACGTCCCGTACATAAAATTCAACACTTGAAAGCGGCGAAATTCAAAAGTCGATAATACCGATTTGGTATTTAAAAATGAAAACAACAACAAATGAAAAAGTAATATTTGCATATTTTAAAACATTCTTAATTAATTAATTAGTTTTTCATACGATATTTAGACAAAATAAGTTTTATAATAGTTGATTAATTTGAAAGTGTGGAAGAAAACAAGATTAAAATTTTTTCGAAAACAAATATTTTATAATAATAATAAATATATAAAAATGAGGTTGATACAATTATCTATAAAATTAGTGTTATCATATTAAAGTATCAGATTATCGGTAAAGTTAATAAATTTATTGAGATAAGAATTTTAGACTTTGAAAAAATTGTGATATCTCCCCAAAAAACCTTTAAAAAGGTAAAATTACGGCAAGTTAGCTTTAAAAAAGAATCTTTTTCACTATCTCAAAAATAAAAAATATTTTGTCAAAAATTTAAACTAATTTAATACAATCAACTATAAAAAAATCTATTATATCTCTAAAAAAAAAGGCTTTAACATTATTGATAATAAAAAAGTGGGAATTTAATTATAACAAAAATACACTTGAAAAAATACTGAAATCAATAATGTGTGGTCAAGTTTTAATATGATTTAAAATAATACTTGCAAATGATATTGTACCTATATTTTGATAATAATAATGAATCAATAAAAAATTCCTTTGTTAAAAATTAAGTGTAAAAAAAGCCATATAAAATGTTATTGTAAATATAAAACTATCTTCAACAAAATTTAAAAAAATAATAAGTTATTAACGTAAAAGTAAGAATAAAAGTAATATTACAGCTATAAACTTGCCAGGCCCACTCTACAAAAGTTAAATATATCATTAATGTTATAAAATTAGATTATTTTTCATTGAATACTAAATTGTGAAAATTAATATATATTTTGAATTTTCTTACGAGATTCTAAAAAGTCAATCCTAAAAAATGTTTTAAATGGATGTGTGTTCACCAAGAAATAGAACTTTTGAAGGGTGGGCCTGGCAAGTTTATAGCTGTAATATTACTTTTATTCTTACTTTTACGTTAATAACTTATTATTTTTTTAAATTTTGTTGAAGATAGTTTTATATTTACAATAACATTTTATATGGCTTTTTTTACACTTAATTTTTAACAAAGGAATTTTTTATTGATTCATTATTATTATCAAAATATAGGTACAATATCATTTGCAAGTATTATTTTAAATCATATTAAAACTTGACCACACATTATTGATTTCAGTATTTTTTCAAGTGTATTTTTGTTATAATTAAATTCCCACTTTTTTATTATCAATAATGTTAAAACCTTTTTTTTTAGAGATATAATAGATTTTTTTATAGTTGATTGTATTAAATTAGTTTAAATTTTTGACAAAATATTTTTTATTTTTGAGATAGTGAAAAAGATTCTTTTTTAAAGCTAACTTGCCGTAATTTTATTCTATCTAGCATGAAATAACTTCAATCGTATATAAGTAAGGTAAAATAACCAGTATGGGGTCAACTGAATATTGGATTCTGAAGCCATTAAATTTCTATAGTCCTTCTTTCGGATCTAATTTTAAGATGATTCCATACTACGTACTTTAGTTTATACCTAATCAGAAAAAATGAAATACATCTGGCATTATAAACTTTAAATCAGGTTAGAGTATACTAGATTTCAGAAACAAAAAATTTTTGGGAACGGGAACATTCGGAAATCTCTTTCCGCTAGTTTTTATGTACATGTCATAAATTGCTAAGTTACCAACTACAGCTAACTGCTTCTCTTTGTGGTACGCACAGTAGTTGGGAACGGTATTCTACTATCATAAGGAGAGTCCACTGTATTTTATTCACTAAAAATGGTAAAAAATATAAAAAAATCAAAACTAACCGCAGTATGATGAAACATCAAAGCCAGTGTCTTGATATTTTATCACAGAGAATTTTATATTACTCAAGCGTAACTAGTTTTCTAATTTATAAGAAGTCTTAAATTGACTTTGTCTAGACTCGAGCACGGCAATTTTTGTGCAGTTCTTTCTTGAGCTTTTAAAAATGTAAGAAAAAAATTAAAAAGAATAAGAAAATAGATTGCTTTGTTTGCTTTAGGAAGAAAAATTTAAATCTCAAACAAATGCATTTTTAAAAAATATCATTTTAAAATTCACGAATAGAAGTGCACTAAAAGAAAAAACTACGTACTTCAGACACTCTCAAGCAAAGGCATATTAAACAGAAAAATTTTCATATTCGCTTCAAAAAATTTTTGGGATTCAAATTACAGTTTAAACAAGTTTGTCATTCGTAATCAAACTGTTAGAGCAAGTTGCCGTGTAAACAACCGCATTTTGTAAATGAATCATCCCAACTTCGTTAAATGTTTTTTTCACATTTGGGTAATCTTAAAAAAATTTTATTTATAGTTTTAGAATGCAAGTCTTAATAAATTCAAAAACAATAATACAATTTTTTTTGTAATTCGGTTATTTACTGCTATATACGGTCAATCATTCGAAAGTTTATCTCACAAAAAGTTTTAGTTCCATAAGTAGTGACTTGGAAATCGTAAATAACAATGCCTTATCTACAAAACATCAAACTCATAAACGTGTTCTTGAAAATGAAAATAAGAATGAAAATTAACGCAAAAGCCGATAAATTTCCTTTTTATTTTAATCTAAACAACAATCAACTTTACTTTCAGAGCGTTTAGTTTTCATCTTTTCCTCGGAAGATAAATTTTAATAATGAAAATTGAGGATTTCTAGTCGCTTCAACGATTTCACCGTCAAACTTATAAAAGAGGATAATATAACTTTTCGAAGTAAAAGCCACTACTCGTGTAGAAGCGAGCAAAACACTCGACACACAACTTCAGAAGCCTCAAGCCTTCGGTTCTTGCACGCACACGGAAACAGGTGCATAAACCAAAAGAGAAGAAGAAAAAATTTTCGTCTTTCTCTTATGCTCATAGTAAAGGCGACGATGAACAAAAAGAAAGCTAAAAACATGACTCTCGTGCTACCGTGTACACATATATACACTCTAAGGATCGACATTCACGGTCTTACGCCTTTCTGACTTGAAGAAAAATAAAAGAAAAAAAATTATACGAACGAAGCGTCGTACTGTAATGCGTGATAAAGAAAAAAGAAAAAAAGAGGAAAAAGAAAAATAAAGAATAGGTGTAGAAGAAAAAAGGTGCTAGTAACTTGATGCGAATCGGTGAACTTTTGAAGAGGGTTTAAAGCAAGAAAAAGTTTCAAGGAAATTGTGAAATTATTATAGAATATTTTTAACAGGGATATGTGAATAAGACATCTAATAAACTGGTTTAAGAGGTGCTTAAAAAAAGTTTGATTATTTAACGAGTGTTAGCAAGCCACTTTTTTTTAATACTGGATTAAATGCATTTTTTTCAGTACAGTATCCACGAGTGGATGCAAAAAAAAATATTTTATTACTCTTATTACGGAATTTAAATTTTGACTATTTAACTCTTAATTTATGCATTTCAAGCACCAAATGTAACCTACATATGGTATATTTAACAATCCAAACAGTTTAAATATTAATAATGTTGACATTTTTTAAATATTGAATTTGAAAAAAGTTTTGGATTAGTTGGATTAAAAATTTTTATTTTAAACGAGATAAAATTTTCATTTTCAAATCGGATAACTTATAATACTTCATAGATTTTAATATGAAAAAAATTTATTCAATTAATTATGCAATTTTTTTGTTAAAATTTTTCCACATTGAAAAAAAATTTTTCAATCCTTAATTAGTTGTTCGTAAGAATAAAGTAAATGTTGGAAGGATAAAAGATAAAACTTAAAAGAATATTTTATAAGAAATTTCTCTGAGATGAAATTTCTTTAGAGCTTGATAATATAAAAACCATTCAAAAATGTTAAATCATAGATACATTTTTCTTAAGCCATTACACTTTTCTTATAAGAAAAACTTTTCGAACTCATATAATTTTTGGGTCATCTCTTTCTCCAAAATATCGTTGAATCTTAAAAAATTTTAGGAAATTCAAAAGTTAAAAAATTTGAATATAATTACTACATTTTTATGTGTTGCGAGATTGAAATTTAACTTATTGGTTGTAATGAAATTATCTAATGAATTACAATAATATATTCATAATGAATTTAAATGATGCAATATAAATGTAAGTGACAAGTAACGACGAAAAAAATCCATACGTATGCAAAAGACATTTAATTCGATTAGCACTTTTCAGATTATGCAAATCAAAGTAAGCCATTCCTGAGCTATTAGAATATAAAGTATTAATTCTCCGATATTACGCAAGTTGTTAAAATTTAATAATAAAATGAAATTTAGCTTTTGCAATGTTATGAATTATGATTATACCTGATACATGAATTCTCGTAAGAAAGTTCATTTGGAACATGAGCTAACTATCTCAAAGGAATCATCATTTATTTGAAGACGTAGTAAATTAGTTACGCTGTGAAGTAGATGTTACTTTTTTAATAACATTCTGAACATTTTTTTAAACTATGTGAAGACCTCTAACATTTCTAAATGTTCATGAGGAAAAGAATGTTTCGATGTATGGATTAAAATGACAATTAAAATATTAAATAAAGTTTATAATATAATGTTTCGATGTATGGATTAAAATGACAAAATATTAAATAAAGTTTATAATAATTGAATTTTTATAAATTTTTGTTTATATTTTACGTGTTTAATTTATGGATCAACTTATCCACTCCATAAATACATATTATAAGTAAAATTCTATGTTAAAATCTAAAGAGCAAAAATGAACTTACCTATGACAACAGTGTTTGCAGCGACCTCCTTAGCTGCTGCAGCAGCCGCTGCTGGTCCATGAGCAAGAAAATCGCTAAGTGATAATGATGACGCAATAATCTGTCTTTTCTCTTCAAAATTAAGATAATCCAAACTATTGCTCCTCTGTGGTCCAGCGGCAACAATGGTCACCGTTTTGCTTTGGTGATGATGATGGTGATGATATTGACTGTGTAGTCTTAATTGATTATTTTGTTCATTATTGTCACCATTATTACCTTGTGACTTTTCATTGTTAGTCTCGTTATTAGGACCTGCATTGGCAGCAGGTACCAAATAAACACCACTCACGCGTATCGACATTATGCCTCTCGGGCTTATTGAAGATCAAGCCCGAGGGCGCTTCTTTTTTAGCCAACGCTTTTTTATGCCACTTCTTTTTTCTGTGCCTTTTGCTTGATCTATGCTTATTATTAATAGTTATTATTAATTTATTCAAGACTTGCATTCCGTGTTATCATTGTATGATGTCATCAGATGCTATTTCCCAAGAGCTTTTATTATTATTGCTTGCATTACAGCTTGCGTAATACGCATCCGGCTTTTTTTTCTCTATCACCGGAAGCTCATATTGAAGACTTTTAGCGTTATCTAACTAAATAAGATAGACAGGGCAAAAAGGAGGGAAGTTGTTGTTGAAGCTTTGGCACGCGTCGTTTTATGTATAGCTTGCGATGGTATACTATTCTATATTTGGCCTCTCTTGAAAGATAAAAAAAAAGAAATAACAAGTCAGAAGGGAACTACTGCCTTTCTTTTTTTAATACGTTTGTTTAAAACTTCCGACTTCTGTCATACAGTCTGTTGTACGTTTGATGATGATCCTTGCTGATGTTATTATGGCACGTTGACGATTCTCAAGACAGAATCTTCCCTCTTCTGTACAGAGATAGAGTAAGAATATACACAATATAATGAGATAAGTTTTGCTTAAGTTATTGCTTTCCTCTGCACGCTTCTCTCTAAACTATAGGCTCGTATATACAATTTGCAAGAGTAGCTGGTAAATGCATTCGAGTTTGAGTGAAAACTTATGTGTTATGAAGAAGCTTATTACGTTTAGGGTATTATCATGAGTACGGTGAATGAAATATATAATATTCGAATATCTATTGTTGAACGGAACTAATTAAAATACGATTGGGAATAATAATCTTATAAATTTATTTCCGATATCACAATTTCTAGATTTTATCGCTTGCTAAATTTTACTCGTTATACTAGTTTATAATCAAACGTTATCATAAAATTCAACGATGGACTCTATATTTAGTTAAATGAATATTTAAAAATTTTATTTATACATATTTTCTGCAACTCGTTTAACTTTATAGAATATTTTAACATATCTTATTTCGAATAATATTTGAAAAAGCTACAAGTAAAATAAACGATCCAGCTTTGATCTTTGGCCGTCCTTGTAAACTGACGCCACGGCAAAAAGCCATAATTTCGTTTTCTCCCCAAGTATTCAAAGAAAGCTACATATATATAAAACATCGCACATATAATGACTACCGAGTTTCTCGAGGAGCACCGTGAATAGAAGTAAAACCCATATACGAATTCACTTTGAACTCCCATATATATTCTTAATTTGAAAACTAAGGAACGACATCATAATACAGTAGAGGACACATATAACGACTGTATGTAAAAATTGTTGCGTGCAAAGCGCATAATGATGAATTTTAATTGAATATATAAGAGATGCACATGAAAAAACCCCTTTCCTTTTCTCTCTTTTTTTTCTCGTAAGGTATTAATGAACGTAAACTCGAGAGAACATCTAGAAAATAATTGCATTCTATGTGTCTTTTAGCTTAACGTTCGATATTCACCTTAGAAATTTCAAAGATAGAAAGGAAATCGTTCGAATTCCTTGAATAGCGTACACTACGTAAAGGAGAATTCGATTTTAATGTACGGGAAAAAGGCTTGATTTCGGATTCTTTAAACGCACATATATACGCGAGCGGACACCTTATTCTTTTCTTATTTCGCTAACTTGCTCGAGTGAGCTTTGTGTAGATCGCGTGGAATATGTAATGCACCGTAACGAACTAAGGTGCGTAAGGTGCGCCTTCCTCTATTGGAAGCTAAAAGAAATTGTTTTGTAAGCTTGGCTTGTAATGACTATTAAATAAATCAATTTTTATTTAACGATGTTTGTTAGAAAAAAAATTTGCTTGTTTTTAATTAAGTAGTTGTTTAATGAATAACATAGAGTTTTCCTTGTAATTATGTAGATTTGAAGAATTCATTTGAGATTCTTTATAAAGAGAAACTTTGGTATCGAACGTATTTCTTTTTTTTCTGTATAATGGAAAATTTGAGATATTATTTTCAAATTCTTTCAATATTATGTACGTATGAAATCATTAAAATTTCGATTCACAATATACACGTGATGAATTGTTTGCTTTGTATTACAAGGAAATTCATTGTTTAATAATAAAGCATATGATAAATTTAAAAAATAATCAAACGTAAAATGCGCAGTACATGTGACTCAAGAAATTATAAAGTATCGACGAGAATTCGATTTCTTGCTCCATTTAATTTTATTTAAATAACGTTATCAGAATAAACTGGAAGTTATTAATTTTAGTCACTCGTGATATAAGCAATTTAAAAAAAGAAAAATAAAAAAAAACATTCCAGTTTTCCACAAGTTTACGTAACCCGCCATTCTACTATTCAATAATAATCTAATTATCGAGCAGTATAAAAGAAAATCGTATATGAAACTTAATTCGCGTATCTTGCGCGATTTTTTTTTACTTTTTTTATTACCATCCATAGAGAAAGTATACAAGGGGTTTACGTAAAATGAATCTACATTCCAAGTAACAACTCATAATAATACCCACTTTCCTAATAATCATCAAATCAATTCCAATCGATAATGATACCATAATCCAAAACTTGTTTCTCAAAACGGATATTATACAGGGTGATTCAACTCATGTTTATAATAACATTTTTATTTCACAACTCACTTTCTAGTATGTGTATTCTAATGTAAATACGAAAAAGAAAAATAAAAAAATATTTTAACGTTTTGGACAGGAAAAGCCGAATGATTATAAATATTAATGTTGGCAATTAGGTGAATCACGTGTGCATTTACATTAGAACGAGCTTTATAAAGCCTTTCGAATAATATTCCCAAGAGTCATCGTCGTCACGGTATGCAACAGCAGCAACAGCAGTAACCACAACTACTTCAAGTCGATCAGACAGTAAGAAAAAGGAGAAGTAACAACAAAAAATTAACCAAGTGCCGCTCCGAATATTTCACGTAGGCGTAAGTATATAAGCAAGAACGATTAGATAAGGATCGAAAAAATGGGTATAGGTACCGCTATATATATTATAAAGTCTACCGTTTTTCACCTACATTTTTTTTTTGTTTTCTTTTTTTATTTTATTTTACTTTTTCTACGGATAAATCTTGAGTTAAATTTTTCAAAAAACGGTATATATAAGAATATTATAAACTTTGATATTTTACGATCGATTTTTCGCGAGTACGTGTGGTAATTTTCTCTTTATTTATGCATGCATGTATTACCCGTGCTGGACTTTTACATTTTCTTGTTACAGCTACATCCGAGACGTTTTTTTTTAATTTACGGCTGTTTGCTCTTCCTGACATTCTGTTATTTTTATAATGAATGAGCAATAATATCGAGCAAATGATTTTAAATACTCGAATAAACCGAACGACCATCATATAACGCTCGTAATATTAAACATGTAAGAATATCGAATAAGATATGTGTACTTAACACGAGTGATAAGAAATGTTTTAAATTTTCGCGTGTACTGATAAATGTAATTTACTCGAGGTATTTTAAAAGTGATTACTCAGAAATGTGCCAATCAAATATTTGATTAAAGTTAATCCATTCAATTCACGGTAATAATTCAAGATAAAAGTAAAGAATTAATATTGTGAACAATTATAATAAACCGAGTATTCATTTGAAATATTACAAAATCATCGTTTTAAATTTAATTTTTATAATAGGTCAGTTTTTAAATGAATATTTCGTTATACGAGGCACTCCTAAAATTCTTGAACTCCTACTTTACATTTAAAAAAAAAATGATAAAAGAACTGTAGATATTTCAACCACAAAGCTTCAAGCCGTTACTTCTCTCTTTTTTTTCGTGTGTACCCCAATAACCAAGAAAAATCCAAGTGTCGTCAAAAGCAAAGTAGTGTAACGCGCGCACAAGTATAACACTCTTTTTCTCGAATGCTTTACATCGCTATCATAGGTGGACATAACCTAAAAGCCTCGTGTTACATATATACAACATAAATTCTTTTTTTTTTAAAGTTTTTTTTGCCTTAGTCGTTTAGATTGAAGCGAGCGCAAGGGGTAAAGCATATACGTTATACTCTTTGTGGTTGTCACAGTACCGTCAAAAAGCAACCAACTCTTTTCTACACTGTTAAAAAAAAAACGTAGCTCGTAATGCGTTGTGGTTGAAAAAAAGAGAGGAAAAAAAATGAGGGGACTATATATTGCGGAAAAGCTTCGCTCTTATACAGTGTAGAAAAAAGTGTGCGACTCCGTTTCATTTTTTTCTCTCTTTCTCTTCTCTTTTTATCTTTTTCTGTCATATTTTGTTTTTTTTTTCCTATTTACGTCTTGGAATAGGTTAAGGATATACATAGTGTATGCCCATCTTTTATTTTTTTTAAAAAAGTTTATCTTTTATTTTTTTTGTCGTTTGAGCTTCTAACTTTTCTGAAACACCTGTGGCAAGATGATGTGTGCCAGGTATATAAGTATACAATACGAGTATCACGAAAGGCACGTACATGTTTATTTTTTTTTCTTTTTCTTTTGTCTTCCTTTTTTATATTCTTGAAATATCTCAGACTGAGCTGACACATTAGAAAAGATGATCGCTTGACTTTTTAACTTTTTGTTTTATTCTTTTTTTTTCAATAGAAAGCGCGCGATTTGCATTAAAGAGAGGAAAAGTTAAAAGTGAGATTATTGAAATGAAAAATGGAATAAAAAGAAATATTTGTCTCGATTACATGTTTGGAATTACGTGCGCGTTTTATTTACATAAATAGAAATGTTATATCTCGGAATTATGATTGAAAATAAACGATTATCTTTACGCGTTACGATAACAGGTACTTATTTTCCTTAGCTCTCGATTAATTTTCCAGTTAACTAATAAATTCATGCTCGTGACTTTAATATCGATTAATTTTGTGAAAACATTGATAATTTCATATTGGGTTATATATATGATGTTTGTTACGTTAAATACCGTTAATGCTCAAGTGAAACCTTTCTAATATTCGAATTAAATTAATGTAATTGTGTTTTTTTTATTCGGTTCAATGGTTCATGAAGTAGGACCTCAATTTAGTTTTTTTTGTATAACCTATTTTACAATTAATTGAATTAAATTAAACTTTTTTTTAAGCAAAAAATTTTAAATAAAAAAGATATAACCTCTCTAATATTTTCATTATTTGTTTTTTTCTTTAGGATTTTCTTTTTCATCGAAATATTTAGTTTGATTCATATGAATTATCAGATTTCGTATCTTACAAGCTGTAGCAAAATGTATCCAATAACGAAAATCTCCCCTAAAAATTTTTGAAAATCAATGTACTACCCAATGAACCACTCACGTCGTCTACAATCTACTCCTTGAAAAGTTTTAGCCTACCACAATTACGTCTTCTTGTACAAAAGAAAAAGAAAAAAAAATTCTACCCTTTATATTCGGTAAATACATTGAAAAATTCAAGCATAATACGTACACCCATATTGCCCAGTTTATACATGTATATGAACAACAGAAAACTGATGGTGTACAAACTGCACTGTATACGTATATGGGATACACACACATAACGTATATATAGTGCGGGCGAGGATATGGTGCGCAGACGCTCTCTTCGCAAAAGAGAGAAAGAGAGAGAGAAAGTTAAAAGAAAGAGAAAGAAAGACACGCCGCCGGCTGCGCGTACACACACACACATTTACAAAACACTGTTCTCTCTCACTGTGTGTACGGGCCGCAAATATTTCGGAGCAAAAGAGAGAAAATGAGCAAGAGAGATAGAACAAGTGAGATGAAAAAGAGTAGGGGGAGGCCGTTGCACTTGTTACTTAGGGAAGGAAGGCAAAAAAGGAAGAGAAGAAAGAAGAGAGAGAAGGAGAGAGAGAGAGAGAGTGAAGCTCCCGATTAAATCAGCCTCTCTTGAGGATGACTCCAAAGTGAAACAGAGAGAGAGAAAGAGAAAATGAATATTGGTTTATAAGGGAGAAGAAAAAAGAGAGAGAGAAAGAAACGGAGCAGACGGAGCCAGAGACGAACGAAGAGAAAAACACTTACACTGGAATAATATTATACACGCACAGTCACTAACACAATTTTCGACTCCTTGTATGTATGTTATACTCTCAGGCGTAAGAGAATCGTTAATTTTTTTTCTTATTCTTCTTTTTCTTTATGTGTTATAGCCATAAAGTAATAAACATAATAATAATAAGAAGAATATTTAAAAGAAAGAAAAACCAAACGACGACACTATCGTATCTTCAATTCATTCATTATCATATACTTCTTCTTGTTCTTCGTTTCTTGTAATATATGTTGCATGAATTATAATGAAATTTTCATTGCACCTTGTTTGATGTTGAACACACCTTTATTTTCTTCAAAACACACTATCATAGGGAAATAAAACTAACCACTATTTTTAAAACTTGAAAAAGAACTTATTTTTTCTCTCTTTTTATTTTCTTCTGCGGAGACGTTATTTCGTCAAGCCAGAGAGCACAACAAGCACAAGATGCACTTTTTTTAGCACACAATTTACACATATAATATATATATATATATGTATATATATGTGTATACACTGTGTACGCGATGGGTTGTATAGGAGGAGTGCCGGTGTTCCTTCTTCTTTTTTTTGTATATAGATATATATGTATATAATCTGAACTCCAAAATGTATTAGAGAAAAGAAATTTTGAAGCGTGCGTATATATGTATAGGTATATCTGTATATATAGAATGAGAGAGAATATACAAGGCGGGTAGATTATATATCTACAACAAGCGGACGGATCGTACACTAATCGTTACTCTACAACGTTTGTTTATTTCGAAAAATCGCGTGCTAAATACAATCTTCAACAAATACGAACTTTATAAACAACAATGAGCTGCACTTTTACACTTGATGTAAGATTTTAAAAAATGAAGAATTGAAACAATCAACGCAAACAACAAAACGTAAAAATGTGCTTGTTTTCTTTTCTTCTTTTTAAAATTTATTGTTTTTTTTTCTTTTGCCTTTACTATAAATACTACGACGACCACGCCACACACTCACTGAACTACACGAGCGCACGATCGCTCGCGAGTAAGCACACTAAAAGGAGAGAGACTTTTGGATACAACAGAAACTCAGCAGTGGCAGAGGCAATGGTAAACCAAAGAGAGAGAGAGAGAGAGAGAGAGAAAGAGAGGAAGACGTACCTACTACATAAGTAAACTGGCAGCCATGCCGATACTAGCGCCTAATAGCGGCGCGCGCTACTAACTACAACCGGACTCTCTATTTCTCTTTCTCTCTCATTTCTTTGCCTTTTTTTTATTTGTCGTTTTGCCTTCTCTCAAAGACGCTTTCTGTTGTGCCTCTATATACATTGCCGGCGTCCCCGGTATAAAAAAGGAGAGAGGAGGAGGACAGGTTAAAGTAACAGTGGAAGAGAGAGAGAGAGACGATGAATGGCATGAGTAAACGAGGTAGAGAAAGACGGAAGAGAGAAAGAGAAAAGATGAATGAATGAGTAATGAGAGTAAGTGAGATAGAGAATACAATAAGAATGTATTGGAGAAGATATTTGTGTGGGTGAGTGAACGAGCAAGCGAGCGAGCGAGATAAAGATAGAGTTAATGACTGACTAGCGTGAGGAGCGGAGCAAATGCACATGTGCAAACATTTGCGAGGTTGTGTGCGTGCGTTTCTGTGTATGTATGTGTGCACGTGAAAATTAAACGGGAAATGTATGACGAATGAGTGAGTAGTTGTATACAATGCTACGTATATGTACTACACATACAGCATTGTTAATGCAAGTTGCATGTGTCGGTATAATGCATGTTAGAGATATTTTGTATGCAAGTTTGTACAATACATGAAGCCAGATAGAGAGAGAGAGCAGAAGAGACAATAAAATGCAATTGAGTAAATGAAGAAACAGAGTTGAAAAAAAAAATTAAATTTTGTGGAATGAAAGAGAGAGAAAGAACTAGCATGATAGATAGGTCATAAGAAAGAGAAAGAAGAAGTGAATGAACGTTTGAGTGTACTCATATAAGAGATATAGAAAAGAGGAATAAAAAAAATGAGGGGGTTGAAAGTGTAGAAACAAAGGGCAGAGGAGTATGGATCAGTAAGAGTATACGAGAGAAAGGGAGTAAAATAAAAAGAAAAGATTTTCAAAAAGAAAGATACAGTAGCAAGCTAGAGAAGAAGTATAGTAAATAATAGAGGAGCAAAGGAAATGGAAAAAAGATAGAAAAGTGAGGGAATGATAGAGTCAAAGTGATAGAGTTGAACAAAGGAAAAACACATAAAATAGAGGAAAAAAGGGGAAGCTAGTAAAAAAATCTCTTTTTTTTAAACCCTGTTAAAATAAAAACTGTATATATACGGACAATTTAAAATTAAAAATTAGCAAATTAAATTCACCGAGGTATGAAAATAATTTCTAAATTGAATAAAAATGGCAATCAACTGATATTATTTGCACTGAAAATGAAATAATAGCGTACGCATTTTCAGTGGTATATATAAAAATTTTTATTGAACAAAAACGATTGTTTTACTCGGAAAAAATACTCAAACAACAACTAATTAAATCAACTAAAGCCATAAATAGAAACAGACAATTTTCACAGCAATAAATTATATGAATGCATAAAGCTTATATAATAAAATCATAAAAAAAGATAGTAAAACTAGAAGAAGAAAAATAGACGGAGGACAAGAAATCCAAGATGCAGAAAAATCCGACAATATAATAATAGTGGGTGAGAAACGAAGAGAAGAAAACAGGTATAGAAAAATATCAGAGTATATAAAGAAGAAAAATAAATGCAGTAAACGAATCACCAAGAGAAAAACGGAAACAGTATAAAGGAAAGAAAGAGAGAGAGAGAAAATCGATGGTAATGAGTGGACGGTGAAAACAAGAAAAAAAAGGAGGCGTAATTCCAAAAAGGTACAAGTCGTCGTCACGCCTGGACGTGCTTGGAATTTTCTCTTTGATTCTTCTTGTCTGTCATTTACTTATATACTCAGGCGCCACTAAACTATAAGACTATTTTTTTTTCTCTCATTGTATTGTTTTTAAATTTATCAGACATGGATTTACCTTCGCATAAAGAAATCCTTCTCGTACATGTATGATTAACTATTATTTTTTTTGTTCATTTATTTTTTTGTCGATTTATGAATAGGTATACAACGACGATGTACAATATACAAAACATTATAACCGCAGGCATTTTATATAACTGAGCATAAAGATATTGGCTACGTATACGGCAAGCGTCATATGTATATACATGTCTTAAGGCTTTGTACTTGATTATGATAGAATTGATTGATTTTTACATTCGATGAGTAAGACACGTACAGACATTTATGATTCAATTGCTGAATATTTTTCTTCATTATTTACAAGATGATTATGTGCCTTCGATTGATGTAGAATTGAATTTTTAGGATATTTTTAGATTTTAATATGATTTCGATTTGAAATATCGTGTATTATGAAGTATGCATTGCATCGATATCTTTTTTCATGTTACGTGCCTATTTTTGTCTTCAATGACTAAACCTTATTTTGTATGATTGTACTGAGAAATATCGTTACGAAATTACATTATTTACAGCATGCTAATAATAGAACCAATTTCACTAAGTTTCATCATATTATACATTCAAATTAACTTAGGTATGATCGGTAAGTAAGAGATTCAGACTATTTTAATATTTATTGCTTACGATATTCTAATTGTTCCTTTTTTGTACGATTATGGTTTTGATTTTTAAAAATTTCATAAAAATGTCTATAAAGAATTGACAAAATAAAAAGAATAATTAGAAAATTTTTATTTTTAAAATATTTAAAATTTTATGAAGAAGCATTTAATAAATAGAATACCTTATGTTCATTATTTTGATGTGTTTAAAATAATAACTTCATTTAATATCGCGTTTATTATACTTTTTTTTATTATTTACATTGTTGTACAATCTTACACAGTGAAAAAAAATTTGTAATTTTAACACACATAAGTGTTAGAGATGAAATACAAAATTTTTTGTGTTAAAATTAATAAGTACACACATGTTTGTAAAATTTACAAACTTTGTGTGTTAATTCTACAAAAATTTTTGTGTTAATTTTAAAAGTACGCATACATTTTTAAATTACAAAATCTTTTGTGTTGATTTTACAAACATGTTTGTAAAATTTTAACACAAAAATATTTGTAAAATTTTAACACAAAAATATTTGTAAAATTTTAACACAAAAATATTTGTACAAAATAAAATTTGACGAATTACACAAAAATTTTTACAGTGTAGGCTAATTTGATCTGTGCGCTAGCTATTGTTTTCTTTTTATTTTATATTGTATTCTTGGGCTATTTCAGCCGTATTTTTAAAATGAATTAACAAATAAATAAATAAATTATTTTATTTAACGTCGCTGTATTTATATCATTACGATGCTAATTAGCGACGGAGGTTTCTCAGTGTGTTTATGAACAAAGCATGTATATCATATACAGTGATGCTTGTATCAATCGGCCACCGAGAGCGGGATTCGAACTCGAGTCTTCGGGATTATGAATCCATCGCTCTACCGACTAAGCCACTGACGACCTCATATGAATTATTTTCTATTATATATTTAAATTCATAAACAAAAGAAAGGAAAATAAATTTATATTTAAGAAGACTCTCATTATTTAATTTCTAGTTTAAAAATATTAATAACTTATACTTTTATTCTACATATTAAAAAATATTAGTTCCATAATAAACCTTTATAACAAAATTAATATTGAAACGTAAAATTTTCTACATTTTAAAAATTTTCATTTCCAAATAATAAAATTTCTTTTGCCTTAGAAAAATTTTTCCATTAAAAATTTTTTCCCTTTTTTTTACATGAAAAAAAAACTCATTCTTATAAAAACGAGCAAAATGAATTTTTCCCATAAAACGCACAGGAAACGAATATATCTGAATAATATATAAAATTCAATTATAAATATTAAAATGATATCAATGCAAATAATATGAAAATACGCGTATATATTCCAATTGCTCACATAGGCAAGTGCACATATAATGTGAAAGAAAAAAAAAGGTAATGTTGAAAATGAAAAAGAGGAATATATAGATCCGTAAAAAGATGGCGTAAGACTACGTTATATAGTTAAGTCATAAAATGCAGTACTACTGCCATTGTCACTTTAATCAATAAATTTTTTTTCTCCCTCATTCTTCTCTTTTCTTCATCATCGTATACTTTATTTTTCTAACAAAAGGAAGCAACCAAGCACGTAAATATAACATTGTATAAAAAAAACGAGCTAATAATGCATATATACAAAACAGTAGGCAATGTGTATAACAATATCGTAGCTACGTGTCTAGACTTTGCTAATTTAAACTGACTTTTTAGCAAATAAATATATATTTTATCTTTTTTTTTTGTATGTTCCTTTGTTATAAAGATCTTTTCACGCGGGCAAGTTTGAGCTTGCAAGCTTATAACCTATCCGCTGTCACAACACATGCCTCACTGAGATATGAGAAAATAAAATAACAAGAATGGAATTTTCGTTATTCTTCTTTTTTTTGTGTAAGACAGATTTTTCTCTTCCTTTTTTTTACGTTGTTTCTTTGCTAAACTTGTCAGACTTTGTGTTTACGGAAGGTAAGTAATGGTTTAGACGGGAATTTTGCACAAGAAAAAATAATTCGTTGTGACGGTGGAAAAGAAACTTCTCTTTTTTTTTGCTAAAATCAATAGAAAGTTAAAATTTACCTTATTTATTTTGAAAAATGCTCTATGCCTTGAAATTTTTTTAGTATAAAATTTACATTTTGGAAAGTAGATTCTTAATGAATTTGAGATTACTTTAGCTTATTACGGAGCTTTACACAGATTTATTTGCTAATGTTTATTATTAAATTTTTGATGTCATAGTTATTTATAAATAGCACTTGTTGCTACGTACTCTTTAAAGTGTCTTTTTTTTCTTATTATTGTAAAATTTATGAATTTTTAATTACACAAGCGGGACTCGTTTAACGCGTTAAAAAGAAACAGTAATAGCAAAAAAGGTGTTTTATAATTTTCAAAAAAAAAACGAGGGGAAAAAATGGTAAAAGCTTGTACTGGACTTTTATAATGCGCTGACCTGATTTTCCGTAGTTTCATAATTAAACTCATTAAATATGATTAATTATACTGCAAATAAATGCTTTTACATTTGTGGTTGATTGCCATTAATATGAATTTGTATAATGTTATCGCGAGTGAAATTAATAAAAGATTTGCCTTTTTGCATAAATTTACGTATTATACTATATTTATGTATTAAAAATCATAAATTATATACTAAAATGATATCAAACTTCATATTGCATTACATTTGTTAAGTAAAATCAAGTTATTAAAAATAATACTAATATAAAAAATAATGCTATAATATATTTTTATTTTTATTAAATATATTTAAAAACAAAGAACTTTTTAATAAATTTACAAATAAATTACATTAAATTTTAAAAAAATATATATTTTTACATTTAATCCCTGGTAATATTAAATGATATTATAACTAAATGAATTATGGCTTGATGCACAATCTATGTTATACTCTAGACAAGTATAATGAAACTAAAATGTAAGAGATGAAGAGCGTCGGTAAAACAGGATTCTAACTATCCTCTTAACTATTGTCAAGAGATATCTCAAGAGAGTCTTAGCCGTTTTTGCACGACAATTCAACTGGATAATGGTGCAGTATAAGTATAAGAGCAAAGTAGATATTATAATTTTAGAAAATTTAATAATCAAAGTTGATTAATATTTTTATTTTATCAATAATGTTTTAAATTCACAATGTTAATTAAAAATTAATTTAAATTTTTTAATTAATATTCTGTTATAATTATTTATATTAATGGATATATCGACTCTCTGATGTAAAAATTAATAAAAGTAATTTTATATTGGGCTCATAATTTATAAAGCGATGTAATAACAATTTTTTAATGAATAATTATTTATAAATTATAAAATTATTTATATTTTGTGATTAATAATAAGTAAAGGTAATTAAATTTAATTACTTTTAAAATATTAATATAAATATTAATTTTCATGTAAAAGCTTAATAAAATTGAAATTATTATAAATTTAAAAATATATGAATATTATTATAATTTATACAAAAAGTTAATGAAACAATTTTTTTAAAAATTAATTTTTTATATTTATTCACATATTTTGAAAAATAAAAAAAAATAAAATAAAAGTAACTATTAAAAAAAAAAATTAATTTTGTTCGACATTTTTAGTACATGGTCATTGCTAACTAACGCAATCCAATGTGGAGAATGCCGCTTTACTCTTCCTCGCTTATCAAGTGTCTAGACTCACTGAAAGATGAAAATCTAGACGAATTATCAAAGCAAGGGGGTTGAAAATTTTAAATTCAAGAAAAAAACCAACACTATTTAAAATTGAATATAATGTTAACGCACACCCATCCATCTACCACCGCTAAGAATTTGGCTTAACTTCACTGAAAGAGTGGAGTCTAATCTTAAACGCACGCTAGCGGCCGAAACCTTTAAATTTTGTTTCATTAAGATTTTTAAAGTTTTAAAAAATGATTTTTCATTTATATAATATTTTAGTAAGTTATATGTTTATAAATTCAAGAAAGTATTTCAATAAACATAAATATTTATAATTTAAAAAAATTTTTTTAAAGATTTTTTACCAACTTGAAAAAATTTAAATGTTGTTATGTTTAATTTTTTGTACGATTCTCTGTTCAAAAATATTTTTTTTTTAAATTGAGATCATTTATTTAAGAATTTTTTTACATTTTACTACTTTTATTATATTTATATAAATATCAAAGCTAATTTTCTATCATCTTTATATTTACTATTACTTGTTAAAGTGAATATAAAATGATAAGTTTCTGAAAAGAAGATATTTCTTGCGTCGTTATATCATAGAAAATTTTATCGCTATCTATTTAGTACATCGTTTAATGCGACATTTCAACATTATCTGTTAATAATAAAAGATAGACTACATTTTAGATTTCGATTAGTGATTAAACCATAAATGTTTACGCCTCTTTTCGAAGTATTCATTTTTTTATCTTGTAAAAATGCATAGTAATCCACATTGAAATTCTTTCTATTTTATTAAAAGCAAAGCCAACGAAAGATTAATATTATAAATACTAATGCAAAATATGTATATTAACTAATCAATCACATGACATTGTTGATTGAAAACTTAATTAAATTTCTCATAAATGTATATATGTGCTTTAACTAAAGATCAGAGAGATCTAATTGCCAAGTAATGTAATTATCGAAGTCTGTACCAGATTTCTAATTAAAGGTACCAGATTTCTAATTAAAGGTGTTGATTATTTCAAATAAAAAGATTTAGCAAATAAATAGCTTAAAACTTAAGATATGGTTTATCCGATATTAACTATATTTTTTATTAATAAATATCAAACTCTGTTTAACCAACAACCAATTAGTAATTTGTTGATTTACTTTAACAAACTTGATAGCAATAAAATATATCCTTGATGTTTATTAGCAGATTGTGATTACGATAGTTATTTAATTAATTAATAGTAATAAATAGCGTTTATAAATTAAAATCAAATTAAATAAACAGCTTGCATATGTTAAAAAATTAAAACTAAAAAATTTATTATGATATTAAAATTTATAGATTTTAATTTTTACTTTATAATTATTATTATTTTATATTTCTATTAGAAGCACATTTACCAAATTTTTTTAATTTTTTACTTAGACCTACACACATCGGTTCACAACTTAAATTCCAACCACCGAAAATATGGAAAAACAATATACAGCAAACAATGCCTCTATGCAATTTTATCTGACGGGGTTCAAACCCACGACCCATGAGTTACGATTGTGTCAATCGACAAGTCACTAGAGCACAGTACCATAATCGATCACGCCCCTCTGACTTATTAAAAAAATTGTGTAAATTAATATTTTAATAATGAAGACTTAATTGGTCCTACAATTTAGAAATTATATAAATCTTACAAACATCATTATATAAATTTTCTTTGCTAATACCTCCCACCCAAAAGTTCAAAAACTTCAAATTATAACGATGTAATTTCAAGGAATTTATTTCTATAAAATTTTAAGATTGCATCAAAGATATTATTTAGAATTAAATATTTAATTTTCATTTGAATAATAAAACTTTATTTTATGTCCAAAAAAAAGAAATTGATGTTACTTTAACAATGCTCCATATCTCAACTAAACAAGTATATGTCAAGAAATGAGTAGCCAAAAGTGATAAATCTTTATAGTTACTTCGAAGTAACTTCAAGGGAATACGATTAAACACATATAGCCCAGCCCTGTGGTTGTTCTAAAGTAAAGCTTCCATGAAAGTTTGAAATACCTCAGGGGTTACTTGATCATTGGAAAAATTTACAGATACTTATTCTATATCTATTGAACAATATCGGAGTGAAATTCCTAAGATTATTGAGAAGAAGGACATATTGTTAGTTTTTAAAATAGTCATAGAATTTCCCTGGTAGAAATTGAAACGCTTTTTTTACCATTTTATAACCAGTAGAAATTGAAAAGATTTTTTTTACCATTTTATGGACATTTCTTTGACATTACTATTATTAATTGCCATAAATTGTTATATACATCATTTTTTATGTTCACATTTCTACCAGCGTTTTTACATTAATATATTTATGTATTTAGTATATTATCTATGTGTGATATAATTTTTTTGGCTAATAAAGTTTGGTAAAATTTAAAAATATAAAAATTCATAATAATTTTTACATTTCTTCAATAATGAAGGAAATTTAATACTTTTAAATAAAAAATGGAATCGATAATTTCAACATTTCAAAAAATTTCTCTTTTATCGTGCTAAATAATAGAAACTTTAAAAGTACAAAAATTGAAAAGTTGGATTGTTAAAAAATTCAGAGGTATATTTTCTAATGGTAAACCCTCTCATACATTCTACATGAAAAAAATGTTATTTGTTAATAAAAAATATCAAAGATTCAAAATTTTTCATGAAATTTATAAACAATTTACAATTAAGTTATTCATGTTGTAAATAATAAATTCTATTTTTTACTCTAATGACGATATGATTTATTTGCCTCTTTTCGAGTTTGCAATGCAAAAAAAAGAAGAAAAAAATGTAGATGGAAAAAAAGTCAGATAGAAGAGAAAACAAGAGCTTGAGCAAGCTACACAGAAGCTTAAGCCTTAGCTGTTTTCTGCATCAAGGAGAATTGAGTTTACCGTCAGACGTGGTAGACTAGTTTTATATTTCAAAGTGTTGAAAAAAAAAAAAAAAGAAGTGACCTACTATTTTTCTGACGATGGTACATTTTAGAAAACTATCAAGAGCTTTGATGCACTTTTGAAAGAGAAATAAAGATTTAAAGATTTTTAAATTCTGTAGAACTGTGAGTAAAAATGTATCTATAGACCGGGACACATTAGCTTTGCTTTGAGAAAACGTATCGTGTTACCTACAGTACTTATTTTATTTCAAAAAGCATATTAACTTTTCTAGTATTTTAAATTTAAGTTATTTTTATGTTTTTTTTAGTGAAAAAATAAGAATTTCTTACCGCAGATAAGTTTTTTAAATATTGTTTACTAGCAAAAGAAAAACAATTTATTAAAATTATAGCTCTTTTACTAAATGTGAAAGATTCAAACTGCTAGATTATATTTCAAATAATTCTTAAATAAAAGCGTTTTTAATCAGATTGCAATTAAACAACTTTATTAAATTCGAGTATACATGTGCTTCTGTGTTTCCTTTTTAAAATAAACTTTCATTTCGTTCATTAAAATATCGTTCGTATATTTTTATATGCAGTAAATTAATTTAGTATTATATTTTACGTATTCGTAAATTAAATTTTCATATTATGATATAATTGTAAATTTTAACTTTTCTAGAAATAAAATATCATATAATTTGATTAAACTTACGTGTCTATGAGGAATTTGATTAAATAATCAATGCAACTCACCTGTAACAAAAAATTAATAATTCATTATTACTTGTTTCTTAAATATAAAATAAATTATTAAAATTATATAATGTATTCGAGGTCGTTAGCGGCTCAGTCGGTAGAGCGATAGATTCGTAATCTCGAGGATCCGAGTTCGAATCCCGGTCTCGGCCGAATGATACAAGCACCACTGTACGTTACATGTGCTGAAGTTCACAAATACACTAAAAACCTTCGTCACTAATTAGCACCGTAATTATAGCATAAGCACAGCGACGTTAAATAAAAAAATATTTATAGTCTTAAAAAGGAAAAATAACGTATTTTATATGCTTATAAAAGGGACTTATTTTGCCTTTTTACCACAAATAATTCAATCATTTTTTTAAAAGTAATCTAAGCATTACTATCGAAAAATGTTAATGATAAAATATCAACTGAATTATAATTTTACAATTTTTCAAAGTTCTATTTTCCTTTGATTCTATCTGATATTATGAGTATAACAAAATAATAGAAGATTTTGTAAATTTTAATACCCAACAAAACAAAAATAAATTAATGAAAATCTTTGTTCTATCGGCAGGCCATAAAACATTAAATATAGTAATACTAAGCAAACAACGTTTAGCCAATTTTTACTTTCATTCTTACATACTTATATTCTTGAAGAAATTGTACAGTACTCCTGCATTGCGCAAAAACAGGTTAATGAAAACTTGTGAAAATAAAAAATATGGTTACTTGCACAAATAGTTATTTCAAACACGTAGCGAACGATATAATTTTCGATAGCTTAATGAATAATACAATTTCAATGACAATTTTTTAAAACTTTTTCGGTACTAAATGTCTTGACCTAGAATATTATATCATTTTTTTTAAGAATACAAACAATATAATTTTTCCAAAAGTCGAAAGTAAAAGTTAACTAAATTTTACTTGTTTAGTATTATTATAAAGAAAATCTTATGCTTCCTTCATAAAAAAAGTTGCAATCTTCAGTTAAGATCTAGACATCTTTTATATTGTTGGGATAATTTTCATACGGAAATTCACAACTAATTTTATAATTTATTATAAATTGACCATAAATTATTGGTAAAGCTAGTAACTTTGCACTGACTTAATTTAAATAGAAAATCGAGTATCCAGTTAGCTCTATAAAGAAAGCTAACAAGACACTCTAAGATCACGTTTAGGAAATATAATAATGGAAAACTATACGATGATATATCATAGTTATAAATTTATCATGTTTTTGACGTGAACAGATGGAACAGTCAGAAAAACTAGAATATTTTTTTACTTTGAATATTAAACTAGCAACCTTACAGTTTCAGAAAAAAAGTTAGCAAGGCACTTTTGAGAAAATGATGCGATAATATATCACAACTTTTAATTTGCCGCTTTTTTAGCATAAAAATATGGTTCAGTCAGAAAAACAGTAATATTTTTTTTCTTTTTAATTGCATGTCTTATCATCTTAAAAAAAAAGTTGGTAAAACATTCTTAGGAATAACGTAAAAGAAAAATGAATCATGATCATTTCTATAGAAGTGGTATAAATAATAATAATAATTTATTTAGAAAATAAAGAAAATAGTATTATTTGAAAGCAGATTAATATGTCGTTACCAGCTCATTGAGCGTGTTAAAATTATGTCGTATTTAAATCATAACCTGCTTCTGTTAATTCTTCTATGTTACTATTTATTCGAATTTACGTTTATCACAACATTTTTTATAATATATGAAGGTTTAAAATTATAAATATATAAATGATTCATTTTAGTATACAGTTTTTTGTGAAATGCTGTAAGATAAAAACACTTCCTTAAACAATTTCAGCTTCATTTTGTTAAATTATCTTCAAGAGAAACCCAAGCAGAGAATTCAAGAACATAAAAATGAATAAAAACATCTTTTAATGTTGTTTCACTTTGTTCTTTTTTGCGCGGCATTCGCTAAATTTCTACTATATACATTTTATCTTTTTTCTTTTTGTTTTATCCGACCTCGTTACGAGCCAACGGACCGATCCTTTAATGTTCTTGCATTAATAGAAAAGCTCCATCCACAAATTTAAAAGCCTTTTTTTTCAAACTAAAGAACTTTATACTCGACCATCCGTGCATAGTTCAAGGTCAAATCTACAAAGTTTAAAATTCATCTATATATGTATATATCTCTTGGAGTACAAGCTATTTTTCTCTTCTTTAGTCTTACGCTCCTTTTATATACCCTTTTTTTCTCTCTTTTTTAATGCACTCTTCTCTTTTCAGATGCATAGGTAAATATATATATGCACCGCGTGTGTTGCTGTTGTTGTTGATGATGTTGCCTGAAACGATTTACTGTCGTATATAACAGTCTATTATTAGTGTAACGAACGTATAAGTGTGTACGTGTGCATACGCGCACGTCACATGCATAGCTATGCACAAGTCCAGTCATTTGAACTTAGCTTTCTTCATGTACATATATGTATATACATGTACATTGTAAACTAACAATGAAAGCGGCCTGTGTTTATATGTGTACATATATGCACTGGAATGTACGAGACGTGCATAAATGTTACCCATTTATGGAAGATTTCCGTCATGCAGGGATGATATTTTATTGGCAGACTTGGTTGTAAGGTGAGTGATTTGTTATATACAACAGACAATTCGTTTGATTATTGAAAACTAAAATGTTTACATAACTTTTTGGATAAATAAGCATGAAATGTGTTTATTTGAAGTGTGCATACACGCATCGATTTTGATTGCACTTGTTATGAGAAGGCCTAAATGCTGGTAGAAGTTGGAAAATCAATATAAGCAGCTTTTATATCTTTGTTTTAAATAGATAGAACAGTTTGATATTCACCCTGAACAACCATTTTAATGATCACTTGGTATTTTCGAACGATTCGTTTATTTTTAAAATTAAGTGAACTTTTAAATTATAGTCCATTTATAACATTGTATTATTTTAAAGCTATACATATTAGAAATAATCATGAATTATTGATAGAAATATTACTTAAGACTTTGTATCCGCAAAATTAGGTCACACTAATCAAAAGCAGACTTTTTAATCAATGAATTATTAATTTAAAATCATAAATTTATAACATGAAATTCAGGGATTAAATTCGAGAATTGAAAATTATTAGCAAATCATCCATTAAACGTCGAGCTATAGATAATGTTTTATGAAAATAGCATGTATAAATAACCTTGATTCATTTGAAAGGAAGTATAAATGTAGTGAAAAATTAACGGATATATTTTGCACCGCTAGTTTTGCAAAACCTATTTTAATAATTATTTTATTTATAATTACGTTATCAATTATTAATTAATCAATCAATAAATCATCCTATTTTTATAACAAAAAATTTTATTCACTGATGAACTGATTTTTTCAATACTAAAATAGGACGCTATATTAAAACTAGATTATTTTATCGGAAAAAAAAGTTATTCTAACCTGTTTATATAATATCCGCAAATAACAAACTTTCTAAGAAAAATCACTTTAATTTTAAAGTCAACCATATGCACCAATAGATTTGCATCTTATTAACATTCATAATTTTTTTTCTCTTTATTTACTGATATACACTCGTATCGAATTTTTCCCTGGAGTTGGAAGAAAAAAAGAAGATCATCATATTTACGTAACGCGATGTCGTTTTCTTTATACTTATTTTTTTCCTTGACGCGTTTGCTCGTTACCGTTAAGCCATCGCGCTATCTGTACCTATTTACTAAGGTTCTATTGCTCTTCTTTAAAGACAAGAAGCTAAAATATAGATATTTTTCTGCTTTTTTTTCAAAGCTTGTATTAAAGAAGAAAAAAGATGACGAGCATGATAGAGGTAAAGCGTTTTTTTTTTTGCTTCTTGCTAAATCAATGAACTGAAAAAGTCACGATGCACATGAAATTGACATTTGTATTTACTAAGAAATGAACGAGCTGAAATGACAAAATAGGAAGATCCTTTTTTAGTTATCATTTGCAATGTAAATCTTTATAATCTTTTTCTCTCGTATTGATGATGTTTACTGTTTTCACTTTATTTATTTAACAAAAGTTGTATAAGTAAATTTTCAACTATCAAGTTCGAACCAATAAAATCAATATTGATGTCAATTAGTGATTTTTTAGAAAAAAATACTGATTTCGTTTCAGATGTATTTTTTACAAACATTTACAACATTTTTTTCACTGATCTCAAATAAAATGTTTAATGCAAAATATTTTGTCAAAATAGTGCATTAAAAAATATGAAATTAGCAGATATTCTTTTATCATACAAATGGCTTAACTTGTATTTTAATTAAAACAATGGGAAATTTGAATTTTAAATTGGTTGGTGATATGCAAAACCATTTATAACCAGATGACACAAACTACAATCAAAATATCATACTTTTCTACGAAAATGCAAAAATGCAAAAATTTTCCGACCTTTTCATATTATGTATATCACAGAATATTATCGTTATGACAGTACTTAACAAAAGTGTTACAGTTAATACTCTGGATATTATTTCCATTTGAAGTAAATATCTTTATTTAAAGTAGTGTAATTGAAAGTTTATAAGAAGAGTGGAATAGAAAGTGAAGATAAAATGCTTATGGTTTATTTGATGTTCTTAAATATTTTATAAATAGTTGACTATTTCCATGGTAGGAATTGGTTTTTTAAATTAGTGTATTAGTAATTGTTACACGCAAAAGACTGTTTGTAACTTTTTGTCATTTATATTACACTTTCTCTAAGTAGTCCATAGACATGAAAAATTTTTCGGGTCAGTTAACGTGCATTTTGAATCATACACTATTTTCACTGTATATAAAAAAATTAATATACATATCCCTTATTAAAGAATAAAAATATTTTTTTTCTTTTATTTAACGTCGCTGTATTCATGCTATCATTTTTATGCTAATTAGCGACGGAGGTTATTAGTGTGTTTGTGAAGAAAGAACATGTATTGTACAGTGGTGCTTGTATCAATAGGCTGCCGAGAGCGGGATTTGAACTCGAGACCTCAAGATTATGAATCCATCGCCCTACCGACTGAGCCACTGACAACCTCGAATTATAGAATTCAATGAGAAAGACAAAATACAGTTGATAAAATAATCTTTATATTAAATAGTAACCCAATGGTTAAATAAAGATATTTTTAACTAAGTTTTTTAAAATTTGATGATAAATTCTTGAGTTAAATAAAACGTTTCAAAGTTATCTTATTTCAGTAAAAGTAGGCATAAGATACTCAAGAAAATTTTTTATTTCAAACATAAAACTAACCGTTTTTTCTAGCCGTTTTGTAGATATTTTTCATAATGCCATTTCTTATACGTTTATTTTATTTAATAATTTATCTGATAATGTTATACCTAAATAATGTAAATCTTGAAATCATATAACCAAATAAATTTCTAGATTCATTTAAATAAAATTAATTATTACAAGTGAAACGAAACCGCAAATAATATTACTTATAACTTTTAACCTTCTCAACAGAAGCAACTTTTTTCGTTTAATTACTATTTTTCCAACTATAAAGTGTGATAATAAAGAACAATACTTGACTTGCTTTTCTTTTTTCAAGTTTACCAAGAATAAATAACAAAACCCTTGTGACATATATTTTTCTTTTTTTCGTTTATAAAAAGAAGGTGCAGTTTTTCTTTCTTCTAGCTTTAATTTCAATTAACTCAGAACCGCTCCTCCTCCTCCTCCTGTAGCTTTTACGAGTGACCTTAGCTTTAATTTCATTTCCGTAATCGTTGACTATATATATGTAGGCTACCTATTGTATACCTTAAAAACATCATTGCTCCCTTGTGTGTATTTTATCAATATAACAACTTTTTTTTTACGGGCTAAAAGCACGAAGAGTGCGTTTATATTTCGGTGAAAATAGGTGTATATATAAATTTCTTTAAAAGCTTTGTTATAGTTTAAAATACTATCATGCACGTCTTATTGAATTTCCTTCGTTAATGAATGCCAGTTAATTAAAGGTTTGAAATTATAAAATTTTTATTAATATAAATTTTAGTAAAATTCAAATTCATTAGATAATTTTAAATATAGTGGAGAATTTTATTTCTCTATAAAATGTCAGATACAACATTCTTGCTAAAAAAATTTTAAATATTTTTTTTGGAAAAAAAAATAGTAAAGTGTAAAACTTTTAAAATTCATTTTAAAATTTTTAAAAATTACACTTCACTTTCCTCATATTTTTTATGTCTAAGTCCTCAAAAATAAATAAAGTTTTATATGTGCTTTAAAAAAATCTCTTAACATAATAAAAATTTTTCTGCTAACATAACTTAATTTAGTCTCGTTCTAAACTATTCTTCTAAAGACTTTTTTAGACAAATGATCGTGTAATTTAATACTGTTATCTAGTATTATAAAGAATTATTTTAATGATTTAAAAATTAATAATTATTGAGATTGATAAATGTCAATATTAATACAAGTTTTAAATACTAATAACTTTATAAGTATTTTAAAAATTTATTATCTATTTGAAAATTTGATTTGGACTGAAATATTCTCTTTAATTGTATGTTTTCTCGATATGATCATAATAAATATCCATTTAAAAATAAAATAAATAATTTTTTACATAAAAAATTTTTTTTTTAAACATTTTTTGCTCTTAAAATTTTAAAATCAACAGTATTAATATTTAAATATCCTATGCAATCTATAATTAGTTTACAGTTTAATAATTTTTTTTATCAATCGTTACTGTAGTGCTTACCCGAACTGAACAAACCCAAAAAATATATATCATAAGGGTATATTATACATGCACGGATAGCATAAGCTTAGTTACGATTAATAACGGGATAGACATGTTCTTGTTAGTTAAGCGTGTAAATACGGTAGATACGTATGGCTCATCGATAATCACCAGAAAAACAAATGTTTTAAATATTAATGTTTCGCAGTAGAATAAAGCGAACTATATATCGAATTTATTCACTGTTTTAAAATCAATGTGTTACTAATGGAAACACTGTAAATTCCGAATAAAAGATTAAAGTATTATCGGGATTTAGCGTTACTTAATTATACAAATTTAGTATCAATTTTAAAAGGAATTTAACATTTTAATTATATGCAGTATTTGTTAATTTTGTGTAAGGGATAAATACAAGATTGAAGATTATGTTTAAAAAAATAACATTACAATATAATTAATTTTTTATAAAAAATTTAAATTAGTTTTAAATTTAATTAATTTAAATGTTTATATGCATTTGTTGGCAATTAATTACAAAATTTCAACAAAAGTAAAAATAAAATATTTTGCAACAAAAAAAATAAAAAATTCAATAAAAAAAACAGAAAAAAGATTATTATATGATTTAGAAAAGTACAACAGTGCAATTTTTATAAGTACTATGAAAATAACAATTTTTTAGATTTATTTAACTTTTAGGAAAGATAAATTTTAGAAAATAATCTTGAGTGTCTTAAAAAAAAGGAATAAAAAGTTATAAAAGAATTATATACTTAGCACGTAAAAAAAAGGTACAGGTCTAAGGCTCGAAAACTAAAGGAAATGAAGATAGCTATATACGAAGTTCATAGAGGCTTTAAAAGAAGAAGAATAGGGTAAGGAGAAAAGCGTTAAAGTGCTAGAATTGTATCTTTTCAAGAAGTACTTGGCGTAAAACTACCACGAGATGTATAGTATCATGTATATATATATATGTATGTATGGATACACAAGTGTGGAAAAGGAAATGAAAGTGAAAATTCTGGACGGCGCCGAAGTGAGTTGATCGATATCCTGTATATTTCAAGCTTGAAAATAAAGCTCTATACTCGTACATATAAGACAAATAATATTTTCTTGCAGACTAAAAAAGTTCTTTAACAAAAAAGTTCAGTTTTCTACACGGGATACTTTTTGTAAGAAACTTTCCTTTTGAAACTAAAGAAATAATAAATAACAAATTAGAGATTATTATGGACTGCGAGATAAAGTAAATCGAAAAGTACATTTTTATTGATTGAAAAGAAAATTTTTTAAAATAAGTTTTTAAAGGTCACGAGTGACCCTTAATTTTATTCAATGTTATAATTTTGTGTAAGTTATAAAATTTAAATATTATTAATATTAAGCTTTCGTATCATTTGCAAGGACATTATCAAGCAAAATTAATGATTAATATATGCAATTTCAACAATGTGCTCAACGTAATTTACCTTAAAATAATTTATGATATTGAATCTTGATTGATTGATGGAATGTTTAAACTTTATAACTATGCATTATAATTTATCAATGATTCAAACTAAAATTAATAGGTTATACTAATAAATTAAAACGAATCCTTATAATGTATTTCCTTTTGTTTTATCAGTGTTGACATAATTTCGAGAAATTCAAATTTAAATAAATGCCCAAATTTTAAAAAAATATTAACTTTTATTTTATACTTAAATAAAAAATAAATGCAGATGAAAATAACCGAAGATCAGTTTTCACGTACAAATCGAAGTTTCCTTAATAAGCTTCTTATCTTCAAAATAGTAATTTATGAAACATCAACTTATCTCAAATCATAATGAACTTTCGTATCAGATTAATATTTAGTTTGTTACTTACATTAACACGACTGTAAGTTGAAAAAGTATTGAAACACGAAAGGGTTTAGAAATAGACTGGACCATACCAAGTTAAACTGCGCTGTAATTCTCCTAAGACTTCGCTGACGAAGTAATTCTTTTATATACACTTTTTATGTAACTGCTTTCGTCGCTCTGTCTACTATGTACAGTAAATCGTTACCAGTCTTTCTGTATATAAAGATAAACGTACACAAAATCTCTGTAATATCTTCATTTCATCATTTATATGTGATGAGTTTACGTTTCTTTTCTTATTATGCCATCGTATTTTCTCGTTGTCTAAAAAGATTGCGATGATGTCATCTGTTGTTAATTTTAAGATTATGGAACAACTTGTTACATTGTTACATCGTACATGCCACTTGTTTGCCAAGCAAGACTTTCTTATACAAGCGTTGTAAAATTGTTTACATCGGTAAATTTATCCGTTTGTTAAATAACTGACGTTATGAGGTGACATTGATTTTCTAATTTCTAAAGACATTATTCGTCTTAATGAAGTTACATTCATTTTAACGCGATTGTAAAAGTTTGGATGAATTATGTTACATGAATAAACGATCATAGTTATACAAGATATTTAAAAGAAACATAAATCTACACGATTTTAAAATTTCATGTAAATACTTTGTCATTAGCTGTATTTTTATTTTCAAGGGATTAAATTGATCTACTTTACTTACTTTATTTTTTCAGTAAGGAAACTAAGTCTTTGCAGCTTAAACAGAAATGCTATTAAACGATTTAACTATAGATATATAGAAGATGTTTTTCAGTTTTAAGCTCTAATTTATCGAGTAGTAAAAACGCTTTAAAAAAATTTTTTACTACCCGCTGACGTGATTAAATTTGATTGATATTAAAAATGTCGAGGCTTTAAAATAGCGCACGATGTTGTTATTAAATGGAAGTTATTGATTCAATCGATGAGTTATTATATTATCTATCAATTACGTAATCCAAAGTGATAATTAATGATGAAATTACTATGTTTCAAATTAATCTAAATGTGATGTTTAAACAAATCTTTTAGGCGCAAATTGAATATCATAATTTCAGTGATTGATTAATGTTAGAAATTAATTAGATACGCGTATTTACAAATGCGTAAATAATAAAAGTATCAAAATATAATTTGCCAAAAAAAGAAAATTATGATTTAATAAGGTATTACTTAAAATTACATTTACATACTGTAAAATATGAAAACGACGAGAGGTAAATAGTATTTGAGAGCAATTATTGTGCGTTATTTCATTTCAGTTGCTGTGCTGCTACAGACTAAGATTAAAGGAGCTTATGTTTGTGGAAATTCAGCTTTGATCTTACTATTAGCATAATGCAAAGGAAATAAGCTACTGCATTAATCATTCCGGATTAATATACGCGCTAACATTTAAATACGCTGTATATTTGCTGTATATTTGCTTTATATCAAAAACTAATAATCTGGAATAATAAAATTGAATGTTTTCTAAACAATAATTATTTTATTTAAAATTTGAAGTATTTTCAAAATTTCATTTAATACAAATGCTAATAAATTTACTATCTTTATAATCTACAAGTAGTCAGAATTTAACTTCCTTGAATTATCTCATTTCTGTTAAACATAAATATTCCTTGTATCAAGTTTTTTTTTAAATTACATGTTATAAGAGAGCTTTAGTAAAAAAATGAAAGCCGATAAACCAATTAGTACGATTGAAGTGCGAATATTTATTTTTTTCTTAGTTGGACAAATAATACCTGATTCAAAATGAGGTCGAATGTCAAGGAAAGTACACTTAACGTCGCGTTGATTTCAGTAATATAAGCGTAACAGAGTGTCGTTGTTTTTCTTAATTTTTGTTTTACTTGTCTATTGTTATCAGGTTAATTATTTATATTAGAAAAAAATTTGTTGGAGTACGATTGTAGAAATATGTAAAATCAATATATTGTTTAATTAATTGATAAAAAAATTAAATAAAAACTCCACTGCCAATAAATTAGTACGAAAATTTTTCAAATACAAATAAAAAAATTTCTATGTTCTTAATTTGCATAAATATTTTATAAAAATAATTTACGTTACTGGTATTTCAATAAACTTTATTGAAATGCAAGAGACTTAATATAAGATATCCAGCAAAGAGTATATTTTGATTTTCCATTTTGAAGGTAAATACAAATCAGCAAATCAAGATAAGGACAGATAACTTCTCATATTGTATATTCGGTACTAACACAAGATATATGACTTACCATCCTTGAAAGGACCAAATCGTAAAAGACTGTTCATCCTTATTGTGAAATGGAAAATTCTTAGAATAAAAAAGAGGTGAAAAGATCACGTCCTCAGCTGACAGTAGTAGTAGTGGTAGTTCGTTTAGCATTTGTCTTCAAAGTAAAGGAGTCAAGGTTCTTGTCTTCTTGTACTGACTATTGGTTTGAGAACAGTAGCTTTTCCGAATTGAAATTCTAGCGAGTGAAGTATTCTTTTCTTACTTCACTGAACATTTGTACCAGTTTGCTTCAAAGAATGCCATTTTCCATTTAGAAGCAATTGCTATTGTTTTTTTTTTATATTGAAACATTTGTGAATATCATTTATTGTATTCAAAATTTAAAGAGGTATCGAGTCATTCATTTATTCTCACAGTTATTTACATTTTTCGAATTTTTTAATTGAATAGTTTGCATTTCCAATTTATAAAAATATTTTAATATTGTTATTTTTATAAACGTCATGTTATTGAATTTCAAAAAGCACCTTTGAAACATCAACGTACATTTATAAAAAGTAGATTCTTTTTATCTTGTGACATATTTTGAAATATCAAAATATAACTCGCTAAAATAACAATACTTTTTTTTCCTAAAATTGTTCATACCGTTTTAACCTTCGGCTGTTTTTGAAATAAAACGAGAATTATTATATTCTCTAATGTATAATGTATTTAATGGACTGTAACATAAACTCTTGTACAATGAAATTGCCAGCATATATCACTGATAATTATCAATCAATTTAACATTTTATCCCTTTGAATTTCTGTACAATAAACTCATCTTTGATCAATGCGTCCATTGTGTATTATCCATTGAATTTTAGTGATTTATATTGCAATCTGACAATTGTAAGATGATATATATTTTGACGTATTTGAAACTTTAGTCAATCGATAATCATCCGCACGATGTGCAAGTGCTACTTTTCATCATGCGACACAAAAGTTTACAAAGTCTCTCAGCATTGAAGTAAATTCAAACATGTCAATGAATTCACTTACAAAATCACTCCAAAGACACTTCACCCAACTAACAACACTTTTCGTACACAATCACTTTTCTAAGTTTAAGTGTATATGTACGGGGAAACTTCTGCAAAATCAGGCCACGTTAAAAGGTGCAGTCACCATCATTAACATATATAAAATATTGATGGATAATATAGATATTGAGCATCGTCGTTATAAAGTAAAGTCTACACTGCGACTAACAGGTGAGAAAGAAAACTAATAAAAACAGAAAGAATGACGAGGATGACGAGGAAGAATATACACAATTACGCTTGTGTAAACCGCGTCGTTAGATAGCATCAGATAAACTGAGGTAAAAAGCTCGCGTGTTGTGTCAGAGAGCTTTTGAACAACGGAAAATTAGTTAGCAAGCAATAGCTTATATGTTTATATACAAAACAGAAAAGAGAGAGTGAGAGTGAGAGAGAGGCGCGCCTTACTGAGGCTTCGTTTCTGAAGCTACTGCAAGCATATAACACTTTGCACCAATAGCCAAGCATGAAACCCTTCGCTTAGAACGATGTATACAACACCCAACGTATAACGACAGTTATAGAACACAACGTTGGCGAGTGAGTGAGAGAAAAAAAAAGAGAGAAAGTTAAAGGCTTGGTGCTTTTACTTGCATTCTATACATAACACATCCTATTCTCTCTTCTCATCTCTTTCATTCTTGTTGTGTATAGGTGTATACTCTCTTGTGACCATTCGACCGGAAATTATTGGATCAAGCGGTAGGCTTATACTCTCGGCTCTACATGAGTCCAAATTAGCGTATATATGGTTGATCGTGTGGATGAGATGTACGAGAAAAAAAGGTTAGGTTTATGTATACGTGTGTGTGTTGAGAGTGAAATACGCCTACGTGTAAAGCATAAGGTGTGGTTTTAGTTTTATGGAGCTTTCATTGCGATTGTGTGTCACCGATAGGAGGTCGAGCTTTTTATGATGATTATGTATTGACATTTCACTGAGAGAAAAAAAATTATTTTAATGAGAAAATAATATTTTTTATTCAACGAAATCATTCTATTGTCGGCTTTCTATAAAATGATTTCTAAGTTCAAATATTATATTTATTAATTCGACTTGATATTTCAATACTTTAGTTGAATACATTAATACCTTAATTAAACATTTATTGGATTCAAAATAATAAACTATCAAAATTAGAAAATAAAATAACAATTCAACTAGAGTTTATTCGATCAAAATAATAACATTTATTGATTCAAAGTAAATTTAAATCAAGCTAAGAAATATTTATTTAAAATAAATAAATATTTTTTTAATGAACAGAATATTTTTTTAAAATGACATCGATTGTACAAAATTAAAAAAAAATATTTTAATGCATCAAATTAATTTTAAGTTAACATTACAACGTAACTTTATTAAATTAAAAAAATATTTTTTTTAATTAATAAAATATTTACTTCTAGAAAATAAACTATCTGGTTATACTGGAATAAAATAGTTTTTCATTATTAAAAAATATATATTTGATTTGAATATTAGTCATTGTTTATCAAAACAAACATTTCTTTAAAACAATAAGATAGTTACTTTTATCAAATGCAATTTTAATAAATATGCATTTAAATGTAGATTAGTTCATTAATAAAATTAAGTTATTTGATACTCAAAATGAAATATTTTTTCAGCGTATATAAGTTTTGTTTCAAAATTTACTTTATAAAATAAATCTAAATTCACAAGGTCTTCAGTGGCTCACTCGGTAGAGCGATTGATTCGTACTCCAAGGGCCCGAGTTCGATTCCCGCTCTCGGCGACCGATTGATGCAAGCACCACTGTACATTACATGTGCTTTATTAATAAACACGCTGAAAATCTTCGTCGCTAATTAAAATCGCAATAATAGCGTAAATGCAGCGATGTTAAATAAAATTAAAAAAAATAAAAAATCCTACATATATTTATTGCGTGGTCACCTGAATCACGAATTCAACTAATTTTTTTTAAAACGTTTTTTAATTTTATAATTTTAACAGAAAACACATAATATATAATTTACAATAAATTCATTAGGCGTAAAAAAAAATTTCTAATTATGAACTTGTAAGAAAATATGATTTTTTGCATAAATGTGAAATTTACCTCTTTTATTTTTTTAAATAAACATTATTTTTTAAACCAAAGCATTCCTTATGCAAAGTAATGATTATTATTTTATTATTTATATAAACCTAACGGAAATGTTTAAGCATTTTATTAATTCAGACATAACAATACAAATAACTGAATAATTAAATGTTTCGATTGTTTAAATGCACATGGTGTGAAAATTTATTTATAGAGCTTGGAAAACGCATTAAAAAATTTACTTGCAGCCTTTGTAAAACATCACTTTGTATTCTAGTAAAATAACCATAAAACAAAAACTCATTTGAACGAAAAAGAGTTTCAAATATTTCTTATTAAACGAAAAGAAAGTAGAAGTTCATCTAATTTCCACGAACAATTAATCTAACGAGCTTTTACAGCAATCGCTAATAGCTGTATGTTAAACATAAATCGTTGCTATATGCGCCATAAGTAAACTCAAATAAAACACATTTGGAGAGCATAAATTATACATACATTGGATGGATTAATATTTTACTTGGTTATTAATTAATAATCTACGTATTATTTCATTCTTAATTTAACGTACAATAAAGAATGATGTTATCATCATAAATAAATTTTATTGTTTTTATGTATCATATGCAGTGTATGCGATACTATTAATAACAATATTTTAATTTGATTGCAAAGATTATCTTTATTGAAATAGTAGTTATAAATGTTGAATTTTTTAAATTATTTTACTTACGAATTTATTATTATTTTATAAAAATATACTTTTATTTAACCGTTGAATCAAATTCTTTGATCAAATGTATTTTTAGTACACATATTTTTAACTAAAGAAAAACTAAGAAATACGTAGTGCAAGTTTATACTTTTAATAAAACAAAATTAAATTTTCGAAATGTTTAATACTAATAAGAATTAATTACATTTCAAATAACAAATACTCATTTTAATTTGGTACGTAAGGTAATTTAAGAATCAAGTTTTTTTTAATAAAAATCATTCTTCCAATAACGCATTCCAGAATAAGATATTTCAAAGAAAGGAAAAGCCTATGCCCCTCCAGTAATCCAAACATCCTAAAAATATCTGCAAAGTTTAATAATATACCGAACGAAAAAAAAAGAAAATAAAGAACCTCGCGTCTTCTCATTGGGAATAAAAAGAAGAGAAAATTTCTTACGGCTTTTTCTGTTTTCAGAAAAGAGAAAAGTTATTCCTTTCAGTCTGGCATGAGGTTGACGTCCGGAAATAGGCTTGGCAGAAAATAGAGAAAAAAAGGAAGAGAGAGGGAGAACAGCAAAGGGACTTTTATCGGAATTTTCTTAGGGTAAGGGTAAGGGGGACGCCTACATTCGATAAAGCCACTTGTGAAAAAGTGAATTTCCATGAGCTTTACATTGGAGAATTTAAAATCCTCAAGGTAAATACGGAAATAAAGACATTGGATTGCATATGACTTTAGGGACATGTCGATAAGATGTCTTGCGACAAATGACGACTTTAAATTAATGTACATGTCTCGGTGAGACATTTAAAAATTTAATTTATAATAAGTTGTTAAATTAATGAGTTTATTTGTTTTTTAAATATTAATCTTCTTTTACTTAAAAATATCTGATGTCATAAAAAAATTAATAACTATTTATTTTAAATAAGTATTTGGTATAAAGTTTTTCAAATCATACAATAAATATTTATTAAAATGGTTAGAAGTGAATACTTGTAGAAATAAATATTTGTTGAATAAATGTTAGAAGTAAATATTTTAATAAAAAAAAATAAATAATAATTTAACTCAATATAAAATGTGTTGAATTAAGCAATTTTTTTTTCTAATAAATATTATCTTGGCTTAAACAAATATTTAACCTCTGATAATTTTTATAAATATTCAAAGTACAATCATAATTTTTCAGTGTAAAAATTGTAGTAGAACTATTAATTTAAATTTACATTATATACTAAATTTACCAAACATATTAATTTTTGTTAGTTAAAATGTTGGTATCACTTGACTTCAATGCAAGCGAGTTTAAACTTTAAAACATTTAAACTTTTTCGTACACTACGTTTTAAATTCATATAAAATGCACTTTAAAAAAGTTATAAATAAATAATGAGCGTCATTGATTATCATAGAACTATCATCACAACTAAGTACTCTTTAACTTGAGCTTCTTATTGCAAAATAAACTTGTTAAATTAAATTTTATTCTCTAAAAGCTCTTGAATATTTTAGACTTTTAATTATGTGAAATTTACGTGTGTATATATATAGGTGCTTAAAATTCATGATAAAATTTGTCTCTGTGACTTTGAAAAATTAAATAAATTAAATTAATTTTGAAATAGTTATTTTAAAATTTTATTATATGGTGAATAATTTATTTTAATTACTTTTATAATATCATTTTTATTTAATTAAACCATTACTTTTATGCAAAGGATAAATTTTCAGTGAGAGTTATTGTGAATATTACAATATAATGCAGATCATTATGAAATATGAGTGAAAATGCGTAGAAGTTACAGTAATCGTTGTAACAGACATTATTATATATTAAATTTTTAATTTATTTTATTATAAAAAGACAATGCACCCTGGTAGAAAATGAAACGCTTTTTCTACCATTTTATGGCCATTTGTTTAAAGTGAAGAGCAGAAAATGGGAATGTTTTATGGCCATTATTTGAACTAATATGAAACGTTTTTTTCAACCTTCATAGTGCTAAAAAATGCTAATAAAATGTTGAGTCTGATCCACTATTATTTGAATATAGATAGTTAACAGTAGAGTCTATCAAATTGTGCTCTAATTGATTACTATTAAGAATCATTTAAGGTTTTTTCTTGAAAGTTATCATTAATCATTAATAGAATCACTTTTGTTAATATATTCGCGCGTATATTTTGAGTTGTGATCGGATTGTTAGAGGTTATTTTTAAACGATTAATAAAATTTTCCATTTATTATTTTAAAAAACGATATTTTTATACTCGTTTCGTACTGCGTTTCATATTTTTATTTTAATAAAATTTAATATTATTTTTATTTTTATAAATTCTAATAAAAATAAACATTGACGAAGGAATGTGAATAAATACTAATCTATATTTTCTCGCCACGTGGCAAAAGTGAGGTTATGATTTTACCTATGATCTGAAAAATTAAGGACTCATTACTAAAAAGTTATATAACTAGTCAAAAAAAGTTGTCCACAGTTTACCTAATTTTTAGATAGCTGTTACTGATTTTTTCTCTCCGTTTACTTAAAATGCGTATTTTTTTGGCTAAATACAAAAATTTTTAACAACATTTTTATATTAGCATTTTTTGCCTATAAGATGCTAACCAATATACCAAAAAATTTGAGCTCTGCAGATTCAGCAAAAAATTGCCATTTATTCGCCAATATTGACATGACAAAATATTACTATTGAAAATGGTCATAAATTGTTGTTTACACCATTTTTAATGTTCAAATTTCTACCAGGGCATTACGTGTTTTATTACTTTTCTTCTTTGTTCGAAAGATATAATCCCTATAAAATTGATAAATGTAAAATAACATCGACAACTATGTAACAAAAATAACTATAACATTCTTTTTTACATAAATATTATATTAAAATAAAAAATGATAAAAAAATTTTTTTGCCATTCTAACTCCAAAATCGCAACTTTGTTGCTCTTTTTTGGCTCTCATGGCAAAAAATACGGTTCGCAACTGGTATGAAATGTACTATTCAAAAAAATTTTTCCCTTTAACAAAATTAGATTCATTATAAGTTTGATCAATCGATAATCATATAATTAACAAGCATAAATATTATCTTTCATATTATCAACAATTTGACGTTCATAGAGCTTTCTTGCATAATAAACATTTGCGGTATTTTAACGGAATTCAGTCTTAAACAAAGCATGAATGAAGATGAAATCCATTCTCTCCTTTAATATACCATATATACCTATTGCTTTGTATAGTGATGGAAAAAGAGAGAATAAAGAAGAGCACGAGTGAGTAAAAGATGGGTTTTAAGAGGATGAAATTGCACCCTTTAAGACTTCGGTGCGTTATACGAAGTATTAGACAATATAGCGCATATAACACTAAAGAAAGAAGACAACAATACCTACCTCCCTTCTCTCCCTTTTGAGTCTTGCTAAGTAAGGGTAGTGTAGTAGCATAGGGTAAGTCTTTATATCGATTTTAAGCTCTGGAAAATCTTTGATATACGAGCCACTGAGCTGCATTATAACGATCTAATGTTTTAGAGAACTCATTTTGCTGCCTCTTGATTTCTTAAATAGAGCCAATATTTTCAAAAGTTTAAGAAGAGTGTTTTGTAAAGTTATTTGCCTGGATAATTAGTTATTATGCAAAGGAAGTGCCAAGTGATTTATTGATTTTGTTTAACGTTAATTTAATGTGATGTTGATTTTTTTTATTCAAAATTTTTATGAATTTTATTGATATGTTACGGGAAATTTTCTTTGAGGCTAATAATTTTAGATTTTATTATTGATTATTAAATTTACAGTCACCAAGATATTGTTACTAATAAATTTTCATATTAACTTTGTAAAATATAAGAACGCATAAGAACGCTGATTTAAATTTATTTTATAAAATCATTAACAATGGAAAAAAGCACATAATAGGTAAGTTTTCTTAAACGTATCAATATATACATATCCATCTATAACTTATTTTTACATATAAACTATTTTTATGTTAAATTTTAATGTTAAATAAATGAAAAAAAAATTTTATTTTTCATCAGCTATAGTCGTGCGTCAGAAGAGGTGAATTTATAGTTTTATGAAAGGAAGTTACTTTTACAAAATAATAGTTAACATAAAAAAAAAATAACCTTATCTATGTTAGAGACTTTTGTTTTGTGAAATATATTCAGTAGGTAAAAAGTTTTACGATTCAAAAAATATTTTTAGTTTTTGGTAGAAAGAAAATATGCGATCGGGTTACGATTATTTGTTCGAAAATTTTCGAAACACATACAGTTGTTATTAAAAAAAATTTTGTGTTTTTAAAAATATCTAAAAAATTTGGATATTTTGAAATTTAAAAAATATTTCATATTTATTCTAATAGATATTAAATATAAACATTTTTGTATTTTTTTCACTTTTAAATTCTGTAGTAATTTTTAATATTATTTCTATAATAGCCTCTGGTTTTTACGACAATTTAATTCGTACTTTTGCACACATGACGACCACTAAAAAAAAAGAAATTCTTCTTGTGACCAAATGAAAGAAAGTTTTCATACCAACTTATATTGGCTTTCATGACCGCATTGTCCGCAGGTTATCGTCGAAGAGTGTCACGTGTTTGGTTAACTGTTTTTCTATATGTGCAAAAGCGGTCTGATAAATCTTTATGAGTCATTTTCTTTATCAACTGTTGTAACTAAGTTAGCGCTAAAAGACACAAATTTTCGATCTTTATTGCATTGGATTGATGTAATTTATTAAAGTCGTTTGGATAAATTTCATTTTTTTATCATATAAATAATATAAATGATACTTTTTTTCTGTCTTTAAGCAAAAACTGCGATAATAAATAATTAATGATGCGTTTGTTGTACACGATAGAAAAACAATAGAATAAAATGACTTAGCATTTATTTCAATATTTTTCAATTTAAAGAAAAATTATTTTTAAATGTTAATACAGACATTTAGTCTCAAAATTAAATTATATCTTATTCAACTACTTGCAATGTGAGTTGATATTTGAAAGATATGATGAAACTATCTACTTCCGAAAAACATTTTATTATTTCTATTTTTGAAATTAAGTTTTACTTTTAATTTTCTGATATTAAACAACATTTCCAATGTTGCACAAACATATATTGAAATTATAGAGTTGGAAATAGACCACTTTTAGACAATATTTGCATATGTATAAGAACGTGCTATGTTTGCATAATGAATTTTAGTCAATGGTAATCTTGTAATACAATGTAAAGCCTGGAAAAAAACTGAATTTCTCTCATTGAGAATATCACGTAAGTTGATGTAAATGATTAGAAGGATTTCAATTTTATGAAAATCAAACATTTAAATTTAAAGTACCAAAAAAGTTTTAAAATATTTTAAAATTATATTTACTTAATGTAAGAATAACATTGACAATATTACTTCAAAAGTAATTTGTTTAAATATTCTCTTTAAAGAATACATATTTAAAATAATTAGCAGTTTGAAATCTTTTTTCACTTATTCATTTGATTAAAAAATTTTTTATTATTTATTTTAATTAATTTTTTTATATTTAGGTAAGAAATGCAAATAGTATATAATTAGGATATCATTTTTTTAATAATTGAATGATTATATTATCATTTTACAATTGTCGATTCAATTATTTGTAATCAAAACATTAAAAACAATCGCGCATTCCGAGCGATGCTAAATAAAGAAATTAAATGAAAAAACTAAACAATACTCAAGAAGAGAGAAAAAAATGTGTTAAATACCTTCTGGCAGTAAAGATGTTATGAATTCAAGACAATCTCTTTCGAAATACCTTATCAATAGAATCTTCAAGTAATCAGCGGAAGATTTTGGATTTCTTACAAGATAAATGTCATCAAAGCAATACGCATTCCACGGGGATTAGGAGAAGTACGCTTTAAAGTCTCGTCGTCTCTCATCCCTCTGTATGTACATTACGCTCTTTATTACTGGCAATTAGTGCCTTGACAACGAGTCTGAATAAATTAGAACCTCTCGTAAGTTCTATATTGACTAGAAAGAAATAATATTATTGCGTCTGCGCGACATGAAATTTATATATAAAAAGGATCGCAAAACTAATCATCAACTCAGTTGATTGGCAAAAACGTAATTCGATAAGTTAATTTAGTTCAACGGTTTTTTGCTTTTTTTCAAGTGAATTAAAAAATTTAAAAAAAAGTGTCGATAGTGATAATAAAAAAAAAATGAAAAGTTTGTCGTTTTTCGTAGTAATCGCTTTTTATCTGACAATCGAAGCGACTATATCTGCACCGCTTGGAGGTACATGAACGTTTGAGAATGAAAATTGAGAATAAACCGATATTTATGATAGCTTGAATTAATATTTTATTATATTAATTTAATCGATATATTGTACTGATGACACATAATTTACTTATATAAATTTAAATATTTGATTATTTTTCTTTCGGTTTGGTTGTTGATATAGAAGAGATAATAAATATAAAATAAAAATAAATAAATCATATTTTTGGTGAATTTTATATCATTGCAAGTAAACTAAAAATAAATTTTATTAATTTTTTATGTGAACTTTTTTTATTACACGAATTGCCAAGAATTTCATTCAATTTGTGTGTTTATTGAAAATCCTGATAAAGAAACATTTTTCTTTTAGGATTTTCATTTGAAAAATAAAATATATCTACCCTTGATCGAGAAATTGCAATCTACTTGGAATTTTTCTTGAAAGCTTTTATTTACTACAGATCGTAATTCACTATTTTTTATATAATTTTTTTTTTTACTTATATAGATGATAGCGATATTTTTTCAAACAGCGAGACTAGAAATTATGGATATCCATTTTATTGGCTTCTTAGACCAGTTTACGAAGATGAGAACGATTATGCAGGAAACGAAGAGCCATCTCTCGATTTGAATAAAAAAAATCCGGCAATTTCACTTGTCCAAGTTGGGTAATGAAATTAATATTATCCTAGAACTCGTATAACTTATACGATTATAGCTATTAGAAACTTACTTGAATATTATTTTATTTTTATTTTCAGCGCTGGCTGGGGACGTTAAATTTTTTTTCTTGGCTGCGAAGTCGAGCGAAATTTGGAATGATTTTTAGTTTTTTAAAATTAAATTATAAATTATAACTAATGGAAATAACGTATTATATATTCAATAGATACGTCGAAATTAACAGTATATTTTTACTCGTAATTTGTTATAATTTTTTGAAAATCTCTTATTTGCTTATAGTTTACAGTGATTCTTCTAACAAGCAGTAGATATATTTAAAAAATATCTAAATATAAAAACCATTATTATAATTGTTATATACGCAGCTACAATGAAATCGCTGTTTATAAATATTATACCAAAGATTTATGTGCTTCAGTGTCATACAAATTGATTTTAATGACATTCTAATGGACTAAAGAATTTGAACAATAAATATAAATGTACAGCCAAGACCTTAAGAGCACATTAACACGAATATGAGTCATTTATTTCTTTGACTTTTGAAACTCTCAACACGCCAACAGTTTAGATATGTTAACGAAATGTTAAGTTCTAAAAGTGTTATTGTACTAAGAATGAAACGTACTAAGAATATATGCACATATTTGTACGCTTTTAACATTGTATGCCCAGTGGATATAAGTAGTCTCGTTTTTTTAACAAAAGCGAGCAGTTTGTCGAAGACGTAAAAAGCATCTAGGTCATTTGTAGAAAAAAAGAAAAATTATGTCGAAACATTATCAGATAATAAAGTTTTTGTTTATCGTTTGTATTGTTGTTGTTAAAGCTGCGCCGATTGATAAATTGACTGGTGAGTTACATGACAATTTTATAAATTATTATTTTTCATCCAAGTAATGTAAAATCATCTTTTAATAATTCATCTTCCAATTAACCTAATTAATATTTAAGATCGTATTATTGTTGCACGTAGAATTTAAACAATTATAAGTGTTCATATTTTATACTTACGGATTAAATTAAAAGTTTTACTTTATCTTAAGTTTTTAAAATTAATCGTTTAATTCACTTTACGTAACAGATCTCGATCAAGATATTTGGCACAAAATGTTCGTACGACAATTTTTTGTCCCTTATAATTTGGCACTAACGAAGAATAATCAAAACGATAAATTTCATCAGCACGATCATCAATATCCTTTAAATATCAATGATGATATAACATTAAAAGAAATATCTGATATTGATTTATTGTCGAATTATAAAAAAAGCATTTCTGATTTTGGAACTAGCTATGGATTTCATCCAATTGCAGTTGCAATATTTACAAAAGGAGTTCCATCTAACGTAGAAAATAATAATAACAATGATAACAAATAGTTCAACGATATGTATATAAATAACTATTTTTAAAATATATATGTATCAAAAATTTAAAATTGACATTCGAAACAATTGTTAAATAAACAATGTTATACTGTTTGTTACGAATGTGTAAAACAAACTTTCTACGTGAAACTTTTTTTTGAAAAAATTTGTAAACAAATAAATATTTTTCAGTCAATTTTATTTTTTAATTTGACTTATTGTTGTAATAAAGTACTTTTTTGTTCATCATTTTTCAAGTGTTTTTATTTTAACATTATATCATACTGTTGGCTAGCAAAAAATAATAAACTATAAATTTTATTCGTAACAACAATGGGAAAAGAAAGAAACAATCAAACTGCAAAAGCCGCAGGTTTTTGGCGCTAATTTAGTTTTGAGGAAAACAATAAACTGTATTTACAGCAGCATAAAAGTAAATTACTAAAACATACCAAAACATTTAACGAAAACTCTAAAAGCTCAATAATGAAAGCTTTGCAAAGTTCATTGTTCCAGTGGAAATCGACTAATTAAAGGCAGTTTCTTCGTAATCACGTGGCAAGGTAAAACAAAATGGCTTTGTATTAAAGCGAAGGGTTTCAAACTAATTGTAAGTGCTATTAGAGTTTTCGTTTTTTGCTCATTTGTTTTGATTAAAAAAGAAAAAAAAGATTGATCGTATCTTTTCTAATTTATTTGATCATTTTTTTGTATGGCGTTTTGAGCAAAAAAAATATACAAATATTAAGATAGGAAAATATACAGTGGCAAAAAACAGAAATTATATATTAGGTTTATTTATTTATTATAGTATTGAACGGGCTACAAGACCCTTCAACCCTTTGTCTTATATATGAACCTATGATTTCAAAGTCTCTAAGATTACTGGATGTAAATTTGACGTTAGATTAGCAAGAAAATAAATTCCAAGATGGTAAACACGAATGAGATAGATAACTACAAATCTGATGTTAATTTAAAAAATTATATAGGGTTTAATTAAAACTTAGAAAATGTCTTTTCAAACGCTTTTCATAAGAATATTTTTCCATAAAATTTTTTAAACTTTAATCTTTATATACTTTTAAAACTTATCAATCAATAATTTGCTTATAAAGATTTGAATATTTAATATTAAAAATATTAAATGTAAGTAATATTGAAACATAAAACAATTTGCATCTTCAAAATTGAATTATTCTATGAGATATAATAAAAATAAAAATATTACTAATTAAAATAATATTTAATATTAAAAATGAAAAAAATATAAATTATAAGTTAGTATCAAACTTAATATAATTTATGTATGAAACAAAAAATTGAAAGATTAAGGTAGCTCTATAAGTGATGAGGGTACAAAAAGATACTAACCTTTATCAACATCAAGAAAATATTTAGGTAATATCAATTGGATATACAGTGATACAAACAATATGTCTAGCCAAAATTAGGTTCATAATTTTTTATTGCTAAATAACAAAGATACATTGTTAATTGAAAAAACTATTCCAAATTCCTTATAATTTTTTTTTTTAATTTTTTGTCTAATTTTAATAAACCAAAACTTATTTTTTTAAATTTCATACGAACATTTCATTTACCTCGACAATTGCAATAACTTATAAGGGAAACTGGAAAAGTGTAATTATTCGTTATAATAGGGTAAAAATAATGACTAAAAATAAAATTCTTGATTAAATAATTACATTTTCTAATTTTTAGATTAAAAAAAACTATAAGTAGTGACTGAAAAGATTAACGATCAAATACTCTACTTTAAAAGTGGAAATGAGAGAAATGTAAGACTGTTCCAGAAATGCTGTAAGCTATTAACGGTGGAATGATAATTGAAATTAGAATTTTTTTTATTTAAGTTTTTAAAATTACGTAAATTGTATGCCAGTTGAAGTTAATATGCGTATATAAATGATCAAATAATTTTATTTTCATCTGTTTAATGAATTTTACATATGGAAATAAGATTACTTCAATGATAAAAAAATTTTACTATTTCAAACAAGAACTAATTTTAGAGAAATTATAATGGAATCTGTTCATCGTTGTATCTTTCTGACAAAATCTGATAACGATAGAACAATTTCGAAATGAATAAAGAAATATTTTGAATCCTAAATGTGTATGCTTACAAAATACAAAAATTAACATTTTGGGTGCATGGTAATTTAAAGTTAAACAAAATGACAATATTTTTCGAAACTCACATTCTAGCAAGTTTAATGTAATTAATGTAGTAAGCAGTATATGTTGCATCTCTAAAAAGAGATAAAAGTAAACATAAAAATTATCTACATTTTTTGGAACACAACTTAATTGTTGAGATTGGGCAACGATTTATGGAAACATCATGTTTAATGTCATTTTTAAATGTGTCGAAATACTTGCTTGACCAAATCATATTAAACATGAATATAATAACTGACTTAATAATTAACCAATATTTTTTTAAAAAATACGCTTGTATTTCATCAGGATCTAGAAGATTGTAAAATGATAAAAATTCAACAAAAAGCACGTGATAATAATTGTAAAATAAAAATAATATTTACTTCATATTAAATTTTAATAATTATTTTTGTTTTTGATCATATACAAAGATTTGTCTGAAAAAATTTCTTTAGACTGCGATACAATATATGATTTCATTTATGTTTCATTCTTTTTTTTATTTTCATTCAAAATTAAAATATAAAAATTTTTTAAATAAATTAAATTTTTTAAGAGATTAAAAAAAAAAATTTCAAAAAATATCAGTGAACCCATCACATTTAAAAACGTCATTGTCTTATAACGTCTGCGATACGGTACAATGCGGTTGAAAAGGAAGGAAAAGCTTCAGAAACGTGTCTAGAGACACGTCTCCTATCATCGTTTTAAGAATATATAAACTGAATAAGAATAACGAAAGACACTCAAGTTTTTTCTACATATATACATATATGCACATCATATACGTATGTATCTTTAGTGCAGTACACGCACACACGACGGACACGTTCAATGGGTAAGATCCTCAATGAATAGTTAAACAGTCATGTGCTTTGCCCGTAGTTTTCTTTTCAGTAGCTAGTTTTATCAGTGCGTAGTGAAATGACTTACGTAAGACTAACGACTTGTATTTCAACTGAATATTAATTTATAAATCTTGATTTTTAATTTTCCAAAATATTTTTAAAATAATTGATCATTAGACAGATAAATTTTTTAGTTTCAGTTTCACAAAAAACTTGCATAATTAATAATTTTAATTTTTTAAATTTAAATTGTAATATATTTTAAAATGAGTCTTTATAATAAGCAAAATAATAATGACATAATTAGTTCACTTAACAATAATACACATTAAAATATAGCAAGTATCTCAAGATTCATAAAGTACTGATGCTTCAATGTAAAGATCTGTTACTGCTTTTACATATACGTGTAGTCTATAAGCGAGATAGAAAATGGGGTTGACGTTGTTGGCTTTTCTTTTGAAGCTTCGGTTATATACTCATCACTCTATATCTTTTTTTTTCTCTCTCGTCAAGGTCGAGTGCAAGCGGTTTTTCATCATCGCAAGCTTGAAAAGAAATGCATCCGTTCGCTCCCGCGCGCGCATGCTTGCGACAAGCTTTTCTTTTTTATTTTTCACTTCAATGTACGTATACATATACATGTATATATATAAAGTACTTGAATATAAGTTTAAGTATATGTATATATGCTCGAGATTTTCTGTAATGATTATTCACTTCGTAAAATAAAAAACGTTTCTTTTTAAATTTTTTTCCTTCTCCTCCTATTTTTTTTGCTGGAATAGTTTGAAAAGTAGGCACTTTAGGGATAAAGTTCATATTTTTGTTTTTTTAACTCTTTTGAAAAATAATCGTTTTAACGCTTGATACAAAATAATTCAAAAAGTTAAGTGTCATTCGATGCGTGGATTATGTAACGTTTGGATTGAATAACACTTTTAATATTGTTTAATAGATTTTCAATGAAACTTTAGATATTTGATATATCAGACTTTTACAAAGTGATATTATTAAAATTATAAATAAAATAAGTTCTTTTCATAATCAAAGATAAAAAAATTATCAAAATTTATTAAATTTATTTAATTGAAAAAGTTTTGTTAGAAAAAAAATTAATAACATGTACTATAGTGAATGTACCACGTGAAAAATTTTATCAGGTTTGTGTACAGATTGTATACAGCTATTATATACAATCTATATCAGAATTTGATTCTATACAGTAAAGTGAAAATTGTATACAATCAGTATGATTTTGTATAATAAGTACATTTTAAAAAAATGAATTTTTTATGATTTTACATGATTTTTAACATGATAGCACTTCAATACAATGCCAGCTTTTTAAATAATTTTTTTATTGTAAAATATAATATTATATAGGCTATATATAAAAAAATTATTTAAAAAGTTGGCATTGTATTGAAGTGCTATCATGTTAAAAATCATGTAAAATCATAAAAAATTCATTTTTTAAAAATTTACTTATTGTACAAAATCATACTGATTGTATACAATTTTTACTTTACTGTATAGAATCAAATTCTGATACAGATTGTATATAATAGCTGTATACAATCTGTACACAAAGCTGATAAAATTTTACTACAATAAAAATTTTTTAATATTATTTTATTTATTTAACGTCGCTGTATTTACACCATTATTACGATGCTAATTAGCGACGGAGGTTTTCACTGTACTATTTGCGAACAAAGCACTTGTATCGTACAGTGGTGCTTGTATTAATTGGATGAGACCGGGATTCGAACTCAGAGCCACGAGTTACGAATCCGTCAGCCTACCAACTGAGCCACCGAACACCTCTGTTGAACTATCAAAAGTTGACCTAAAAATACTTTTGAAATGATTGTTTGGCCCAATTCAATTTTTAAAATTATTATTCGACCTGATTCAATCATCGATCATTATTAAATGATTAATTACTTGATTCAGGAAAAATTACTTGAGTCATAACATTAGATTGTATTCAATAAATTGACACGTATATGTCAAGTGATGATTCATTCGTTGAACGAAATTCCATACTCGTTTTAAAAAGTTTCTGATTAAATACAGATACATATTACAATACAAATATACACAATCAAAGTTTTTTTTAAATATGGGATATTTTCTCATTTGTTTTAAATTGACGTAGGAGGGATATACAATCTTTATATTTTGGATTTTCCAGGAAGTTTATATTTTTATTAAAGTTTCCAGAAAGTGCCGATTTTTAATTTAAAATAAAAATGAAGTAGAATATCAAAATTACGTATTGATGAATTATAATTTAAAAACATATTCATTAATACTATGAAAATTCTCAAATACCTTTAAAATATTGTTAATTTTACTAAAAATTTTGAATTTTAAAACTGATAAAACTTTAAATGATATAGAAACACCGCACTTTATTTATTCTATATACATCCGTGGTCCAAAGGTTAGGCAGGAATAAAAAGTGGTGTACTTACTCTTCGGAAGATAAAAATTTATCTTATTTAAATAAATATTTAATGATTAAACCTCTATCCATACTTGGGCTGAAAAAAATTAGTGAATAAAATTTTTTATTTGTGTTAATATATAAACTCACTACGATAGAATCAAAAAAATATTCTCTACTTCTTAAGGAAATAATATATTTAAAATTCTGATTATTTTGAAAATAAAGCTATGTTAATTTTATTTATACGTAATTCTATCTTTTCAAAAATTTATGAAAGAGGAATGTATGCATAATACTATTCAGCAGTAGCACTAATATATATCTAATTTCTTGCAACTATCATGTAAACTTATGTTCAAACGTACCCTAAAGCATATGTTATGTAACCTAAATACCTACTCTTACTGAAGTACCATTTAATAATTGAAATTCGAGTTGACACATATATCTATATCATAACAATGACATTCTATACTTATGATGAACGAATTTATCAATGTAATAATTTGTAAAATTGTGTCATCAATACACGTTGTTGTATACAGTTTTGACGAAGGTAACATTTAAGATTGAAGCGAGAAGTTAACTTTTCGTATACGAACGTTAAGTTTAATTCCTTTCGCTGATTGCTGGTAAAACTTAATGCTTTTTAGACACTTTGCTTTATATATGAAGCAAGGCGCAGCAAGGGGGAAGTTGTAATTGTGTATATAACTCTGCAAGAGCATATTTATCTTACGTGTTTATATTATACACATATATAGTTGCCTAAGCTAAAACGAGAATTTTAATTAAAGTTTGCATCACGTGTAAACGGCCGAGTGGCTTGTTTTTCTCTTTTTCTTTTTTATTCATTGGCTTTTTGCTCGGGAATATTTTTTAAAATAAGTATCACTTTGTGGTATATAGTTTCAGAAAAAAATTACTACTTTATAACGTTGCGTAATTAATGCGAGAGACGAAAAAAAATGAGAGACACATGCTAATATAGAGAGAGGAAATATTCTTTGAAAAATTTTCATCTTGTTTATGTTAATAAACGTTAATGTAATAATTATTAAAGAAGAAAGATTGTATAAAGAATAATAGTGTATAATTACTATCAAATCCTATTGTTTGTTAGCATACGTCATGCACAAATTATTTGCATTGAAAGAAAATTACACGTTAACTTTTATTTTATCGACAGAATTTTATTATTCTAGTTTCAATAGTTGCGTAGATGCTAAGATAAATAATTAATATTTTTTTTTTCGTTATCCCTTAATTCCAAGTAAATCAAGGCTATTTATCTCTATATCTTATTTCATTATGGTCTTATTCAATGCCTTTTTTGTTACGTTTGAAAACTTTTAATAGAAAGTATAAATTTTGTTTACGAATTTGATAAAAATGACGTGTTGATAGTTTTTAATTTTAATTGTATACATATTATTGTATGTATTTATGTTTCTGAGAATAGTATGTTGATAAAAAAACGCATTCTTCTAAGTCTAAATATTATCAAATGATATTATATCTAAATTAAACGCAAGTATATTTTAGATAAAACTTACGCATGTTTCTTTTTACTAAAAAATAAAATAATTAAGTCATTTAGTGATTATTTAGAGTATACTTATTTTCCTTGTAAAATTTTATTAAATCGTTTATTTTTTATACTTTAACTAAAATAATAATTTCAAAGTATTTTTTTTACTTTATATATTAAAACTATAAAAAAAATTAACAATTAGAAAGCAAACACAATTTTCAATTGTTTCTTCAATTTTCTACCAATATTGGAAAATAAAATTTTTATAAATACAAGAAATAATTTTAAAGTTTTAAAATTATTCAAACAATCAATGAACATTAACATTAATGATAAAAAAGCGAGCTGCATGAAATGCGCTTTATTTCTCATTATCACTAAAAATAAAATAAACTTAAAATTATACTAAAATTCCAAATCCATATAATTAAATTTTAATGATTCTTAAGAAACTTTAACAATGCACAGTAAGTCTTTCATATTCTCCAAAACGTTATACACAAAAAAAAGAGAATGAAAAAGAAAAAATAAATACAAGAAATAAGCCAGTATGCGAAAACGTGTATATGATTAAGATAGTGGGACAAAGTATGAATATGAATCGAGCAATAGCCGCAGAATAAGACAGAGAGAGGGAAAAAGAGAAAGAGAAAGAGGGGGGAAGATAACTTGCAAAAATAAAAATTTTTTTATATCAATTAAAATTAGTTCCTGCACAATTAATAATCCAAACCGAAATGAAACTTTTGAATTTTTTGAAAATTTTTTTATTGTAGCGTGTATTTAAGTTCGAAGCCAGATGAAATCATGGAATTTTGTGACGTTATAATTTAATTAAAAACAATGAGAGTCGGTTGACCTTTAACAGCTGCGCGCAGAAATGAAATGAAAAAAAAAAAACAAAAAGTGTATTAATCAATTTCAAACTTAATCGCATTAATTTGATTCTCATTAAAATTAAAAAAAAAATGAAACTTGAGATAATTCGAAGGCAAAAAAATAAAAATTAAGAAATGGCGCATGTGTAGAAACAACTTCAGCTTTACAAGTGCTGAGTATATAAGAAAACGAACTCTCTTGCTATAAGTCGTACATAAGATACAAAGGAGAAGAAGAAGAAGAAGCGAGAGAGAAGATTTTCATGCGGAAGAGAAAAAAAAATATAAGAGAGAGAGAGAGAGAGAGAGTGGAGAGGGGGACTGAGGGATTGGATATATGTATATAGATATATCTTTATTTCTGTCCTTCTCTCTCTGTTCTCGGTTTCTCTCTGTTTCAGTTTGAGGCCCGGCGTTGCCTCGTGCGTTAGGTATAAACTTTGCCAGTGTTAACCGAGCAAGCCAGCTTGCCTCTGTCTGGTGGTGTGTTACAGTGTGTGTGGCGGCAGCACACTTATATACATATATCTATATGTGCTGACTGTTGTGTGTATAGTAGTGTTATAGTGTACATCTAGTCTATCGGAACGCCGCGCGTGACCGCGTGGCTTCTTCATCTTCTTTTTTTCCTTTTTCTCTTCTCAACAGATTTTCTAAACGATCAACTTATTTTTATTTTAATCATTTCATTACTTCGAATATTACTTTTACGTATTAATGCAAGATATATTAATTGTAATTTCGTTTTAAGTATTCGAATAGCAAGTTTGGTTATAGTTTTGTGGTTTGTAAAATCAGTGAAATCGTTAATAGAGCACCAAACAAGACAATAATTCGAAGGACGCCAACTTTAGTTATTAAGAGGAGAACACATGGCTTTTTATTCTCTCCCAACCTTGACTCGAAAAACGAAATATCAAGACATCTTGCACGCTTTATAAGTTTAGACCAAAAGATTCTGTTCCATTCTTTATTTTTTTCGTATACGAGAAATATAACTTTTAACGGCGAAAAGAAAAATTCTTTTGTGGAAGCAGCTTCGAAAATGGGTTATACCAGTACAAATTTAGAATCAACTAGCCAGAAGTTTAAGTTATGTGTTTGAATTAGAAAAACGTTTATAACGTAAAAAGAATTTGAATTGCCAACCCATAAGAAAAAAATTGGTAAACTTTTACACGGAGTATGTATACCTTATATAAATATACCGGAATTAAATGTGCAGCGTAGAAGGGAGGTATATCGAGAACTGTAAAGTAGCTGACTATTTTCGGGTATAAAAAAAAAAGTGGGAGGAGTGCAACAGTAATATTAAAAGCTTCGAAAAAAAAAGTAAAGAGAGAAAGAGAGCTACGAAAGGCAGACGAAAAAAAGGAACGTACACGAGGCACGATAGACAATATAAGAATATGAAAATAATATGATTAACTATGCCGGTATAGCTCGGGCAACGGTTCGGTTTAATGTTGGCAACACAATGTCACTCTGGAGCGCGTAATATAGAAAAAAAAAACAACTACTTGTTCATTGAACTCGCTCGTATATATATGAAAATGATGATATAAATTTACAAAAAAAGGGAAAGGAAACAAACGTCAAAGTGCTAATAATGATTCGACCAAAGAATAACAAATGTGGCTTAGTTTACGGTTACATAATTGACAAATTCAACAAAGTTGTCGAATTGAAAATATTATCGTGACATGACTAATATAAAGGTAATCTTATGTAAAGAATTAGATTTTTATATTAACAACGCGGATAGTTTGTCTTGTAATAATGTACAATTGAAGAAGAGAAAAAAAAATATTGATATGATATCAAGGCTTATCTTCGAGCTGACGTTATCTCACAAGTAAATACTTACCTTCGAGATTATCTGCGTGACTAAAAAAAGAAATATATTTTTCAGTTGCTCGTCAGACACGGCATCGTTAAGTTTTGTTTGAAAGAAACAAAAAAAAACTATATTAATATAAAAAATGTTTTTAGTAAATCGAATAAAATGTTATGGCGGCTTTCGTTTTATCCGAAAGTACTGGCTAAAAACTTGTATATTTATAATGGTCTCTGTGATAATTACTACGTTAATATCTAGTTGGAAGGTAAGCGAGTCAATGACACAATCTTTTATTTTTTTTTTATCATGAATTAGATACATTCTTTTTTTAATCAGACATTTTTTACACAGTACGATATGGAATTGACAAGATTGAACGATATTTTGGAGGAACAAAGCGAAAGAATCGAAAGGATGGTCAGTTTAACGTCGACGAAATCACAAATGAATGACACGTGGAGGATACCAGGTGTCAATAACGCTAGAATATTTTCAGCGTATTTGGATTTAAGGCCTGAAGTTATACTTGATGAAGTTCCTAATGCAAGCTATAAAAATATCTGGGCGTTGGTAAATTTGATTAAAATAGAACAAATTTTCATAATTATTTTATAAATATTAAAAATTTAATTGAATTATATTGTTTTTAATAATTTTTAGATTCGTATAATCGCCATATTACACGTGAATGCGGAAAATACCGATATGACGTGTTATTACAAATATCCACCGGATCCAACGCTTAGCAATGCTAATAAAACTGTGATATTAAAAGAACCCGCAATAGCTGTTAGAATAATAGCGAAGACTGAAAATTTCGGTATGAAATATTCGGCCGCTTTTGTGCTGTGTAAATTAGTAACCATGGAAAACGGTAGGCTGCCGCTCGAGATCACGTTTTCATCGGATGCTAGATTAAATTCACGTGACCTTGAAAAAATCGAATTTGTTGGCATACATTACTCTACTACTAGTATTATTAATAATCGTCATTCTAATCACGATAGATTCATGGCTGTATGCGTGCCTAGCTTGCATCACGGCTATGACAAACACGCGAATCTTATTGAATTCATTGAATTCTATCGTATGATGGGGGTTAATCATTTTACGTTTTATAATAATTCGGTTACGAGTAAGGTCAGTCGTGTTTTAGCTTATTATGAGGATCTTGGAGTTGCCACGATTATTCAATGGCATTTACCGGCACATTACGTATTCGAACGGACTTTAAGGTAATTTTAGATTTATTTCAATTATTTGTTATATTTTCTATAAAAAATTTGACGTTTATTGACTTTAAATATATAAAATATTAACAAAGTTAGAAAAATTTAATTATTGTAGTCTTTAGAAATATACTAAAATAATGTTAAGTACGAAAGTTTACATAAACAAGGAAAAGTTTGTAAAAAAGTAATTAATTATTATCACTGCTAGTTTTTTCAATATTAATGAAATATAATACCTACTCTATAATTAAGCTTAAGATAAATTATTAGAAAATTTCATTTAACATTAATTTTAAACATTTTCAAAATTAATTTTCAGGTACAATGGAATTTTTGCATCACTCAATGAGTGCTATTACAGAAATTCAATGGTAGGAGGTTATAAATATACTGTTAATGTTGACTTAGATGAATTTATTGTACCAAGAAAACACGAAAATTTTCGTGAAATGATGGATTATTTGGATCCAAATCCAAATGAGAATAATTATGCAGCTTTTGTTTTTCGTAATATGTTCTTTTATCTGATGCATGAAGATAATCCCAATCCGCAAGAACCAGCAAGTAAGAAATTTTTAAATATTATTTAAATTTTACACTTGATAAAATTGTTTATAGTCAATCTTTTTTTATCTTCAGATATTCCAAAATTATTGTTACACACTAAAACTACAAGGTTAAAAGAAATAAATCCAGTGTATGAACGAAGTAAATATATTGCTAAAGGACAATCGATTATAGAAATGGGTAATCATCAAGTCTGGCAAACAAAGAAATGTTCATATTTGTTTCGTAAGTCTATTTATTTTATGAAAAACTTGGAAATATTTTTGAAAAATTAAATAACTAGTGCTGTATTTTATGTTTAGGTTTTAAAGAAACAATAGTTGATCCAGATGTGGCTGGTTCACATCATTACAGATACTGTGAAGTAAACGAACTGGTGTGTTGGTTGAGAGCAACAGTGTTAGATACAAGTGCACATAAATTTACCAAAAATTTAGGAACAAGAATTGCTGATGTTTTAAAGCAAATATTCTAAAATTATGAAATGTGATCATGTGAAAGTTTTGAAACAATTTTAAAAGTTATTTATTAGTTGTTCAAGTTTTCGGTTAAAAGTGAGCATATTTATGACAATCATAATCTTGTGAAAAGTTAGTTACCAAAAGAAGTCATTGTTAAATAGGAAATTATTAATTCATACATTATTGTTATACAGTAAGGTGGCTTCTGGGTGATTAAATACTTTATTTTTTAGTGAAATAATGATTAAATGAATTTTGAATACTTACTGTGTAAGTAATCGGTGCAATGTACAAAGCCTTACGACTATTCTATACTGAATATAATGAAATCTTATAATTGATAAAAGTGATCTATGACTATACTTGAAGTTTTTTTAATATTTATGTTTACGCATAAATTACTATATTAAATTTAATCATTTCAGAATGTTCATTTATTCAAAAGGGTCTTGGTTTTGTTCATAATATTTTTACTAATTTTTTATGCAATTAAATTCTTTGAAGTTTACTTCGTCTTTATGAAGTGAGCTATAAAATTTTGAAGAAAAAAAATACCAAAAGCTATCTTTAAATGAGATCAAAATCATATCTTTTTTTTATTTTGCTGTTTTCTTTTTCTGGATTTAAAGATTGTTTGATTTCGTATAACTTAAGTTTATGGTTCATTTTAGATATGATACTTTTTAATATTTTCAAGATTGAATTTAGGTAATATTTGTGATACATTTTATGTGACTTACAATTCAAATAATATTACCCTTTCTTAAAATTGATTGTCAGTATTATTAGTATATAATAAGTCTCGAGAGACTTCATGTACATAAAACATTGTAGAATAGATCAGGTATAGAAAAATCAAAAATATTTTTTTTAATAAAAAATATATAATAATAAAAAATTAATGAAAATTAATTCAATTCAATTAAATAATTAATTTTAGTTTTATAAATTAAATATTTTTCTGTAATAAACATTATGTAATGTTTGTACACATATTTATGTAATGTTTAATCGTTTTATTAAAAATTAAGTTTTAGATAATTTCAAAACTACTTTATGCTAAAACTGTTCAAATTTATATAGTCACGACAATAATAAGCCTTGTTAATTAAAATTAATCCAAATTATTAATAATAATTATATAGAAAATTATGTCGATAAACCAGGAATCTATGAATTTAATTATCTTATTTTTATCCTCATCACAAATAATTTGAAAAAAAATTCTTCCCAATAAAACGAAGTTAAATACTAGCTAAGCAATTCTGAAAAGTCAAGGGATTAAAATGCTATATAAAGTGAAAATCCCAACGTGTGTGTGTTCTGTGCATTCGTTCATAAAACTATAATCCAAACAAAACTTCTATATAACTGAAGGCTCAGCATTAAGTATGCTAAGCTTTATAAAGAGTAACCCTTAACATTGCAATTAGCCTCTTGCCTAATGTTTAAGAGAAAAGCACGTATAACGTATTGTATAACTATAGTTTTGTTTTGTAAGTATTTGGGAAGGGGGGGCTAAGTTAACCCACATTCCAATACTGCGTAAGAATGTTTAGTTTCTCTTCTCTTTCTACTCTAGTAACATACAACCCTTTTGGCTTGGGATTAACATTGTATATACGCAAGGCTTTAAACGACCCCTTGCTTTCTCTCTCACTCACTCTCATATGTATGTATGAACTACTTTTCATATATAGAAAAGTAAGTAAAAGGGGGAGGTCGGTTGATACAGTTGGCTTAATGCCAAAATGCTTGCCAACAGTATAGTACAATATACAACGTGACAAGGAGAAAGCTGTCAACCTTTATTGTTCGTAATCGCGAAGGATACAATGCTTTTTTGTATATATATGTTTGCGTAATATACTTTGCTACTAGTTTACAAGATCAAGGCGATTCGTTATATACATTGAATTAAAGATGCTTTTTATTTTCTGCGTGGGAGTATCAAAGTGAAAAAAAAAGACAAGAGAAATTTAATATACTTCTTTTGCTAGTTGAAAATGTGTATATTTTTTTGTAGATCTTTTTTATCTAATTTATTTTGATATCTTTCTTGCTCATTAAACAGTTAAAATAAAATACGAGGATATCGTTATAAAGTTAAGTTTCATGGTAATAATCCTTGTACAAAGATATACTGTTGAGATTTTTCATTGGAGTAGAAAAAAATCTTTCGCGCTTTTCGCTATTCAACTTTTGATTCGCTACTTCTTCTGAAGTTATTTTTTTCTTGATTAAACTAATGAGATAAGGAAATATTCTTTTAACAAACTTTTAATGTTTAATTAATTTAAAACTAGAATTAAATGCAGATAAAATATTTTTTTTTTCAATTGATTTAATAAAGACAAAATTATAATATTTATAAACATTTCTAGAAACATTTAAATTTACAATTATTTCTTTGAATAAAAAAGTAAAAATTCACAATACACAATAATTTTTATTAAAATTTTCCAAAAAAATTCCAATGTATTCATAAAATGAAAATTCAAATAAACTGAAGAAAATGCACAAAAGCAAATATGTATCTTAAAATCTATTTATCAAACGAAACTCCAAAAGACATTTTACAATCCAAGCATTTGCCAGCCTAAGAAGTTTCCGAACATAAAGGCTAATATATAAAGCTGTGGGTTGAGATTTGTTTAACCAATAATTTAGTATAACAAAGTTCACACGAAACTCAAGAAAAGTCTTATATATTTGATGGTATATATACGCGTATATATATTTAGTTTAACGACGAAGATTCAAAGACTCGCGTTGATTAGAACTGTAAAGTACGGGCGACGATGCGAAGCTAAAACATGTTTTGGGATTTAAAACTATGCAAAGAGTTGGAAAATAATTTAAATTAGTATGAGATTAGAAAAGTTCGAGAATAATTAATTAAATGATGATTACTTTTAGGCGGTGCTTAAATTGAAAAAAAGAAGAAAAAAAATGGAACAAATGTTTTATAAAGCAAATGAAATTTAAAAAAAAATATTTTAACATGCCGCTTTTTTTATAAAATTTCACGCTAATTACAAATAATCCCAAAAAAGAAATTGGCATTCGGAACACGCGCAATGAAGTAAAAATAACAAATTATGCTTACATTTTGTTATGAAAAGAAAATTTTAATTGCAAATTTGTGCTTATTTTATCAGTTTTCATTATGCACATATATACTCATTTCATAAACTAAATGTTTACTAGTTATGTATTATTCATATTCGGAATCCAAAATTATCACGCAAAATAACCAAATTTATTCATACACCGTCAATTGGTTTAAGACTCACAGAGAATTTCTGATGTTGTATTGATACGGTTACATTTTTACCTCGGGTGCATTGGATATATGTTAATCGATTCAGCAGCGAAATGTTTAGTGGCAAACTAATAAATATGTCATTACGTGATTTTAAAAAAATTACTTTATTCATCATTTTTATGCGAGAGCTTAGTAAAATATAATTAGAGAGCTAACGTGTATACAGTAGTGTTTTTAACACAATGAAAATAACATAAATTTTTTACTCTACCTTCATCATAACTCAAACAAAAGCTAATGGAGCCATAAAAAGAAACTGTTACTGTTTCATTAAACTTTCTCCGAGTTTTAGAAATATTTTACGAAATAAAAATTATGTTAGAATTAAAAGTGTACGTGTTAGTATTAGACGGATTATGTTTTAATGAAAAAGAAAAAAACAAAAATGATCAAATAATTAAAATGGATATTAGAATAAATTACAAAGTTTTTCATATTTTAATTTTAGATAATTAAAAAATTTGATAAATTATTAACAAAAAAATAAATAAAACTCAAGTTTAATAAATCACCATAACCTTCTGACACCACATAATTAATCTTAGTACTCTACTTTCGTCTAAATTAATAAAAGGTATAAAAAAGTTAAAATGAAAATCATAATTTGCAAAAGTCGCGTGTTATGCGTCACACATTAGTTGTGCATATAATAACGCAAATAAACAAATTAAAAAATGTAAAACATTGTCGGAAACACAACGTTTTACGTTGTACAAAACGTTAGGAAGCTCGTGTATCTTCTTCCATAATATATATGTATAAACGTTGAACGTTTCGAATTCCAATTGTTAAGTGAAACCAAGCGGGAAACGAGTAATTAGGGCGTGCTTATTAATCCCTAAAGCAATCAACCAAAACGTTTTAACGACCATTTTATTAAACTGTTTGTACATTCGCCTCGTTGGATGTAAATATGAAGAAAAAAATATGAATAATAAAAGGAAATAAATATGATTTATTATTAAATCTGTAAATAACCAAAAAAACGTGCGTCCGTTAATAAGCCAAGTTTATATTTATATTGCACGTTTAATTAATAATACAATACCAATCGATTTGCGAAACAAACGATTTTAATTAAAATCATTTTCTTGCATCATATTAAATTGTACGTTTATACTTTTTTTCGGATTTATTTATCTATGAAAGAAATAATATTTCTATGTCGTTTATCGAAGCTTAGAAATTTGTGCATTTGTTTTACTTTACAGTCGATATAATTTTAATATAGTCGAATGAGCATAATTTTAAAATTTAATCAATCGTATAAACATTGTTAGTAGTTATAAGTTTTTAATTTAGAGTTTGAAAATTTTATATAAATAACTTGTTCTAGAGCCGAGTTTGTATCTCTAAATAATCCATAGATTAAACGCGTGGATGAATCTGCTAACAAAGTATATGAAGTAAAAATTATTAGAATTTTTTATCAGTTTTATTTTATCGTTTATTGGTGAATTCGAATTTTTTAAACTAAAATTAAAAGAAAGTTTAATATTATTTAGGAGATTTGACTAACTTTATTGATAAAAATTTATTTCAACATATACTTGGCTAATAAGCCAATAATTTATTTGTTATTTTATTTATTTTTGAGAACTTAAGATGTACTTTTTATCAAACTAAAAATGAATTAAAATACGAAATTGATATAATATTGCAGAAAATATTTAAAAAACAAAAATAAATAAATATAAAAAATGTCAAAAATGTGCTGGCATAATCTGATTCCATCTCCTAGATATTTCTTGCTCATTTTACTTGTGCATGTGCTAAAAACAAGTTGATAGTTTCCAATTTTCAGGAACCGATTTAACACTTTTTTTCACAGTCTACTATTTACTGAAATAGAGATTCTTATATAATCAAAAGGTATTAATTGTACATTAAACTTGATTAGAAAAAATTAAAGTTTAAGACGAATATTAAAATAAGCAAAGAAATGGTATTAATCTCTTTTACTCTATTATTGATGTATTAAATTTATTAACTCTCCCATATGATTTTTATAATTTGAACTAAAAACTCTCCACATTTCGAAAAATGAGCAAATCAATCATCGCATGAAAGTCACAATCACTTTGAATGTAATCAAGAAACATACACGTTCATGACAAAATATTCAGCAAATAAATAAATTAAAAATTTTTTTTTTCAATAAATAATAACTTATTTAAACTTGTTGAATATTTCGTCATATTATAATATTTATTTGAAGCAGTTGTAAGATTAATTTTTAATGAAGTAATAGTAGAATAAAAGTTCGGATTTAATCTTTAAGCATCCAAACTATGATTACAAATTCGTTTAACACTACTAATTTCATTTAATTTTAACACTACATAATACATAATCATTATTATTCGATTTAAACAAACATAATGCTACTTTTTATAGATTAGAAATACGTTGTTAATCACAATTTCTATTTACAAGCATTTTTTTTGCATCTCCATAGGGTAATTGTCACTATATATTTTTGGCATGAAATTTGGTTAGTTAAAGAGGTCTCAGTGGCTCACTTGGTAGAGCGATGGATTCATAATCTCGAGGTCCGGAGTTCGAATCCCACTCTCGGCCGAATGATACAAGCACCAATGTATATTTACATGTACTTTGTTCACAAACGCACTGACGATCTACGTCGCTAATTAGCATTGCTATGATAACATAAATACAGCGACGTTAAATAAAATAAAAAAATAAAAAAATAGTTTATTCCATCTAGCGATGGTTATCTTATAAACCTTTTGTCTATTTTTAATTCCTATTTTTTTTAGTTTGGAACTCATTTGAAATATTTCAAATTCTGCCAGGGTGGCAAATCGAAATTCAAAGTTCAACAAGAGGTCGTTTTTATAATTAAAATTGAAATAAATAAATAATGATCACAACAAATAAAATTTCACAAGTAAAAGACATCAAAATTCAAATGACCAATAATTTTAATTTTGCACATCCTTTTATACCAATTTTTGGAAATAGAAAATAGACAACGTTGTCTAACTGTATTTAATATAATTGAATTGATACACTTATCCTAACGATTAAAGTTCATTTCCTTTTTTTTCCCTATATAAATACAATTACACTTGTCACTACAAAATCATTACAAAATCAATTATCCTAAAAACACAATCACTATCAAATATAAGGAAAATCCAAACAAAAGAAAAACTCATTTATTTTCACTTTGATTTCTCGTCACACGTAGAGAGAAAAAAAAAGAACAAAGAATACTAGAGAACGAACAAAAAAAAAAAAAGGAAAGAAAAGAAAAAGACGAAAAAAAGGAAAGTGTAAGGGATTGAATGAAAAGTTAAGTTTTTCCCTTACCTTGTGAGTAAATTGGAAATTCTCCGTCGCTGTGACTATGTGTTAACATTCCTGCGGAATAAAATTGCCACAGGACTGATTTTCTTCTCTCCTCCGTCGTCTTTCCCAAGAATAATAAATTCGCGAGTTCTGGTAGTGACACTTCGTTATGTTTAATCAAAAGTTTAACTATTTGATTAATTAAATTATTTATGCCTTTTATTTTTTATTTGTTTGTTTATTTTTTCCTTTTACTTCACTTTGCAATTTATAATTAATTTTCTTGTTGTTTTTCAAACCTTTTTAATACGATTCATTGAGGGAAAGTTTTAACACCATTAATTATTTGTGTCACTCATTATGGTAGTAATACTGGCTTTTTGGCTTTTGGAAAAAAAAATAAAAGTTTTCGTAATGTTACTCTCGCTGCGTTACGTCTTTTGATTTCCTCTATCATAAATCACTGTATGTACGGAAACGCGAATCTTTTTTCTTTACTCTTTTCTTTTTTCAAACGTGTATGTACAGGAGCTTTTCAATGAAGATTTTCCTTTTTCTTTTTTTATTTTATTATTATTTCATTCGATACGTCCTAGTCGTCTTTTGTCCTGGAAACGAAAACTATAAATCAATTTCGTGAGGGATATAACGACATAGTATGTAACTATTGTTTCTGACGATTCATTCGATATATTATTTCTTTTTTCATCATCAATAATTTTATATTGTAACGTTTTGTTATCTTTTTCAGTTTTCTTTTGTTTATTTTTACAAGTACGTATCATTGCTTTTCGCGTAGCAAAAATGAAAGTTTCATTAAAGCATTATAAATATTATTGATTTATTGTATTATTTATTGTTGTGTATGTTGCGAGTTTGAGAAAAAAAAACAGGAGTGGCAGTCGTGGGGACTGGCCGACAGAAGCTATGCTTCCAGTATATATATAGAAACAAGGAAGTTAAAAAATTATAGGTTATTTTTTAATAAAAACTGATTATTTTTCATTCAATGTATTATGTATTTAAAAATATATTAATAATATAGTTTATTAATATCAATTATTAAAAAATTAAGAAAGAAATGTTTATACGCAGCTTATAAAGTTTCATTGATATAAAAAAACGAAGCAGTAAAACTTTCTAGTTTCTCAAATAAAATATATAGAAATGTACAATACCAAAATTTACGAAAAATTTTTCGTAAAAAAATAATTTTTCAAATAGAAACATAGAATAAAAAATTAAAAAAGAAATTAAAATAAAGATAAAATACCAATTTTGTTTTGTGCTGTAAAATTTTTCTGTCATTTTTTTCTATTTTTTTTACTGTATCAAATAGTTTTTAAATTTGTGGAATTTTTTTAACTTTTTTTCAATTATTTATAACTATTTAAGAAATAAAGATATGTAAGAAGACTAGGCAAAAAAAAAAAATTTTTTTTATTAGAATTATATTTTTTTAACTGAGCAAATAATATATATATATATATATATATATATATATTTATACAGTAAGATAACGAGGAAAGTACCTATACGAAATCAGTAGGTGCAAGTGAGAGGGTATAGGGAAACCTCGTTAACATGAAAACATATTTAGAAAAAGAGAAACAGTACCCGCTTTGTGTTTACCTATAACGTTCTAGTATATATAGATACTTTCCTCAAAATTTTACTGTGTATATATATACACACACACACACTACAAGCATCAATCGTGGTACATTCAACGCGCTCATCCACTTGTGTATATACACGCATATTCTTAAGCGGAATGGGAGAGAGGGAAAGAAAGAAAGAGAAAAAAGAATTTAAGTGTTTGTATGTTGATAGAATTATGGCACCCTGTGCCATATTCATACATTCACGCTGGGTGACATTTGGGACTGTCGATTTTTATACATTTAGTGCCCCTGCCGTAACGTCGCGTAAGAAGCATAGCTTCAAAAAAACAATCTCGACGTTTTTAATAGTACAAGTATTTACGAGCTGACAATTTTCAGGAGACTTTTTACGACGTTGCATCTTTTTCTAAGCTATCTCTTAAAGAAATCTTTAGAGAAAATTTATCTTGATCGTAGTAAATATCTAAAACGACCCTACTGAATACAGAAAATAAATGGAAACATTTAAATGTTTGTAATTTAACAAATTACACGAATTTCTCTTAATTCAATATCCTTTCTTATATTGAAAAAAAATTACGAATTCCTTTATGACTTAAATTTTAACAAATTTCAAGTTTAAACAACTTTTAATATAAATTTAATAGTTATAAATTAAAGTCAACTGTGTTTTATCTTAAAGTAAAACATGACTAATTAGCATAAGTCTTTACCTATTACTTCCGTAAACGTTGAAGTTATATGCGTATGCTGTTATATTCTCGCGTATAACTTTTTAGCATATCTCGTGTAATGGTAAATTTAATATTCTTTATACGCCGTTTGGTAATATAAATTAACAAAAGAATTTCTTAAAATAAACTTATTAAAATTTTCTCTTTTACGATGCCGTAATAACAAAAAAATAATAGACAAAAGCACGAAATACTTTTGCCTATTATTACATAGCTTTATGATGCACTTTGCTATGTAACATTGTTATCGCGAATGTAATTATCAAACTTTTGACGTTGCTTGTATTTAATAAGAAATTTATTAACCAAGCCATTTACTCGGCATAACTAGTAAATTATATTTTTAATTAAAAATTTTCAGGTATTCGGTAATAATTTCACAAATATTTAACGGGAATAAAAAATAAATATTTATTCTGTGAAATGAATAAACAGAAATAAAATAAACTAATCGATGTATTGACTTTCAAAACCTTTCAAACTATTTTAAAAGCAAATTAATAAAAATACCAAAAATAATAAAAATTCATTGATGAATATCATATCCATACTTCAAAAACACAAGAGAAATTAAAAACAAAAAAAAAAGAAAAAAATTTTTTCCAGTAGATGAAAAAAAGGCGGTGCTTTCAACGCTTTGCTAATTTGCACATATGCACACGCGCACACAAATATGAGACTATATACAGATATATGAATTGTTGATTGATTGACTCTCAGAACCAATAAATGGATTGGAAAACAAAGCTTGAGAGAGAGCGCAGATAGATATAAAGGATAGAGAAAGTAACATTTTATGTATTAGCGCATATATGCATATTTGGCACGATTGAGATGAGGCTTGCGACTAGAAAGCTTATGAATGTTGCATGTGTGAAGAACTAAAAGTGGAAAAAAATAGAAAAAAAAGCTCTAAAAAAAGATCTTTTACTGTTTTAAATAGAAAAATAGAATAATTGTTATTTAAGTTGATCTTTTTGTTTTATCATACAGTTGATATTTATTATTATAGAGTATGAAAATTTATAGTATCATAAACTAGGGCATTTCAAGTTAATCTCTAATTTATATTAAAATTTAAAAATAAGAATAATAAGTATTATTGAACTTGAATAACAATAACTTTCATTTTATTTTTAGTAAAACTTTTAAAAATTTAAATTAATTCAATGCAATCCTCAAACAATATATTTTATATCATAACAAAGCATCTAATTAATATTAAAGTAATATGTAATATTTAATCACGCTACTAATTATTTATAATAATTTTATAAGATAAAAAAACAAAAATACGCCTTAGAAAATTCTGAAATCAATAGTGGAAAGTTAAGTTTTTATAACTTCTAAATAATAATATTTACAAAGTTTATTAATTATTCAATACTATTGAATTTTTCATTTGTATTTTGTACTACTTGAATTAATGAAAAATTTCTTTTGTTATTTTACAATAATAATTTGTTTATATTACAATATTGTTAAAAATTATATTACATTTTTTTAAAACAGTTTAAAATAAACTTTACCATACCAGAATGAACCGTAAAATGAACTGCGTTGTTAAAAATAAAATCCACTTAAATGAAACTTGAAAAAAAGCACTACAGCAAAAAACTCCCATCATACTGTAAGAGCTTCATTCAATCAATTAATATTTTTTCATATAGTTTTTTTTCCCTAAGCTTGGCCCAACCCAACAAACATTTTTTGTTTCCTCCGTGCTCTTTTTTTTCAGTAAACCGATCGATACGTTGGATATCACGCTACAATATTATAGTAAAATTGAGCATCGATGATAAGCTTATTAACGTAAGTGAGAATTTAACGAAATGCTTTTTTTCTAATATTCAATTAAGTGCTAAAACGACCCACATTATCATAAAATTAAATGTTAATATTATATAAAATGATGGAGTATCGTTTAAAGACGCGGTAAAGAAAAAATATACTAATGGTTAACAAGAATGATGGATCTTAAATGTTGTTTGAGTTAAGAAACATCATATAATAAATGAATTTTTGCGTACACTTTTTTTGTAATTTTTTATTCATTTCTTAATTTAACTTGATGAATTCCGTTATAATTAATTTTTTTATTAATAAATGGTTCAATTAAAAATGAATCAAACACGATAATTATTAACTTTTTTACTAATAAATATTTTTCACTTGCTAATTAAATTCGATTACCTATTATACAATGCATAAACTAATGTATTTAATAATTTCGAGTTATTGAAATAGTGAAAATTTGTATTTGGATTCGCATATGTATTATTTTATTGTTGCATTTGTATAACATGTTTTGAGAATTATTAATTAACACGTATTCAGTTCTAAAATATTTTACGATAATTTGTAGTAAAAGTAAATTATTTAAATAATAATAAAACTAAAAACTTGGAAGCTTATTTAATATAATAAACAAAGTTAACGAAATTTAGTTATGCTTTTAATAAACACATATGTTATTAAATCTAATTATAATTCTGCACATGATTCGCTAATTGAATAAAATAAAATGACCTAATCAAGGAAATATTTCATACATTTTATATTTGTCTAATCGATAAAGTAAATAACACGAATAAACACAAACTGTTTGTTATCACTTTGCAAATAGTAAGAAAAAAACCTAAAAGAAAAAAAAATCATGTATACGCGGAAAAAGTGAAAATCACAAACGACTTGATAAAAGTGCATGTGCTTCAAGTAAAACTTTATCGCGCATATCCGTTAATCCCTTGAGAAATACACAAACGCGTATGGCAATGAAAGACTCATATATATATGACGCACCAGGCTTTTCGCGTGACTTTACTTGCGGATAAACTATGTAATAGCATGGCAAGTTGGTACTTTTTTTCTTCTTCTTTTTTAAAACAAGTAAAAAAAAAGCTTGGAATATATCAAGACTATCTTAAGATGAGGATCCTTTTTATCTTAGAAAATTAATGTGCAAAAGTTGCTGTCATATCAAAGAGATAAAAAAAAACTGGGTAAAGTATGCGAGATAAAAAAAAAAGATATCATATGAGACATTGTGTATGCGAAGTTTGTGGCTTAGATGCAAAGAGAAATAATAATGTTAATCCTTTTTTGATGTAAATGTTTATGAGGACTTTTTTATGTTTATTGATTCATAAAAAGAATATTGGAAATTCTTTAGCTTTTTACTCTTTATCCTTATTTTTGCACATTAAATTATTTTATGGTTATATATTGTTGAATTTTCATTGGATACGTGCATTTACATTAAAGTAAAATAAATTTTTTTTAATTTTCTGAATTTAATTTAATTTATTTCATTTGATGTTATTGTGTAAAACAAAATATATTCTAACGTATAATTAAATAATTTGTTTTTTAATTTTGACTATGAAAATTAGAGCTTAGCGATTCAAAAAGCTAAAGTCCAGTGCTCGTAACTCGTCGAATTAAGTTCGATTCCTGCTTCCGACGCATTAGGTTTACTGTTTCTGGCGTGGGTTGACATCGCAGTAAATAATAGGATATCTTTCAACTGCATTATCTTATGCGTACGTTTATGCGAAGGACAAATCTGATGAGTTCAAAGTGAATAAACGAGTTAAAAATTAATTATTCGCAAAACTTTATGTAGATAGGCTCTTAATATAACTCTAATATTTAGTTAATTAATAATTGGCTAATTAATAACCGTTAATGAATTTATATTTTATATTAAATTATTTACATCCTTCTAACGTATATAATCCGCACAAACATTTCTTTTCAAACTCAAATATTCTATCCATTCATTGATCTTAAAAGATCACCCAGGTCGTAAAAAATAAAAAATTTAAAAAAAAAGAGCTAAGAAGAAAATCCCTTAAACATCATCGTACATTGCAATGCTGTAGGTAAAGTTCTAAGTAATCATAAGATACCCCACTCAAGAGTTGTGTATATATATATATATACACAGCCTCAGCACATTGAAATTCTCTAAGATTTTGCTTATAGCTTATCCCTCTAAGATAACTACATGCCACAGCTTGGTAATATATGAGACGAACGAAATAAGCGTGATTTTACATTGCGTGACGAATACTCATTTTTCAACTATATATATACACACACACCTATGTATACACGTATATACGTGTGTACACATTTTCTCGTGTCATCTCTCTAAACATTTGGCTTTTATTAGAAATAGTGAAGGATTGCGGAGTTTATTTTTTCTTATCACTTTGTTGAATTGTCGTTTAATTTACACGCGTGGCTCTGTGTGTATGCTGTTATAATGCAATTTATTACAGTTATACTATTAATATTAAATAACGGATTATTCTTTCTGTTATGCGGTGTCACGTATACGTTTAACTACAGTTTGTCTTACCGTCTTCGGGATGTCAAGTGTTTAACTTTTTAACTTATGTTAATCTGTATAAACATGTCAATTTATATATTTTTAAAGGATTTACAAACATTTTTCATTTAATTGAACAAAAATTAGAGTCAAAAAAAATTTTATTTTAAATATTTAATTTTTTACTAATGGCACACGAATTAAAATTTAAAAAAATAACGCGGATCGATAAGATATTCAGTTAAAATTTAAAAGCCAAAACGTTTGGCTTAACATTCAAATAGTCGAAATATATGTATTTGCATATTCATGCCGTTTATATACTCATGCAAATATTGTTTAATACGTATATGTATACAAATAAATTGATGTACATATTTTTACCGTAATATAAAAATCATTCAATAATGATTATTTTAACAACATCACGAATAAGCTAAACTTTTTATGTTTTGTTCTTTAATTAAAATTGAAAATTGTGTCTTTTAATAAAAAATGAAAATTGTGTCTTTCAATCAAAATTGAAAATTGTGACCTTTAATTAAAATTGAAAATTGTTTTATTATCAAAATTAAAAATTCTGTCCTTTAATCAGAATTGAATTCAACAATATATATATAATGATACTTTTCATTTTCTCGTAAATATATATTACATTTATACTTTTACATGTAAATTTATAAAAATTGCTTGTTTACACATAATGTACTTTTAAAATTAGTTGTACTTATTTTTTTTCAAAGGATAAGCATTATTTTTCACCACATGGTATACTGGTGAACAAAAAAAGAAAGCTTTTCTTATTTGCATAATATCTCTTATTTACCTTTGTTCTTATTAAAGTTTATTTTTATTTTTAAGCTCGCTTTTCTTATAAACAAGAATAACAAACATATATTTCTTAGTCGTAATTCGCTTTTATAGTTCACGGGCTCATTCTTAATCGCAAACACTTCTTTTAATTAAAAAAATATTTTCAAATGATACATTTAATCCATTTTAGATTATTAAAAAGGTATTTCTTTTTAACTTAATTAATTTTTAAAATTATATAAACTATTTTATATCTTTTAATTATATATTTTTTAAGATCTATAATAAATTATTCTAAATAAATTTATTATCTAAATATTTTAAAGTAAATATGAAATAACTCCAAGTTTAGTTAAAACATCATATTTATATAAAGGAAAAAAAATTTCAATATAGAACAAAACACATTTAATTAACTTATCACATTTCGCGTGGAAAATGTAAATGTATATCTTTAAATTACATAACCTAGTGCCATAATAAATAATCACAATGATAACAATATTGATGATAAATGATGATAATAAACAACGATATAATGTTCTCACGTATATATATACACACATCTATATAGCAAAATACCATACCTAACCCTTTGTAATTAGGTTATTATACTGTCAGATGATTTTGAAGCTAATTGCTAACAATTTTGTTTTGCCATTGATGTCTGTGTATGTATGTATATATACAAAGCGCGTAAAATTGTCAAATGATCAGATGTTAAAATAACGAAAATTCAATTAAGAAAACGATCAAAATGACCTGTCGATATGCATTATCGTAATTGAATTAACTTCGCGCGAAATTAAATCATTTCGCTAGAATGACGCGACTTTGTGCATATAGATATGTATATAAACGCTCTTGCAAGGATGAAAATAAAATTATAAGGTGTGCAGATTTATAATAAGTAATTAGCTGATAAACGAGGTGTATAAATAAGCTTTAAATGCATATTATTTTGTTTTTTTTCTGTTGCGATGTTAGAGATTAAAATTTAACTTGCATTCATTTCTAAAAGTTTATTTAATGCGTGTGAGAAGTAATTACAAACTTGAATTAATATATTCATCAAGAGTTTTTTTAACTTAATAAAAATTTTAGTTTTCAAATGTTTATTCATTTTAATTTTTATCATATCGTTTCAAAAGATAAATTAAAAATAAGTTGATTATTTTCTTATATCAAATTAAAAATATAATTCAAATCAGATAACAAAACACTTAAATAAAGCTACTGTACGCTTGAGAAAATCAGAGCAAGTTTTCATAAAAGCGAAGGTATTTTAGATATTAAAAGAAAAAAAAGTCATGATAAACACGAAAAAAAGCTCCTGCACATCACGATTCTTACTCGATGTGCACGACGAATGGAATATTTATGAATGTACACACTTCACTACAAGATAAAAGCAGGATTTCATCCAAGCATATTATCATGTAACAACATATGTTATTACGTAAACGTAGTAAATAATCGTACAATCTTTAAAACACTATCAAGAGGCTATTTATCGATGAAGCGCGCTGTTTAACAACAAAATTTTAAACTTCATTACGGATATTGTTGATGTTTATATTTTAAAATTTAGTAATAATCAATGATAAATGGATAAATATTTTCATTAATAAAAGATTTATCCATTCAGAAAAAAGTGTTTATTGAACTTTAGAGTGCTTTAGCACCTAGGCAAAAGTTAGTCCCACCCTAAAAGCAAACAATACTTTTTTTATTTGAACTCCAAGCAATATCTGTAATAAAATTATAAAAAAGAAACCTGGAATTTTCTTTTACACTTGGATTTTAACATAATCTCCATTAAACTTAAAACACTTACATTTTTCTTTTAAATTTTATTTAATATCACATAGTCGGCAGTGCGCACTATTGAAATTGCCGTTTTAAACTTACATTTTTAAACATATATCGCACGAATGATCACGAGCGCACGCACTACATTTTTATTAGGCGCGTCCTTGACAAAAAAAGCCGGAGCTTTTTTTTCCTTTTTCTTTAACAAATGAAAAAATAAAGCTTTACATACGATTCAAACATTATCTATATGTGTCTATATTCGAAAAACCGGTCCGACAATTGTCGCCGCTTGCGTGCAGCTCGTTACTGGTTCCGCGCTTTGAAATCCTCCTCCTCTCTTGAGTTCCTAAATCAGAAATATAGACGACGGTTCGTTTTCCATCCTTCTTACTCTTTATATCTTAAAAGGGAGATGAAAGAAAAGCGCGCGCGAAAGGTTGGAGAAGCTCGAGCGCAAGCGCAGAATCTATAGATACATAGGTGTGTGCGTGAGTTTCTGTGTAACTAAGGACTTTTGTGTCCAGAATGGGGCAGCCCGCTATACTGGGACGCGGGAGAAAGCCACGACCCCTGGGAGAGAAAGAGAAAGAGGACAGGGCTGGGAAAATGTTGTGTGTATGTGTGTAGATATACTCTGCGGCTGTGAAAGAAAATGAAACGATCAAAATTGGCTGAAAGAAACTTTAGTTTTCAACGTTTATTGACTGTTTTAGATAATTATAGAATTTTAACTGATTATTATAATAAATATTTTAATATTTCACTGGATATAAATAAACTAAATATTAATGCTTTATTCTTTGTAGTTTAATATTATTTTCCAAAATCCAGTTCGGGTAAATGATCTTTGCAATATCCTCGGAAATTGATCTAAGAAGTTAATCTTTTTTTATATTTATATTTGTATAATAAAATTTCTTGGAAATTGATCTTTATAATTCGAAAAAGCTTCTAATGTAACAATGTAACAATGTAGAATAAATTTATACTTCATTGTTACATTATATAGAATAAACCTTTTCAATTCAAAGCTTCACTTTTATTCTTTAATATTCTTCATATCAGTCAGTCAGCAGAACAAAAAATGTAAAATTAATAATACAAATGAAACATCAATTTTGTTAAATTAAAATTTTATACCATATTTTTCCGACTGACTGGTTGATATGAACAGTACAAAAAAAAAATAAAAGTAAAGCTTTAAATTGAAAAGACTGATAAATTTATTTTGCTTTGTTACATTGTTAAATTTAAAACTTTTTCAAAATCTACATGATAAAACCAATTTCCAAGAATTCTTATTATACAAATATAAATATCGAAAAAGATTTACTTTAATCGTTTCACTACAATTTCATTCAAACATCAATTTTTTTTCAATTTTATTTTTATATAAAAAAAAAACAATTTTTCAAAATTATTTCTTTAGTCCCTTATTAAAGCAGAAAATTTTCTTTATCCAGTATTTTCTTCCAGAACGCCCTATATATAAATTCATTTATTTATACACCCAGAGATACAACAAAAGCTACGAGGAGGGTAAGTAGAAACTAAGCGTAAAGCTTTAAGCTTATATATACCGAGGGAAGAAAAAAAAATGGTGTGAATCAGTGGGGCTTGACTGTTACTACTGCGCAAGCTTTTTTTTTTCTTCCTTCGTCTCTTTGTCTATGTACGCACATATAACATTTTCTCACAATGTCTTTGAAAACATATAATGTTTGCTGATGCTTTAGTCGACCTGTTTTTTTTTATGTATTTGGATATGCTATTCTCTTCTTTTTTTTTTATCATTACCTTTACTCGACATTTTTTTTAAAGCTTGACATTCACGTGAGTGATAATGAAAGTTATGTTTAGGCGATGAGTTGAACTTTTGTTGTTTGATGGTTTAGAAAATAAAAGCTCTTTTCTTTAAAAAGTTTATATGGGATATAGGGATGAAGTTTGGATTACAGAGGGGTGATCTAGGTTTAGAAATTTTAAGCTTCGATTTTTTTATATTTTTAATGATTTATAATATATAGAATTTACAAAAAATAAATTTTACTTCTTCGCGAAAATAAGAGAAAATTACTGAGTTTCGTATTTTTTTTTAACGTCACTGTATTTATATGCTAACATTACGATGTTAACTAGCGACGAAGGTCTTCAGTGTGTATGTGAAGAAAACACATGTAATGTACAGTGGTGCTTGCATCAATCGGCCGAGAGCGGAATTCGAACTCGGAACCCTCGAGATTACGAATCCATCTCTCTACCGAATGAGCTACTGACTACCTCTGAGTTTCGTATTGATTTTCTGTTAGAAAATCAAATTTCGCTATAAATTAAAGTTTAATGAATGACAAAAAGTATTTCTATTCAAGAAAATAGCTTTAAATTTTCATATTAATTCACAATATTATATTTAGAAAATAAAAACAAAATATGATCGTTTAATTTGACGTATAAAAAGTTTTTTTAAAACTCGTTATCAAAGAAAATATTATAGAACGAAACAATGAAATTTCATTGCGCATTCTGTGAAATGGCAAAAGAATTAATAAAATTTTGTTTTAAAAGAAAACTTATTTTATATCTCTCGTCTTTTTTTTTATTTTCATTTATTTATATTTTTCTACTTTTCTAGTTCCAACATAACCGGAGTATATTTCCACTTTCCTTCTGCGAACACAATAAAAATAAAAAAAGAAGAAGAAGATATGAAATTTTATTTGGATTTGAAACGAAACATAACATACGTTTACAAAAACTTTATTCTTTTTTTTTATCTCCCAACATTTTCAATCTGTTGAAAAGTTTCGTTTAATGTTTAATATTATATATGTATATAATGTCTAGCTACTTGTTTACATTGTTACCACATCACTTTACTGCTATGAATAAATTTAATGTACCTTTTATAGCCAGATGCCTTGGGGGAGCCTTTGTTATTTATAAATTAAACGTGATAAGCAAAACGTCATTCAATTTTCTATAATATTAAACGATTTTTTTTATATCTTTGGTAAAATAAATTTTAAACCTTAAATAATATCGTGTTGATTTTACATTAATTGTCAAAAACGTCATATTGCACAAAATATTATTTTAAAATAGAAATAATTTATATGCAGTAAAGGATGTATCAATATAATGAAGATCAAAGTAAATTGAACTGGACTCAAATTTAACTGGATTGTTATATATAATTATTATCAATCACTTGTTTGATAGATAATATCGATTAAACCTCCTAATTATCTTTTAAAAAGAATAAATTTTTATTCGTTTCTATTTGTGTTCATACAAACAATTTGTATTGAAATAACAGTAAAAGTTTTTTTGAATAATAATAAATTATATGGCATAATTATATTAAAGAGTTTGAAGTGAAAAGAAAACATAATATTGATGTACAATCCATTCATTTCAAAATGTTAAAACAGTAAATACGATGATAATAAATTAACAATATTAACTGTTAATAATTAATTATATGTAGATAAACAAATCATTTGACGTTGGACATTAAAAATATATTAACTATATAATTTTTACTTTCCTATTATAAACTTTTGTAATTTATACAAACTAAAATCATAATTTATTTTTTGTGTTTTAAAATTCATTTAATTAGAAATTTCTTAATAATTTGCTTTTATAATTTCATTTTTCTTAAAATTTCATTTTGTATGGATGCATGATATTTAAAAAGTGAATTTTCAAACGTCTTATAAAAAATTAACATTTATTTATTTTTCTAGAAAAGAAAAAAGTCACTCGTTAATGAAATTTTCTTCTGACATTAAATTAAATGAACCAAAAAGAAGACGCCCTGATTGAAATTATGTGTGATTTGCTTCATCTAAACCAACATTTTTGAATGCACTCAGTTGTAAATTTACTTGTTATACATTTAATTTTTTTTCTTTTTTTTAATATTCATGTATTTTTTAAAAACTAAAGTGAAAATTTATCTATACACTTTTTTATAAACTTTATTAATGTATAAACATTGTACAAGTATTTCAAAATTCTATCCTTAATAAAATAATCTTTTTAAAAGCATTATAATTTTATTTTCAAAACCAATTTTAAAATAACGCTTGAAGCTTTTAAAAATTAATTTAAAAAGAATTGCCAGTTAATTTTTATTTTCTTTACATTTGCAAATATTATTAAATTTTAAATTTAAATTAAAAAATTCCTCTCAGAGTTTAAATTTATTGTTTGAGATTTATTTTTTTCTTTTCGAAACAAATAAAAAACGAATAAGCGAGACTAAAAACGAGAAAAAAATTATTTTAGACATTATTTTAATTTTTTTTTGTTCGTCTATTAAAATATCATTTGTCACGTTTCTAGACATAAATAACGAATAATATTTCTGCAAAACATTTTTAAGAATGAAAATTTTAAAAGTCTTCTAAAATTTTCTCAAATTTGCATGATCTAAGCTTCTAAAAACTCGCATCCTCTTCCGACCTCGATTTTTTACGCCATCCGCATATAAATCCCAAAAAATCTCACCCACTCACCAAAAATCAACTACCAAATTTATACTTCACTCTCGTGTACTATGAAAGTATATATGTATACACAGAAAGATTTGGTTGACCTAGTTTTAAGCATATATACATACAACTATAGCAAGGCTATGGAGCGGTCTATCGAGTCAGTCTGGAAGATCCCATCTTTATATAAAGGATAAAAGTTGAAGAGTAAGAGAGAGAAAGATAGAAACAAAAAAAAAAAGATTTCGTTTATTGAGAATCTGATAATAAGGGCAAGTGTCTCAACTTTTTTTTCTGTCTTAAGATCTATAGCACGTTCAATCTACGGCTGAGGGAGAGACTTATACTTATGAGCTATAGAGATATATATACCACCCCCAAGTATATATCGTATAATCAATCATTTCGCCAAAATCAATTTACCTTCATTATACGCTACTTGACTTTGAAGCGATTCAATATTGCATAAGATGCCTTTTTTTAAAGCAGGATACACATAAGGTATACGAGTTAAATAAATTGATACACGTATATACGTTTGACGATTGTTAAATTTAATATTTATGAAACTGCATAAATTATTTTGAAAACAGTAAAAAAAAAGGAAAGGTATGAGTTATTACGGAAATAACATGCTGGAGATGAATTTTTAATAAAGATTTTGTACGCTAACAAGCTTATTAAGTCGAATCTCATTATACATTTTCTTTCAAGAGACTTTATAAAAATATTTTTATTAGATATTAATGTTGACAGGGAAAATTATGCTAGAAACTGTTTTCTAATTTGAGTAAAAAACTGTGTAACAAACTTGTTAAAAAAAAGATCATCAATAAATTATAAAATTTTATCAAAAAAGAAGTACAAATTTCTTTTTTATTCTTGAAAATTAACATAATTAATGTTTGAAACAAATTATAAAGTTTAAATTGCCATAAAAAAGAAACTAGATAGAAAAAAAAATTGAAAAGAAAATTTATGACATAGTTGTAAGAGTCGGTACTTGAAAAAGTTTTCGAAAAAAAAAGTCAGCGACAGACTCCTAGAATCAAATCACGCTTGGTTTCTTTGCAAATAAGTCTAATTTGCTGATATAAAAAAAGGGAGAGACCAAGCTTAAATGGATAAAAAACTTGGACGAAGAATATTCTAAGAGAAAACTTAAAAAAAAAAACTGATAAAAACTGACACATTTTTAAGGGAATTTTTAGGTTTCAACCAAGGTCGTCATATGAAATGATAATGTATAATGGAAAAAGAAAGATGAAAAAAAAACAGAAAATCTCAAGTTAATTTATAGTCACTTATGACTCTTATTCAACGTTGTCTGCAAAACGTTTCGACTCGAGTGTATACGTATATAATGTTTATGTCGTTTCTGAACTATTATGTGCTATTCTACAATTCGCTTTGAATATATGCATTTCATTTCCTTTATTTTTTTGAAAATTAATGGCACTTTACGTTAAGTTATTTAGTGAACGTTTGTTCAACTCTATTATTTTCGTTTATTTTAATAAATCAATTTTAGATGGTAAAATAAAAAGAAAATATATAGTTTTAACGATTAATTTTTGCTATTGTAACTTTAAGTCTACGTGATAAATATTGCAATAAAATAATATTTTGTTAAAGATTTTAATTACAAAGTATGTTTATTTACTTTTTTAAAGGCAATCAATATAACTGCATCGAATAAATATTTCAATGAATTTCGTGACTTGGATAAGATAGAAAATTTATTGTTTTTCGTTGTTTATTATTTCATATCGTATTTCAATAAACAATAAAATCAAAATATCACGAAGTTTTTTTTAAATTTTTAATGCAAACTTTTTTCTCGCGAAAAAGTATAAATAAATTCAAAAAATTTTGTCCATTATACTTTTAAAATTCTGCTGTAAAATACAAACTCTATTATATATGCGTCCAGCTGCTAGCAGCAGTAGTTTACCGTTACAATGATACGTTAAAAATTCTAGAAATTAACTCATGTCAAATTATATACTACTTTACTCCGGTAATATTTTTCAATGAATCGACATTCTCTACAGAACAAAAAAATTCGTATCATCGTTCTAAAAATATAAGAAGTTAAATTAAAAAAGAAAGAAAAATCTAAATTTTAATGAAAATTGGTACGGGATTCATTAGTTTTAAACTGTATATATATGTTACTTAATTATTTTAGGTAATATTACAATAGTTCATTAATTTAAATTTAGACAGTAAACGAGCTTAATTAAAACACTTAATTATCTAAAAAACAAACAAAATTAAATAAATATTAAGAGTAGGTCAAACTTTGTTTTTGTCATATAGCCTTTTTTTTGTTTATCTAAAAACTAATAATTACATAGTTAACTATATTTACGAATTTCATCAATATGTGCCATAATTTCTGTTGCAGACAAATATGTGGATTTTTTGGTATAAAAAATATTAGAACAGATTTCAATTAAGACTATAAATGTCACCTTAAAAGCAAAAGCGAATTCGTATCCGCCTTCGATTTTCATGAAACTTTGTAGATAGGTGGTAGAGCACAGAGAAATATTAAACGCTTAGTATTTTTTATTGAAAGAAAATTATTTACAGCTTTGATCAAAATTTTATTTTCCTATTTTTTCCTTTTTTTAAAAAACTAAAATATGAGTATAAAAATCCACTTCACCTTAGTTTCTACTAATAAGATAAAATTTCAAAAACTTTAAAATTCGTATTTTTTAGCATCATTTGTTTTTATAACAATGGAAATTTTTTTACATTAAAATCAAACCACAGTATAATGAACATAAAAAATTAACTCTATCCCCAATGAAAGATAAAAATGTAAAAAATATTATTACTTAATAAATAGTAAAAAAAATTATTAAAGATTATTTAGCGTCGTTGAAGTATTAAAATTTTTTTTTTATTATTTAACGTTGCTAAATTTATGCTATCATTACGATGTTAATTAGCGACAGAGAGTGTATTTGTGGATAAAGCACATGTAACGTACAGTAGACCTCTTCCTTCTTAGTATAATAAACCTTAAAGTTTTAGATCTTGATGAGTTTTTTTAAAAGGTTTATATATAGTTTTAATTTTATTATTGAAAACTTTTCAATAATTGAGAATCGAATCCTATAAAAAATCTTTATTAATGACTAATTGTATTAGTTGGGTAAACATCTCTATTTACAGAGCTAATCCCATTAACTTATTAAACATTATATTCATCAAATCACATTAATATTATTGATTCGATGTATGCTATTATGTAAATCTTCATCCAAAGAATAAATTAAAATATAAAATTAAAATAGCTTTGTTTACTTACCAATATCACCATTGCAAAATGTTTTGTCCAATTCTTCTAAAATATCATCATCAGTTGCCACATCCTTAACAGAATCTTCAGCATTGTTGTCTACAAACAAAAATAAATATTCAAAGTATTTACATTATAAATTTTTAATTGATGAAATTCTAATTTGTTTTATTGTTATTATTTAATCTTACTATAGACAAGGGTAAATGAAAAAAGTACAACAGATATTTACTAAAAATTTTGTATTGAAATTTTAAAATAGACATGAAAAAGTTTTTTTTTCATCTAATACAAATTATAAATTATATAAATATATATAAGTTTAGCAAAATAGAGATTTTAATTGATAATAATTATTTTTAAGTATCAAGTATTAACATATCATAAGTTGTATACAAATAGAAAATTGACTTAACGTAGATTACAAAAAATTATTCAGATCAAATCACTATACAAATTACAGAATAATACTAAATTTTAATTTTACAATACACTCCTTGCTTTATAAAACTATCTTAAATTTAATTTGTATGAAATTATTCAGTTTAGATAGTATTTCAATATATTTTTGCAAATTTAACAATAATTTATGTGTCCAAACAACTCTTAATCAATAATAAAATTACAATGCGTATAACGTAATCGCTTTTAATATGATAAAACACAGTTTTGCGATGCAGTTTGAAAATCTTTACAAATTTTTTCTAAATTTGTTCGACTTTTTTTATCCAACATATTAGCAATGTGAACTTTTAATTCTTGTGGAAGACCTTGAAGACTTGGACCTGCAATGCCAATTTCCAACATAATTTCTCCATGTAACGGTGCTAATAAATTATTTTTAAACCTGTAAAAATATTAAGATCAGTGTGTAAATTAATAATAAAAATTGATTTTGTAACTAAAATATTTGCAAACTTTCTTTTATATATATTTTAAAATATACAGCCATTACTATTAATATTGAATTTATGTTTAATTTATATACCTTAGAGCCAAATCTTTAAGATGCCAAAACTTGCCAAGTTCCTTTTGATACATATTTACATGTTTTAAAACATTAACTGTGATCGACCTAGTTTTGCAAAGTGAACTAGCTCCTTTTGGCAATAAGTTCAAGACTAACCAGTCACCGATTGGTATACCAATTAATTTACATCCGACATCTTTATTTTTAAACAGCAGAAATTCAATTTCATAGATATTTTTTTCTGGAGATTTCCAATTCTTTGGAATGCAGGTCATTTCTTTATTCCAAGTACTGTAATGATAAAATGAATTTCATATTAGTAAAATTAAATAAAAATAAACATATAAGTTGTACAATAATATACATACCCAGTGTTTTTATCGTAGAGACAAGCTACTCTATATCCACTTTCTGCCATAATTGTAACAAAAAATGCCATAATGAAATCATACTTATCAGCATTTTCATCTAATTTATCAAGTGTTTCTGATAAATTAGGTGCTAAACTTATCAAAGTGCTGTCCTCAGCAAAAATTGGTGTTGACATTTTAGAAACTTTTCACATAACCTAAGCAATATTTTTGTCCTTTTTTGTTGAATTTTAATTATATTGAAACTATATCACCATCACTTTCTGTTAAAGCAAGCCTTTCTTTCAAAATTTAATATATTTTATAATAAAATTTTATTTAGTTTTAGCAAAATGTAGCACGATAACTATTTTTTGCTCTTGGAACGTAGTAAAAGCAAAACATACACAGGCACATACAGTGCGCATGAGCATTACGCGAATGAAAACAACAATGCAACGATGTATCTGGCGTCACCTACTGCATTTTCATAAAACTATTATACACGGAGTGAAAAACACGTGGGAAACGTCAAATTTGACTTCTCGATTTATTTACAAATATGATTTGTTATATTTAAAGCACAACATCATATAATGTTTAGTAAAACAGATGATTTTATGCGATATTGAAATTATAATGAAAAATAAATTGTTTACTATAATATACATAGATTTATCAAATTTATGTGTGTCCATTATATGAATGAAATTGTAAGTTCAAAAGTAAATTTATTTCATATTTCCCAATGAAGAATCACCTACATTAGTGTGTTATAATAAAGATATTTACGTACATTTTTTAGTAATTTTTCTTTTCTTTCATTATCTAATTATGAGTGATAACCAGTCACGATAACATCAAACTTCCCAGTTAATTTTTTTTCTAATTGGGTTCTAGATACTTAAATATAAAGTATATACTTTGTATAAAATTATAATTAATTTCAATTTCAGATCTTAATTAGAAATTTTTCTATTTAATTAAATATTACACGCTACATATTTTTATTAATAAAACATGATTTGTGTCATATCAAAATTCCGAAAAATGATTCTTTTGATACAAGAAACTACTGCCTTATAATATCTAAAAATAAATTCCATTTTCTGAAAAATCTTTTTACTATTTATAATGCCATTATTCTATTTTATAAATTGCACTATTAAACCACTCCTACACGTGAAAATGAAAAAAAGAAAAAAAAGGAGTCAAGTTAGTTTGAATATCTCATCGCGTGAAATAAGATTTGATATCTTGGCCAGTTAAATCAAGCTATAGCCGAGTCTCTCTCAACTCAACTAGGATATACTCAACTTGTATCTTATCGCTCGCAGATCAAACTTAGATAAATCAAGAAACGCGAAGAGAATAAAGTTAGTTACTTCACCTACTACATTGTATATTTATGAAAAGATACGGCGAATCTCATTTAATCTCGTACTATTTTTCATATACGCGTTTTTAGAATCTCTTATGTTTATATTTTCTATTTTTGTCATACGCGCGTACTCTTGTACATGAGTATAATATTTTGTGTGTAGATACATTTACAAAAAAGATTCGTGGAGAAAGTTGCAGATGAAAATATGTAAATTATGCGTGTCATGGCTAGTTTTACAGTTAGATTAAAGGTTTTGTATTCGATCGCGTTGAGGAAGGCAAATGGTGAACGAAAATTTACTAAACAATTAATTGAGTTTGTGATATATATAATGCGTCATAATTATAAATGGAAAATGATTCGTTATGTTTGATAGTTTATCAATTGTGCGTGATAAACTATCATAGAAAAATAATAAAAAAGACACGAAGATTTATAAATGTCGTTCGTTCGATGTTTAATTTAAATGAAAATTGCACTTGTTCTCAACGAATTAAAATTTTATAATTTGTTACATCGATGTTTCAAGTACTTTACATATGTACTCCTCTACAAGGCTTCGGATGTCATGATGTTTCTTTCGATATTTGCTGGTCACTTTGAGATTGGTTGTTTTGCAGTGTACTGTATAAAACAGCCCACTGGAAAAAAGTCAAGAATGCCTGATAGCGATCAAATGCCAACTGGCATAACATATAGTAAAATTTCAGTCCGTTCAGATTAAGTGCGATTTTTATTAATGAAAATACCAAGCAAACAAATACAGGTTTTCTACATCTATTGACGTTTGATGATTCATATGCTACAAAACAATTATTGTTAAAGTATAAACAATACAAATTTAAAATACACATTATAACATTTAAATAAGCTTTGAAAAAGAGCGTATACCGTAAAGGACGTAGTTCCTGATCAGGGCGTAATTTCTGATCATTTTTTATTATAAATCATAATCTATAAGATTTTAGTAGGAAAAATTTTTTTTTAATTTATGAGAAAAAATAGATTGAGCGTAAGAAATGCTTCGTTTGTGTGAAAAAGAAATATACTTTTACTTTTTTACATGTAAATATGTGATCAGAAATACCTCCTAAGTGATCAGAAATTACGTCCTTCACGGTATGTGGAATGTTTGAAAAGTCGGCCTAAGGAATAATTAAATTTTAGTTGGTATCAGCTGTGGTTTTTGTTTTAAATAAAATTAGATTTTTTATCTCCAAGAAATCCGGTATTTTATAACATATTAGTTTAAGAATTTACGAATAATTTTTATGCAATATACTTTAACAGTCATATTTTAATTAAATAATATTAATTTATTAATAACTATATTTTATTAGTATGTTGTTTTATTAAAACACGTTTATTAAGTACAAGTGTAAACGAAAATTCCAAGATTTGTTTTTACAGTTTAAGTAGTTTATTTCTTAAAAAAAAAACGTGATTGATCACGTTGTTTGAAACTTGAAATTCATTGTGCGTAAGTACGCTGAATCGGATTCTTTAGGACTTTATAACATCCATTACTTTTAAATCTCATGAAATTTCTAACGTTTAAAATGAAGAAGTTCAAAAATGAAACTTTTTATTTGATTCAAATTTAAATTTTGATTTCAAAGATTGGATATATTTTAAGTGTCTATAAAACCTTTTGAATTCTAAAATCACATAAGCGAATTCCCGATGTCGAGGTCAACGTAACGTACGTGAATACATTTAAAATTTCAATTGGTTGGACAAAAACGAAATCAAATATTTAAAAAAATAAAAAAAAAACCTTTTTTTTTAATTTTTACATAGACTGTTTTATCTAACTTTTAAAAATTCAGTTCTAAAGATGGACCACCGACAAACGAGAAAAAAAAAACTAATCAATTTCGTTTACGAATCACCAGTTCTCTCAAGTTTTCTGACTCATATTGAATTCTCATAAGCCAAAAAAGGATTTTACAAAGCACCTTTTTATCCTCGAAACTGATTAAAATAACCTAAAAACTTATCGAACCATGATTTTATATCAGATTCGAAAAAAGCATTTCTCCATAAGAAGAAAAAAATTAATCGTACTAACATATACAATAATAAATAATCAAGCAATGAAAATAAACCGCTTCATAAAAATCGGCACCTTTCGCTTGAAGGCCGAACCGATCCTTATAATACACCTTTCTCTCTCTCTCTTCTTTTCTTTTTTTTTCCTTCAACTTTGGTTCCGTTCACCTTACGGGTATACACAATATATAAAAAGAATGCCTGCGCCTAAGTAGTAATTAGTTGTGCCTTCTAACGCGGAAGAAGATCAAGAAAAGAGAAAAAATAAGTAAAGCAGGTTTTAAAAGTAACGAGAGCGCGCGATTCATCGTCATACCTTCTAAAAAGGCGCACTTTTTTTTCATAAGCTATAAAGAATAATATATATACACAAATATAACCGAAACCACTTGTTGCATATACAGACACGCAGCGTGGCAGACGGCGCGCACGCGCGTAAGACAAAGACGGATATAACATTATATTATGAACATTATATCTATATAGAAATTTTTTTTATAAATTTTATAAAACACACTGTTATACCTGCTGCCGTTGATTCCGATTCGAGACGATCATTAACACTATCCGGCGTCTTTTCGTCATTATCATTGTTATCGTTTGTTAATCGTTCACTAACCTCTATTGTTTCAATGGTCTCAGCCATTGTATTTTAATTTTTTTTTTTTTTTTAATTTTAATATTTTAATCACACATATAAAAACACAAAAAAACACATATGATACACTTTATATACGAGTAAAAAAATAATATTATACAAGGCGCCCCTTTCAAGACGCTCGGTCACATTCGAATTCGCCGACTAAGTTTCTCTCTCACTCTTGCGGACACCAAACTCTCTTATAGTATTATACCTTGCTGTTTCATTTTTTTTTCTCCTGCTTGTTTTTTTTTTATTATACACTTTTTTTTCGTTTCTCCGTGGGTAGACGTGTTCTGTCTCTCTTTTTTTATCTGAAAGGAAGGGAGAGCGCCGCCACTTTGACTTTTTGTGTGTCACAGGACTCTCTATTGCTTTACTATATAGCGCGCAGGATAAAGTCGGAGTCATAAGTTTAAAGTGTAATGTTTTTATTTATTTTTTTATTTTTAAAACTTGTTGCTTTTGTTGTAGCAGCCTACATAATGAAAAGTTAATAGAGTACTGTTGATGGCTCGAGTTTCTGTATTGCATTTGATTTTTCTTTTCGTTCCAAGCGAGAAGGTAAAAGTAGAAAGTTGTATTAATTTATATGCTGCCGCTATGCTCTCGACGGGGATAAATGAAGTTGGTTAGATCATTTAAAGATGGCGTAAGTTTGATGGGCTTGGAGATGCTGCCATCGTGTGGTAACCTTTTTTATTAGGCAGACGATCAGCGCGAAGTTCAATATGGGTTGATGTTTTGTTGTATAGGATTTATATTAATAATTGAGAGAATGAGATATATTTAAATTTTATTTATTACATTTAATTTTTATTTTATATTTATTTGAAAATTATTTGTGGCACGTAGTCTACGTCGACAATTGCCATAACAAGGTTTAAAATTTAATTCAAGTATTTTAGTGTTTTTATTTGTTTCTATTGTTTATACGTTGTTTAAATAAAAAGTATTAAAACTATTCGCATTTAGTTATAAATAATTTATTATTTTTTAATTATACTAATTGTTACTGGTTACAAAACTTTTAATAATGTTAGCTTAATAATTATACCGACCAATCGTCACTTCATAAAAGAGGTTATCAGTGGCTCAGTCGGTAGAGTGATAAATTCATAAACTCGAGGTCTCGAGTTCGAATCCCGCTCTCAGCGACTGATTGATACAAGCACCACTGTAGGTTACATGCGCTTTGTTCACAAACACACTGAGGAACCTCCGTCGCTAATTAGCATCGTGATGATAGCATAAATAAGGCGACGTTAAATAAAATTTAATTAATTACGTATTCTTCAACTTCATTAATTCTATGATCTATATTTTGAATCAGGAATTTCACTAATTTTTTTAAAGACGTTCTTTAATTTTGTAATTAAAACACAAAACACGTAATATATAATTCACAATAAATTTATTAGGCGTAAAAACAAGTTTCTAATGATGAACTTGTAAGATAACAAAGTTTTTACAAATATGTAGTATTTACAGTATGCTTTGCACAGTACCAGTTTTTGATTATTCGTAAAAGTAATTTTATTTTCTATATAAAAAGACGTTTCTACGAGGTTTACAAAACATTAAAAAACATTACCATTAGTCACTAAATTACACAGGACTTTCAAAGTTAACTTTACAAAATTTAACAACTGAATATACTTAATTTCTTGTTTTAATTTCTTAAAAATTCCCAATTTGTTATACGACTACAATTCCATTAACTATGTCTTGCAAAACTAGATTATTTAGTAAAACAAGAACATAAACATTTCTTCGGCAATGAAATCGAGTTGTGTTTAGAAATAGCGAATGGCAAAGATGGAATGCCTTTTATCCACTTTTCTTGTTTTCAACAATAACATTCGACACTTTTTAATGCTTTCATGTGAGTTGTTGATACTCCACCCAGAATGAATAACTGATTGTCTGGAATCGAAAAATTTGAGTATTTGAGAGGGTTGTAATCGTAAGTACAATAGTCAAAACGACTTTACTTTAGTTTGTGCTATGTATTATTAAAAAATCAATAAATTATTGTTCATTATATATTTTTTTTTATAAAACCAATTCTGAAATATTTTATCATCAATTGATTAGAAAGTACTGAATAGATTTGAAAAATTGCATTTTTCCATAAGACATCGCGTTAAAGTTGTAAAATTATAAATGTTAATCTAGTCTTGTAATAATTTAAAAAAATTTTTTATCATTTATCCTTTTTGCAATATAATATCCTTGATTCAATACTATATTGGAATAACACATTAAAATATTTTTAAAAATCTTTTGATTCTGTCATTACAGATAATAATATGCTCTTTATAAAGATATAAATAGATACTTATTTAAATGCACATGGTTTTTTTTATAGTAAATACAAAACAATCAATCATGTATTGTTTTAGAAATATTAATAAATCTTTCTTATAAATTAATTATTCAAAAAAATCACGAAACTTATAATTGTTTAGCATCTGGGTTTGTTTTTGAATAAAAATTCAAAATTATATTTTTAATTACAAAATAACAAGATAAAAAAATCTACAATGACACCCATAAAACACAAATGTACAATAGCCAAAATAACGAAACAACTACAATAGTACAAATTCTAACCAATGGAGCTGATAGTATGGCCATGTCGTGCTATCGAAAGTTCCGTATATTGCTGCCAAATACAGTGATTGGGATCCCAAACGTCGATGTTACAGATGACGTTTAAAAAAAACTTTTTATCATATGAAATTGAGAGAGATTAAGCTAACTTTTTTTTTCAATTTATGACAAGAGTATTTTCTATATTAATTTATCATACGTATGAAATGCGGACTTTTTTATGGAAACTTTTAGGCTAAGAAAACTTTTTTTATCAATAATTTAATACGGATTTAAATGATATTTCGTTATACATAAATGGAAATATTAAAAGCAATTTATGTACTTCTTTAAATGCAAACAAAATACTTCTGAATAAAAATTTAAAAGACGCAATATATGTCAAGTATATGTGTCGAGTATACCGAAATATTAAATTTAATGATGCTTACTTTTTAAAATTTATAGTCTAATAGGTAAACTCAATGTCTCGATAAATTTTGTTCGTTCTATTTTTTTTTATTAATACATATTTTATATATCCACCAACGCTCTTTTTCATTCCTATAATCATTTCTAAAATTCAATTTAAAGAAAAAATTTTATTTTAATAAAAAATTCTCTAAAACTTACACATTTCTTGAAAGATCATAACACTCAACATCTTTTGTTATAGGCTCTTTTTTTGACTTAGTCATTCCACCTGCTACCCATATGTGACCTTCATATTTTACACTTGCTGGGCCAATTCTACCAATGTGCATCGATCGCACTTTTTTACATTCACGAGTTACTGGATTAAACGCCTAAACTGATTTTAGTGGTCTATGAAAATATTTTAAATATTTAGATATAATAAGTTATTGATTTTATGGTTATTAGAAAAAGATTTGAGGAAGAATTTGAACTTTCCAAGATTTTAATTAAGCTTTCGCAATGTTAAACATTGTATTAAATTTTTTTAAACATTTTATCAGACTATATTTTTGTGGGGTGAGGCAAAATGTTAAAATCGTTAAAATATTGTTTTACTTTGTTAGAAGCTTTTTTCGGATTTCGACCGTGTAAGTTGTGGTTTAGGATACCGACGTTTCGTGAACATTGCAGTTCACTTCATCAGGGTAAGCCTGAATTGTTTTACTTGTTTAAACGAAATTCTCAACACTCTAAATTAATAACAATCAAAATGTGCTATAATTTTGGATCGACAGCGAATATATGACTTCGTTGAAGTAAAATTATGATTTCAATTTTTTAACAGTATTGCCGCAAATTTTTTAGATTTTTGCATTATTTTCAGTAGACTTGTAATGTTTCAGTGTAACGATATTAGAAATTTTAAATAATTTAATTAAAAATTTGTTTTCTTTTTATTTAACTTTTTGTTTTTTTTCTTAATCATGTGGTAACTTCTCTTTCTCCCATACCTATTCTCATGATATATATTTAATTTTATTTTAGAAAAATAAAATTCTGCATGTAAAGGCTTAAAGACATTATTCAAAAGCTAAAAAAGTTAGATTTAATATTTGAAAAAATTCTGATCCGAGTCATGTAAAATATTTTGCTTAAATAAATCAAAGTTTTGTGACTAAAACAATTATTTATATTTAAACCATTATTTTTTGCCCTAAGGGTTCCAATCTCTTCCCCATTATATTATATTTTATTCATAATATACGTGCACATATAAATGTATAACATAAGATGAAAAGAAACGAACTTGCCGTTTATATTTTTGCCTTCTATAGCAAATATTTTGCCGTCACTCACAAGTAGAGCAAAGTTTTGCCTTGGAGTCAGCATATTCGGCTCGCTATACCAATTTTTCACCCTCGGCTCGTAACTCCAAACTGTTCCAAGAGCAATACTTCTCTTCTCTATGTCATCTTCACGAGGATCAGCTCCACCTACACACACATACACACATAAATACGTACACGTGTAAATATATATATGTATAGTTTTGAAAATACATACATAAAAGCAATGAATCATGCATATAACATCCTCTTACAAACACGAAAACGAAACTTCTTGAAATAACTTGTAAATTCAAATTAATGGCTCAAGTGACAATTATGTAAAACAAGCTGTTTATACGTTATTAAAATTTAATTTTTCCATGTCGCATAATATTGTAATATATATATATTTTTTTTAATTTGCTTTTTAATGCGCTTACTTTTTTTTCAGAGATTTTTCAAGATTTTAAAATTTAATGGGAATATTTAAAAAAGAGATTGCTTGAGAAAATAAAAAAAAAGATTTTATTTAAATTGTAATGACATGCATTTTATGAAATACGTTGGTTAGTCGTAAAAGAAACATATTTTATCTTTCGCGCTGAAAAGGAGCACATTTTACTTTTAAAAGGGGGTACTTTTTTCCAAGGAAAAGTACTTGTTTTTCCCTTTTTTTTGTCGTATAAGTTACCACTTTTCAGTTATTTTCAGAGAAAACTAAGTAACTCTACTTTAAAGAAAAAAAAAAAAAACGAAAATTGCATGCATAAGTAAATACTAAATGTTGCGCATTAGCATCTATAATAATCACAAGTTTAAATAAGCTTATTTTCGTCGAAATTTAAATCACGCTCTATATAACGCGTCCTTATAAAACGAATTTAAGTATGCATTTTCGTTCGACTAAATAAAAAGCCGATTGATTGTTAAATAAACAAAGCTATAATTAAAATGTTCAGCTGTTATTTAAAAAGTTTAAACTAAGCAATAACAACCAAGCCTTGATTCGATTCTAAATAAATAAAATTTTCAATGTTAAACAAAATCAACAAATTTCTCTATTCTCTTAATACGATAATTAATAAATATTGATTGATTGAAGCATTGAATGTATTTACAGTTTTAAATTTTGACTAACCAACTAAATAGATACGATTTTGCAAATAAACCACAGAATGATGATAACGTGGTTCTGGCATTTCACCAATAAATTCCCAGATGTTGTCTGCTGGCTTGTAGCCGTACACGTCTTGGCCAGTATTACCACGACGTCCGTAATCTGAATGTGGATTGATTCCTCCGAAAATTAGAACGGCAACGATATGTTGCTGTCGCTGCTGCTGCTCATGTTGCCCTTTGGGGAATTTGGTAGATTTTTTATCTGTGACCCTGTGTGGTGTATTCAAAAACAATGTGAAAACGTTATATAAGGATTTTCTCATAGATTTATGGTCTAAGATTGAGATGTTGCGTGAAATTGTTTTTTTTTTTTCAAAAAGGAAAGGGAGAGGAGAAGATATTGCTGGGGTTAGATAATTGGTTAGGTTGCAAACTTTTGTTGATTTATTGTTGTTTTTGAAATAGAGATGAATGTAGGTTTCATTGCAAAACGATAGATATTTTTCAAGGTACGTTTAACGTCATTTACTACAAATAAATCATTACTTTTAAGTGAAAAATTAGACAAAATAGTGTGCGTGAACGAGGGAAAAACTTGAAATTAAGTAATACATCATAGAATTTTATTATCCTTCGGTTCATATGCACAGGGTGTCCATATTTATATGTATAACTTCTATAAATTTATCTTTTTGACAATGTTAAGCTAACCAGGAGAGTATCGGATCTTCGGCTTATAGATGTTTATGAAACAGGAGAAATTTTCTTTTATAAAAATATAAAATCAGTTAGAATTATAAACTCTAAATTTCGATAGATAAGATGCTCATTTGTGGTTGTTTGAAATAATACTAATTCTTATTCTTAAATTTAAATCAAAAAGTGAAAAATAAGTATTTTAACTTAAGAAGTGTGTGAATTATCAAAAAGAATCATACTATCAAACGAGTATTAAAAATAAAAGTTACTGCTCAGCATATTCAACAAATGTCTCAAGTAATATTCATGATACAACAACCACGTGAGTTCAAAAAATCTCCATGATTACATCCTATCGTATCAATTTCCTTTTTTATAAGAAACATATAATATTGCTTCATTTCTTTATTTTAAAATAAAAATTTTAAAATGGTTACCAATCCAAAAGATGTTGATACGCAATCAGCAACAAATCACAAATCATTGACTAAAGAACGAGGGACACATAAGGATACGATTACTAGACTATTAAATTATTTAAACGCACATCCTGATACAGGAATTGTTGAAATTAAAACACGTCAAGTAAAGTTAGAAGAAGCATATCAAACGTATCATAAAGTGCAATTAAAAATCAAATGCTTATCGGAAGACGATGACTCCTCGACAATTGACAACGATATAACACAATCTGAAACTTTATATTATTCGTGTGTCGAATTAATTAGCAAACGGCTTCGTGAATTAAGTACTGCAAATAATTCAGTTAATAAAAATACTAACGTTAACCAATCGACGGCTGAAACTACAGAAGCGAGAATAATTATCAAACAAATAATGATTATCTACCGAAAATAGAGACTAAACTTTTTGACAGCAATCCACTTAATTGGAATTCTTTCTACTACTCTTTTGAAAACTTATTATATAGCAATAAAAATCTTGGTTGAGTTAATATAAGTGCATGTTTGTTTGTGTGGAAAAAATTACAGAATCTTAATGTGTTAAAACTCGGTAATGTGAACTTTCAAAAACAAATTCATAAATTTAAAAAATATTATTTCGATGTGTGATGCAGCTGTCGATGAACAGTCAATTCATCTAAATGTGCAGTACGTGACTAAAATATATTTGTAAAGATTTTGTTTATTGCTTTATTATCTGTTTTTCTATATACTCTAAAAACTGCAAAAAAGGGTATATGAGTGGACCGAGTGCATGACGCATGTTTGGGATGACCGCACACCCATCATAAAAGACTTAAATAACCATGTTACGGACAGAATTAATAATTTAGTTTATAAGATTATATATTATAGTTTTTAGGATTATATTTGTATTTCGTTTCATTTTTTAATGATTAAAATTCTCGACAAAGTTTTGTTAAATAAAAAATAGATTGAATTATATTATTTTAATTGAATTAATAGAAAAAGTTTAGCCAACGAAAGATCTAGTTTTATTTAGTTATTTAAGTCATATTATGATATTGAGTTCGTTGTGATGCGTATTACGATTAAAATCGAGTGTGTTTGAAAATAGCGCCATTGTAATAAATGTTGAATTTACGTTGAGATTATATGCGAGAAAATACATTAGCTCAGAAAGAAAGACCTGTAAAGGGATCGGCATAAACATGGCATTCGGTATAAAAATTGCTTAGATAATTTCTATAAAAATTATTATATTATGTATAATAAAATTAAGGATAATGAAAATGAATAATTAAAAGAAAATAAATGAATGAATTATTGGATAAAATTTAATAATTTAATTTAAACCAAATAGTATCAAATCAAAATGAGAAAAAAGAGCAAAAAGAAATTGAAATTAGAACTGTGCTTCTGTGCATGGGTGCGCCTATGGCCTGGAAATAGCGCCCTCGCCGGGGTGAATCTTGATCGCAAGATTTCGAGTGTCGAGGTAAATAATAACAGCCTCACCGGGGTGAGTCGTCAGGGTTCCGAGTGTCGAGGCAATTTATTAGGACCTCGCCGGAGTGAGTCTTTACTACAAGACTCCGAATGTCGAGGTAAATGGTTACAGCCTCGCCAGGGTGAGCCCTGGCTATAAGACTCCGAGTGTCGAGGTAAGCGGCACGAATTGACAGACATCGTCAGTTCGAGTCGCTATAAAGCTATAAAAATCAAGCACAGTCAAAGAAAAAGGTAAATAAAATAATGCTATAAAGAAACTATAGTAAACATTGAGAACATTGGATACTTTTTTATAAAAAGAAAAAGACGTATAAGTACGGTAAGCCATTTTTATGCTGGTCGCCTATAATTAAGAAACGTGTTCTTAGTTAAAATCTTATACTTAAAAAAAATTATTATCAATTTTATATTTTATGTGTACAATTTACAGAAAATTCATAATTTTACTGTTAAAGGATAATGTCTTAAGCCAGGTAAATTATTTTGAAATAGAAACAATTTAGAAACCCGTAATAAAACTAAGGCATTTATGGACGGTCATGCATATGTTGCTTATTATTTTCCGCTCGGGTTGTTTTATGATGCAACAATAAAGAATTGAAGATTTGGGAAAACCCAGCATTTATTAAGTAATTATTAACTGAAATTTTTCCATCAATCAGAAAATGTTTTACAAAACCCTAGTAAAAGAAGGCCTGGCTTAGAGATGTATCCTTCTCTTCATGATAGTTGTAAGAAAATTTTTAGTCAGTCTGTATTCGGAGCTCAACACGCTCGCTTGTATCAATCTTAGGATAGAACATTGAATAGAATTTTATTTTAAGAAAAATTGTCTCCTTATAATTTTTTAACCTTTTCACTACCTTATCCCAGTATTACTACGTTACAAACCAATTTATAACTATGCTTCGATTTACACTTTATGTGTAGGCGTGTTTATTATTTGGAATAATAAAAATGCAGTTTCTTGATTGGGTTTTACTAATATAAAGGGAGGAGACAAACGTTAGCTTGTCAATTTTCTTAAATTGCAATAGAAAATAACTGAGACATCAAAACGTACGGTTGTTTACAGTTGGACTTGAAGCGAACTCTTGAATTAAACATTTTATACTTATACGAATTTAACTGTAACATTTGTATTGTAATTTTGTACTTATATTCAATCTTTACTTTCGCTTATAAATATTTGTCAAGCTAGCATATTAATTTCCTTTTTAATGGTTTATGTATTTTATATAATTATAATTTCTGTTTTTTAATAAATAATAATTTGAGCTTAACACACGAATTTTTTTATTTCTTAAGATTCAAATAGATCTACTACCGGTACATAAATTTTAGATGTTACGAAACGTATTAGAAGGGTCTCTTTCTTCGATCACAGAGAATTTAAACCCTTCTGAAGAAAATTACCAAGTAGCTTGGGAAATCTTAAAACAAAGATGCGATAAACCCAGGCAAATCATACAACTTCATTTAAATTCACTTTTTAAATTATCAGAAATCAATAAAAAATGACCATCAAGCATAAGATCTTTAGTAGAAAAAGTACAAATGCATATAAATCTTTTAAAAGCTTTGAATCAACCTATAAAGCATCGGGATACAATTCTTGTTTTCATAATAGTAAAAAAATTAGATAAAGTTACGCGTGGCACATGGGAACGTACGTTAGACAAAGAAGATATGCCAACATCTGATACATTAATAAACAAGCTCGAGGTGATGAAATCAATTCAGATACTTTTGATATAGTAAAATCAAATTAAACTATTAATTATAATTCAAAACCAATAAATAAAAGATATTATAATAACACAATCTTATGTAGGTACGTAAACAAGAAGTGATTGCGCAATTTGTAATGACGTGAGAAATTACATGTTTAAATACAATGCTTTCTTTATAAGAGAGCAAAAAATTGGTAAAAGACGATAAAAAAAGGGTTTTTTTATTTTTTCCAACACTAATAGTTTTCGACAATTTATGAACAAGCAATCAGGCATATTTTCGTACTTTGCGAAACATATGGATTTTATTAACTATTTTATTGACTTGTTTGTGAGTTTCCTGAAAATTGAAGAGTGGAGAAAGGATCCGCCTACATAATATGTCTACACCAATAAAAATAGTAATTTTCGAAAGTAGTGGGATAACTGGCCAAGGGATGCAGCATCTCAAAAACTAAATTTTTAACAGATAACTTTTGATTCTCAAATAGAGAAGAACAGATACCTTTTGACTCTCAAATAGAAAGCACAAGAAAATACACAACACTCGAATAGAGTAAACACGAACATTTAAATTTATAAAACTGTTTTAATCTATATATTATTTATGTAACTAGTATATATAAAAACATTGTATTTTTATATTTTATTATTAAAAACAGTGAAATTCAATAGTTATATTTATTTATTTTTAATAAACAATAAAAAAAACAGTTACTTCGGATTAAGTTTCGAAATAACAATAAAGTGCACAAATATACCTGCACTTTTTTCCACTTCTTGATGGAGGATCATAAACAAATTTTATAATATAGCCATAAGCCATTTGCAGGCCTGGAACAAAATATCATTATATCAATATCAGTGTACCAAAAAATTCTTTGGCACGAAAATAAGAACAATCAAATAAAAACATACAAATTAAATACTGTCACTTACGGAACAACACTAGCATCCTTTCTTGCTGTACGTTGTTTAAAACAATTAAAAGTTGATCATGCTGAAGAGTATCCTTTAACAGCAGCAGTACTTGATCGTGACTTTTACGTTGACGATTTGCTTACAGGTACAAATACGATACAAGAAGCACAAATTTTAATACAACAGTTAATCCAATTACTTCAGAAGGGCGGTTTCAATTTACGACAATGACTGTTAAATAAACCGTCATTACTAGAAAAATTAAGAGATCGATCTGATATTGAATTGTTATGCTTGGACAACGACACAAAAAAAGTTATCGGAATTCAATGGGATCCTCAAGAAGATACAATAAAATATTCTGTAAAATCATTCGCAAACGAAAGACTGTCAACAAAACGAACCATTTTATCCGAAATAGTGCAATCATTCGTTTCTTTAAGACTTTTATGGCCTATCATAATTAAAGCTAAGTTAATTATGCAAGATTTGTGGAAAGCAAATCTCAATTGGGATGAATCAATCCCTCAAGGCATTAATGCAGAGTGGATGAATTTTAAGCATCAGTTAAAATATCTGAACCAATTTTCTGTAGAAAAAAAAAATCGTTATAGACAACTCAGTCACTAAACAGTCACATGGCTTATGCGATGCTAGCGAAAATGGTTATGGAGTCTGCATTTATATTAAATCATCGGATAATTTCGAGAATATTAAAACAAGACTAGTATGTACAAAATCAAGAGTAGTACCTATAAACAAAATTTCATTACCAAGATTGCAGTTATGTGCTGCAAAACTTTTAGCAAATTTATACACAAATGTAAACGAATCATTAAAATTAAAATTTGACATATTCAATTTTTATACAGATTCAACAATTACTTTAAATTGGATCCAGACATCGCCTCATTCTTTAAAAACATTCGGAGCAAATAGAGTTGTCGAAATTCAATTACTCATAAATCAAACAGATTGGTATCGTGTATTTACACACGATAATAGCGCTGATTTTATCTCTCGTGGTCAATCACCAACCGAATTCATAAAAAATCAACAATGGCTGCATGGACCAATTTGTTTCTCCAAGTTAGAAGATTTGTGACGAATCACAAAAATACAATCAAACGAAAGTGAAACACAGACTACAATAAATCTAACACTAACAAAAAATACATAACCGAAAACCTTTGAAGAAGCAAATAATATATTTGATCGATTTTCTTCAATTTACGCACTTAATTGTTTTGTCGCTTATTGTCACAGAATAGCTACACATAAAACATTTAAAATTATGAAACAAGGCGAATTATCATCAGAACAAATTCATAATGCGCATATGAACATAATAAAAATCATTTAAAGAGACGAATTTTCTGAAGAATTAAAATGTTTACAACAACATAAGGAGTCAAATAATAAAAGTAAATTACTTCGTTTAAATCCGTTTGTCGATGAATCAGGTATATTAAGAGTTGGAGGTAGACAAGCATACAAAATACTCTAAATTTAGCTAGACAAAATTATTGGCCTATCGATGGTAAAAATATAACACGGATAATTATGCATAAATGCAATCGTTGTTTCAAATCAGATCCCAAGGTACTTAATTATAGCATAGGAAATTCACCTCAAAATAGAGTTTTACAATCTCGACCTTTTCAAAACATAAGTATCGATTAATGGGATTCTTTTCTTTTAAAAGAGAAAAAATTCAGAAACACAACAAAACTTAAATCTTACGTTGCCGTATTTGTATGTTTTTCAACAAAGGCAATTTACTTGGAAATGACCAGACTTAACCACTGAGTCGTGTTTAGTTGCAATTACACGCTTTTTCAGTAGAAGAGGTAAATCAAAAAATATTTATACCGATAATGGTCTGAATTTTATAGGAGCAAAAAATGAAATTTCAAGACCAAAGGCTCAATTGTTTTCAACGGATCACAATGATAAAATCATACATAAATTATCAAATAAAGGTACAAATTGGCACTGTGTATCACCACAAGCTCCACACTTTTGGGGTTTATGGGAACTTCACATAAAACAGTTTAAAACACATTTATATCGAACAGTAGGCGATTCATTATTTACATGTGAACAATTTAACACATTTATAATAGAGATTCAAGCAATATTAAATTCTCGCCTTATAACTTCACTATCCTTAGATCCTAATTAATTCCGTTTTAACTCCCGCACATTTCCTAATTGGAGATTCTTTGATGAGTATAGCACAAGAAAACTTTCAAGAAACACTGAATAATAGGTTACCAATATGGCAACATATACAAAAAGTAATGAGCCACTTTTGGAAAAAATGGCATCAAGACTACATTAATCAACTATTGACACGCAGCATGTGTGACAACTATGTACAAATATTCTAACTGTAAAGCACGTATTAAAAAAGATAATTGCACTCACTATAATAAAATACTCTTAAAATATTAGTAACTATATGTGTACGAGCTTTGGACACATTTGTTTTTACTTTAAAAGAACAGATTTCTTTTGGACTCCAAGCGGTCAAGTCTTGTAACAGCTACATTTTCTTAAGTACATTGAAGATTAAATTACATCTTACAAACGTCTTGTTATTTCATCATATTCATAAATATTAAGATATTCTAATATAATCTTTATAATAATATTAGAAGTGTGCGATCTAACCATATTTATCAGCAATCAAGCCCACCGTACATTTTGATACTTTGAGCCGGACTGTTCGGAGTCCGAAAGAAATCTGTTCTCTTAAAATAAAAACAAATGTGTCCAAACCTCGTACAAAGATGGTTGCTAATATTTTAAAAGTATTTTGTTATAGAGGGCGCAATGATCTTTTTAATACGTGCTTTACAGTTAGGATATTTGTACATAGTTGTCACACATACAGGTAAAAATATAAAAGGTCTGAACAGTAACGGTCTGAGTAATAAAATTAATAATCCGTTACAAATAAATTTAATTGCTTAGGGTTTTCCCATAATCTTTAAGCTTTCTTAGCATGCATGTATATTCAATAAACTTTTCCTTTTTATTGTTGTTTTGCTCAAAATCTGTAATAAAATTTATTTAACTTTATGTTAATTTCTTTAAAATAATATTCAATAAATTGTTCTATAATATCGTTGTATGTGCAATTTTTAGGTATAATTTTTACCTTATATTCAGTTAAAATTAATGTTGAATTTAATAGTAATAATAATGTATTTTTAATATGATTTCTTGTTTGTTTTAATGTTAACATATTTAATTATTGTTACGTGTACGTAGCACATTATATTTCATAAAATTATTGCTACTATACCACCAAGAGCATCGAACTATTGAATGTTAGAGTCAAAAATTAGCTTTTTCAAATTTGTACTAAGAAAACATTTTTTACAGTTACAAAATAATCTTTTAGAAAAAAAAAATATATTTTCATATATTACGTCATCGTATTTTTTGATTCATTATTTAAATAAAAGTTCTTACTGTTAATTCTGATTTTTTTGTATCAGTTTTCGTGTTATTTAACATAACTCACAGAGGCTTACACTTAGAAATTTTGTTGAGCTCGGACTGTTTCGCTTTCATTCTTGATTGCAATTCTGTTGCCGAGTAGCAAAATTTTTTATTATTTGATATTAAGTTATTCTCATTAATATTGCAATCATCTTCTTTAAGCTGAGAATCAACTGGACTAATTTCATTAGATGTCACACTTATTTGGCCATCATTACTATTGGAATATGCAGGTAACATTATCGTTTCTAGAACTGTATTTGCATTGCTGTCTGTATCGGATCCTTCCTGTGAACACAAAATTAAATAATAAGAAAAATAGAGATCTCCAGTGGTTCACTCAATAGAACGATGGATTCATAATCTCGAGGTACCGAGTTCGAATCCCGCTCTCAGATGATTTATATAAGCATCTCTGTACATTACATGTGCTTTGATCACAAGCACAGTGAAATATCTCCGTCGCTAATTAGTATCGTAAAGCTAGCATAAATACAGCGACGTTAAATAAAATTAAAAAAATTAATAAATTTTATGATAAAGTTTATTGACTGAAGAAAAATTTTCTTTTTAATTTATAATTTACTTTATGATAAATCATTTATGAGATCCACCTTTATAATCAAATTTCATATAAGAATTTAATTAAATTTAATGGATAAAATAATTTTTTCTTGGATAATTATTACAATAACTAATACCAGTGAATAAGTTTAAATCATTACAACCTGAGATGTTTGAATTTCGATGTGATCTTTCCTAGAAATGGGTCTTTTAGTTGTTTCTTGTGCGTTTGTATTTTCTTGAGCCTCCTTTTCGTTTTGATTTTGAATATCAGAATGTAAAGATTCAAATTTGACGGATTGGAGAGGTCCTTCTAAATTTAATCCATCAGAAATCGTAAAAAACTCAGAAATTTTTCCAACATTTTCCTTATTTTGCTTTCTTTTCTCCTAATTTTTTTTTTGTGAAAAAAAGTTATATTTTAATTTTTAATTTCAATTTTTATATATAAAAAAGGATAATTATTTAACCTGAAGAAAGTTTTACTAAAAATGATAATGAACATTTTTTTGTCCAAAAATGAAATTTTAATAATTTTGTGAATAGAACATTTTTTCGAAATTTTCTAAAAAGCATTTTAAATTTTAATTCTGGGTTTCTCTCAATTTGTACCCTTTTCTCAACAAAAATTGTGACTTCAAAAGCTCTGTAAATAAGGTCACATTCAAGAAGCTCTTTTGTCGTAAAAATATGTGCTCATGGTTGAGTGGAAACTTTAAGGTACCGTTCTTTTACAAATTACTTAGACTTTAAGAGATTCTGAATGTTTTTTTTCTCTCTTTTAAAATGCTTTTATTCAATTATATTTGTTTACTTCCTTTTGTTCTTTGAAAATTAAAATATAGTAATGTTTAATCTTAATTAATGTTAAGAGGCTGTCGTAACCAAATTTCGTAAAATCGTAGACTTGGTGGAGGCGCTGAGGTCAGATGGGCGAATCGCAAACAATGAATCTTAAAATGCTTATAATAATATATTCGCTAAACTACACTGCAAAAAGATAGTCACTTATTGTAGTTATCATTCCAATGAATAGTTTAAAACAATTCAAGCGTCAAAAATGTCTAAAATATAAACGAAAAGCGGGAAACGCCGACTTGACATGTACCCCATGCAACCGTCGCGCGCGTCGACTGCTGCTTGTCAAGCATTTGTGTAAGAACACCAAAGTGCACCGCTAGATGGTGTTACGTGTCTTAATAATTTGGCAGCGATGCCGATAGTGGCAGAGTCAGGGTGGGAAATAAAAATATTGATAAAAAAATTTATTTTTAAATAGTTTTTGCAATTTGATAATTAAAAAATACTTTTAAAAAACAAAGCTACTATAACGAAACTAATTTTTTTTCATTATTTAAATTTTTCCAACAGAAAAAATGTAAATAATGAAAAAAAATTTGTTGTGTTATAATAACTTTATTTTTAACAATTTTTTATTAATTATCAAATTATAAAAACTATTAATTAAAAAAAATTTATGAATTTTCCTCTATGACTCTGTCACTATCGGTATTACTGTAATTTTGTTGCATTTATAAAACGTTTGAATTGTTTCTAATTACATTAAAAATTATTTATATATCAATAATGATATTCACATATTTTTAATTCATAATTTCTTTTCAACACGTGAAAAAATCATGAAAATAGCTATATATATATACATATACGATTATATACAATAATATATAAACTAAAAGAAAAATAAAAATTTTCTAAGATGCAATCATAGTTGCTTTTCTATACTTGCACCCACTAAATTAGTTCATATAATATTATATTATATTTATAAACTGTAGCGTTTATAAATTAATTTTGTAGTGCAAATTTTCTTGATGCTTGTGTAAAATTTGTACACAGAGTACTTTGCAAATAATAGCATCTTGCACTTTATTTGTATACTGACATATTAATGCCTGTTAAATAAATGTATTTCTCTTTAGGGTCAACCAGCCAGTAAATGGATACTTCAAATTATCAGATGAAGTATTTGATATTACAATAATTTTATAATTCATACTACTGATATTATTCAATGCAATTCTATTACTAGCAAAAGTGAAGTCGAATTGTCATTAACTTCGTATATTTACTGATAAGTTGACCGTATATGGAGACGTTCCATATCAGAATTAAATATCATTTGAAGAAAATGTAAGCTAAACTAAAGCATAACAATAAAGAAAAGATTAAATTAAAATAAAAATATTTTAAGATCATGCAATCATAGTTGCTTAACTATACTTGCACCCTCTAAATTAGTTCCTACAATATTATATTATATTTATAAACTGTAGCGTTTATAAATTAATTTTGTAGTGCAAATTTTCTTGATGCTTATGTAAAATTTGTGCGCAGAGTACTTTTTAGGGTAAAGCAGGCAGTAAATGGATACCTCAAATTATCAGATGAACTATTTTATATTACTACAACTTTAGAATTCATCGTACTGATATTATACAATTATATTATTACTTGCAAAAGCTTAGTCGTGCATAAGACAATCGAGTATTTAAAGTATAATCATTAATTTCGTAGATTTACTGATGGTATCTATTTACTGATACGTTTACCCTATATGGAGAGATTCCATATTGTAATAAAATATCATTTGCAGAAAATGCGAACTAAAGTAAAGCATAACAGTAAAGAAAAGCTACAATTAAAAGAAAATTTTTCTAAGATAATGCATTAACAGTGGCTTATTCATACTTGTACCTTAACAATTAGTTTGTACAGTATTATTTTATTTTTATAAACTGTAGCGTTTATAAATTATTTTTCTAGTGCGAATTTTCTTGATGCTTATGTTAAATTTGTACACGGAGTACTTTGCAAATAATAGCATCTTGCACTTTATTTTTAGACTGCCATGTTAATGCTACTTCAATAAATACATTCCTCTTTAGAATCAACCAGCCAGTAAATGAAAACTTTAAATTATCAGATGAACTTTTTTTAAAGACTTCATAAATTAATTATATTACCTTAACTTTATAATTCACTTTACTGATATTATTCATTGCAATTTTATTACTTGCAAAAGCTTAGTCAAATATAAAACAATCGAGTATTTAAGAATAACCTTTCATTATTTACTGATTTGTTGACCCTATGTGCAGAGGTTTCAGGCTACGATAAAATTACATGAAAAGAAGACGTAAGCTACGGTAAAAAAAATATAAAAAAAAAATATTAATTTCATAAAAACATGAAGATATCTAATAATCCGCCATTACTATTCGACCAATTCTCCTTTTAGCTACTTCTTCATCCACAGGTGCTCTGTCAGCTATTAATAAAGAAAACGTACAATCCAAACTCCATAAATCAACTTTTAATCCATGAATGTATCTTGCAGCCACCTGAGAAAAAACATTTAGTACATTTTAATACATAATAAAAGATATCAATTCATTAAATAAACACATATCAAATAAATACAAAACTTATTCGCCTTTTTAAACTAAATGCAATTTATTTAAATAAATTAATTTATTTATTTTTACCGGTAAGTCCTTGAAATAGATTTTTAAAGTCTGACACTCCCAAGATGTACTTCAATAGCAGCAATTATAAGACCCCAAGATATACAAGTTCGATGAGAAGCTCTATTTGTCCCTTGGATGAGCAGTTTTCATAAATTACATTGTCAGAAATCTTGATTTGTTGTGCTTCTGAGAAACCTCAAAACTGGAATAAATTTTTTATCTTTTTATAATAATACATGAAGAAATCAATAACAAGCTTCTTTTATGTTTTCGCTGCTTCTTTCCAATGTAAGCATGTTTGTGGATAACTAAGTAAGTCGATAATTAGCAAGATTAGGAGCTGCACCAGAAATACTTGTAAATATATGCAAGTTCACTTGAAATATGCAAGTCTTGAAGTTCGAGTATCAGTAAGCTTCCTTTGAGTAGCAGTCATCCATTAGCAATTCTTATAAAGGCACAACTTGATCATTCCTAGCATTCCTACACTTATTTATCATAATTAAATAAAATGATGACATCAAAAACATAAACTATTTAAAAGTGGAAGTATATTAATATAATTTAAATTTTTAAACAAAATTTAATTTATTTAAAATAATCCATCGAATTTTATTTCCCAGTAAGTCGTTGAAATAGATTTTTAAAGTCTGACACTCCCAAGATGTACTTCAATAGCAGCAATTATAAGACCAAAAGATATACAAGTTCAGTCAGAAGCTCTATTTGTCCTTTGAAAGAGCAGTTTTCATAAATTACATTGTAAGAAATCTTGATTTGTGTCGATTCTGAGAAACCTTGAAACTGTAATTAATTTTTTATCATTTCATACTAATTAAGCAATCAATAACAAGCTTCTTTTATGTTTCCGCTGCCTCTTTCCAATGTATATATGTTTGCGGATAACCAAGTATTCCTGGTTGCTGAATCACAGTTTTTCTGGTATTTTTAACTATGCCGAAACCAAGTAAATGATGAGCAACATTTGAAGCTGGACCAGAAATACTTTGCATCATCAGTGCAATAATATTATATATCTTTACGATGCCTGTATTGCTTTTTTACTTTTCTTATTTATTTTCAAATCCAATATCTTACATATCTAAATATTCAACAAAGCCGTTACTGATATTAGTGGCAATTGTTCATATTAATTCAGTGGTTATTTCCGTTACATAAGCTTCACAGAGAACGTTCCATTATTTTTGATCCATGTGACTATCTTGCTTTTCATTGCTAGCGTAAGACGCAATATTAGCAGCATTTGGACATATCCAGTTCTATCAGTAAGCTTCCTTTGAGTAGCAGTGATCCATTAGCAATTCTTATATAAAGGCACAACTTGATCATTCCTATCCAGTTCTAAATTACCTGAAAAGTTCATATATGTTAAAAAAAATATAATTTTGATATAAATTTTTTTCGTTTACATTTATTTATCATAATTAAATAAAATGACATCAAAAACATTAACTATTTAAAAGTAGTAAAATATTAAAATAATTTAAATTTTTAAACAAAATGAAATTTATTTTAAAAAACCCATTGAATTATTTTTACCAGTAAGTCGCTGAAATAGATTTTTAAAGTCTGACACTCTTAAGATGTACTTTAATAGCAGCAATTATAATACCACAAGATATACAAGTTCGGTCAGAAGCTCTATTTGTCCTTTGGATGAGCAGTTTTCATAAATTACATTGTAAGAAATCTTGATTTGTGTCGATTCTGAGAAACCTTGAAACTGTAATCAATTTTTTATCATTTCATACTAATTAAGAAATCAATAACAAGCTTCTTTTATGTTTTCGCTGCCTCTTTCCAATGTAAGCATGTTTGTGGATAACTAAGTAAGTCGATAATGAGCAAGATTAGGAGCTGCTCCAGAAATACTTGTAAATATATGCAAGTTCTCTTGAAATATGCAAGTCTTGAAGTTTGAGTATCAGTAAGCTTCCTTTGAGTAGCAGTCATCCATTAGCAATTCTTATAAAGGCACAACTTGATCATTTCTATCATTCCTACACTTATTTATCATAATTAAATAAAATGATGACATCAAAAACATAAACTATTTAAAAGTGGAAGTATATTAAAATAATTTAAATTTTTAAACAAAATTTAATTTATTTAAAATAATCCATCGAATTTTATTTACCAGTAAGTCGTTGAAATAGATTTTTAAAGTCTGATTCTCCCAAGATGTACTTCAATAGCAGCAATTATAAGTCCAAAAGATATACAAGTTCAGTCAGAAGCTCTCTTTGTCCTTTGAAAGAGCAGTTTTCATAAATTACATTGTAAGAAATCTTGATTTGTGTCGATTCTGAGAAACCTTGAAACTGTAATTAATTTTTTATCATTTCATACTAATTAAGAAATCAATAACAAGCTTCTTTTATGTTACCGCTGCCTCTTTCCAATGTATATATGTTTGCGGATAACCAAGTATTCCTGGTTGCTGAATCACAGTTTTTCTGGTATTTTTAACTATGCCGAAACCAAGTAAATGATGAGCAACATTTGAAGCTGGACCAGAAATACTTTGCATCATCAGTGCAATAATATTATATATCTTTACGATGCCTGTATTGCTTTTTTACTTTTCTTATTTATTTTCAAATCCAATATCTTACATATCTAAATATTCAACAAAGCCGTTACTGATATTAGTGGCAATTGTTCATATTAATTCAGTGGTTATTTTCGTTACATAAGCTTTACAGAGAACGTTCCATTATTTTTGATCCATGTGACTATCTTGCTTTTCATTGCTAGCGTAAGACGCAATATTAGCAGCATTTGGACATATCCAGTTCTATCAGTAAGCTTCCTTTGAGTAGCAGTGATCCATTAGCAATTCTTATATAAAGGCACAACTTGATCATTCCTATCCAGTTCTAAATTACCTGAAAAGTTCATATATGTTAAAAAAAATATAATTTTGATATAAATTTTTTTCTTTTACATTTATTTATCATAATTCAATAAAATGGCATCAAAAACATTAACTATTTAAAAGTAGTAAAATATTAAAATAATTTAAATTTTTAAACAGAATGAAATTTATTTTAAAAAACCCATTGAATTATTTTTACCAGTAAGTCGCTGAAACAGATTTTTGAAGTCCGACGATCCCAAGATGTTGTTCAATAGCAACTATTTTAAAAATCCAAAATTTACAAGTTCAGTGAGAAACTCTATTTGTCCCTTGGATGAGCAGTTTTCATCAATTACATTGTCAGAAATCTTTATTTGTTGTGCTTCTGAGAAACCTCCAAACTGGAATACATTTTTTATCATTTTATAATAATACATGATGAAATCAATAACAACCTTCTTTTATGTTTTCGCTGCTTCTTTCCAATGTAAGCATGTTTGTGGATAACTAAGTAAGTCGATAATGAGCAAGATTAGGAGCTGCACCAGAAATACTTGTAAATATATGCAAGTTCTCTTGAAATATGCAAGTCTTGAAGTTCGAGTATCAGTAAGCTTCCTTTGAGTAGCAGTCATCCATTAGCAATTCTTATAAAGGCACAACTTGATCATTCCTATCATTCCTACATTTATTTATCATAATTAAATAAAATGATGACATCAAAAACATAAACTATTTTAAAGTGGAAGTATATTAAATAATTTAAATTTTTAAACAAAATTTAATTTATTTAAAATAATCCATCGAATTTTATTTACCAGTAAGTCGTTGAAATAGATTTTTAAAGTCTGACACTCCCAAGATGTACTTCAATAGCAGCAATTATAAGACCCCAAGATATACAAGTTCGATGAGAAGCTCTATTTGTCCCTTGGATGAGCAGTTTTCATAAATTACATTGTCAGAAATCTTGATTTGTTGTGCTTCTGAGAAACCTCAAAACTGGAATAAATTTTTATCTTTTTATAATAATACATGAAGAAATCAATAACAAGCTTCTTTTATGTTTTCGCTGCTTCTTTCCAATGTATATATGTTTGCGGATAACCAAGTATTCCTGGTTGCTGAATCACAATTTTTCTGGTATTTTTAACTATGCCGAAACCAAGTAAATGATGAGCAAAATTTGGAGCTGGACCAGAAATACTTTGCATCATCAGTGTAATAATATTATATATCTTTACGATGCCTGTACTGCTTTTTTACTTTTCTTATTTTTTTTCAAATCCAATATCTTACATATCTAAATATTCAACAAAGCACTTACTGATATGTTTGTGGATAACTAAGTAAGTTAATAATTAGCAAGATTAGGAGCTGCACCAGAAATACTTGTAAATATATGCAAGTTCTCTTGAAATATGTAAGTCTTGAAGTTCGAGTATCAGATCTGTCGAAGCATATCCCAAAGAAAATTATCTTCTTCAAGTTAATTGTTAACATGCGTTTTAAATTTTCACTATTAGTTAATTAAATTATTCACCAATATCACAATGCACTCCAAGAATTTTTTTAATCGTAATTTTTATAACCTGTACGCCACGTTTATTATTTACGGCACCGAATATTTATGAACATCACAATCATCTACTTCAAGAATTTAATAATTCATAATTCACATAACCTATATGATTTGTTTATTATTCACGGCACCAAATATCCATGAATGTCACAATCCAGTTTAATAATTTTTTTAAGCATAATTTTTTTATATAAGCTTTTAGGTTATGCTATGTTTCTTATTTACGGCACCGAATATACTGCTGACCTATCGAAACTCACTATATATCGTGGCAGCAGAAAAAAGATGCTCATATGCCTCTCTTTTAATCATAAAGTGTGACGCACTTCCACGATTTTATTCTAAAGAAAATTTTGATTATGATGACAATTTTTTGATACCCAAGATATTATTTCATATATGTATATTTTATATGCCATTTAGCTAGTTCGCATAGCTAGTTCGTATACGCCGTCAATGGTGCTAAATACATACTAATATATATTATATATATGTGTAAATTTGGCACGGCATCTAACCAATAACACTGACATATATACTTCGAGCATATACTACTAGTATATGCTCGAAGCATATATATACATACAACACCTAGGTATATTTTTCGAGTGGCAGCACTGGAAATCGTCGCTGTACCGTCTTTATCCGGGAGAACTACTCAGAACGCGTTGAACGTTAGATCAAAAAGGATGGGAAGTAAGTACTTTTTATTTTATATTTGAAATAAATATTAAAAACCAACAATTATTATTTTAATATTTTTTTACGGTTAATCAGAAGTTATTAATATTAATCGATTAGAAAAATTTTCTTCACGGCACTTTATTTCTTCATTATTACATAAAATAACGTTGAAAATATTATCCTTCGTTCTTTGTTTAAACGGCAAAAGAATTATTTTTTCTTGGAATCGGTACAATATTTTTTGGTTTCTAGAAAATAAAGGAGGACGAGGTTCTGGCAGCCGTGGCAGAGGCCGTGGCAGAGGCCGTGGCAAAGTTTTCCGTGAAGGTGGCCCAGGTCGTGTTGGGCGAGGAGGTGGCCAAGTTGTTGGTCGACGAGATGAGATCGATCTGGAAAATCCTGCGACTGCTGGAGGTCGAGCTGCTGGCCAAGATGGCAATGATAATGTAAATGCTGGCGGTGGTGGCCAACAAGCTGCTGTAGTTGTTGCAGCTGGACAAATAGCTGGTGTACAAGTACCAGCTAGACAAATAGTTGGTGTACAAGTACCAGCTGAACAAATAGCTGGTGTACAAGTACCAGCTGGACAAATAGCTGGTGTACAAGTACCAGCTGAACAAATAGCTGGTGTACAAGTACCAGCTGGACAAATAGCTGGTGTACAAGTACACGCTGGACAAATAGCTGGTGTACAAGTACCAGCTGGACAAATAGCTGGTGTACAAGTACCAGCTGGCCAAGTTGCTCCTGAAGTACTTGCAGCTCAACAAGTTCAAGCACGACAGCTAGCTGCTACACATTCACCAGTTGGACAAGTTACAGCTGCCCAAAATGTTAATCACAATGGTGAAGGTGAACAGAACGGAGGAGATGCTGCAGGTGTTGGAAATGGACAGATTGAAGAGGTTGTAGGAGGTTCAAACAGGGAACAAAATCGAAAGTACAGAGGTAACACACTTTACAATAAATATGTTTCTTTAAAAAATTTAACCTCAAGTATGACCTCAAATTTCTTGAAATTATAAAGGTTTCGATAAGACATAACCAATGTCAATAAATGTTGTTCGTAATTGACAAATATATTTGCTTTTTTCTATTTCTTTCATCATTTTTTTATCAATATTATTTGTTTCATTTTGATTATTTTCTTGTTTTTTCTTTTCTTATTCATCGGATAGGTATAATATTTTTTTTATCCACTTTTTGGGTTCTATAATAGTTTCATTATTACTTTTATCTTTGAAAGCAGTAATTTCATAAATTTTATGCTTATATGGTCGATTGAACAAATAAATAATTCTATTGGCCTACAAAAATAAGAATTATGTTGACATTAAAAAAGAATATTTACATAATTTTGTCGAGTCAACCTTTTACTTAATTTTTACTTTTAATTCAAAAACAAAAATGTCAACGCAGTCACATAATTCTTAAAATTTTTTTATGTCAATAGTTATTTATTTTTACAATTGAATATATAAGTCCACAGCATTGAATCATTGTTCATATACATATTTTTTAAAAATATTATCCAACCAATAATTGATTTTTCACTCATGTTCTTTCGCTTTGTTATTTGTCCTTTCATTTTACTTCATCTATCATTATCTATGTAACCTAACATATAATTTTAAAATATAGATCAATGAACAAATATCAAAATACACTACATTATAATCAATTCTTATTTAGATGAAAATCTACATTATCAGAGAAAAGCAGGAGGATGGAAAAAAGGATATCAAGGCGGATATGAGTGGCAGGTATACCTTCAATAAAATGTATACTTTCATTTTAAGATAATGTTCATGTAATTCTTTACCAATTAATGTCCACAGAGATATGTGCCGTATGAAAAATTCCAAGAATTGGAAGGACGGATGAAAGCAGTGGAAAAGGTTATTTATAAAATTTTTTATTTTACAACTAATTTATTCAGATTTATAGAATTGATTTTTTTTTCAGGTGTGCTATGGCATAACCCAAAAAAAAGAAAAGCAACGGATGAAGGATTTGGTAGCAGAAGCTGTTCGAAAGCAGCAAGTATGTCAACCTACATCTACTAATAATATGGCTCCTATAACTGAACATCCTCAACCACAACAAGAGCAACAAATTCAGCATCCAGCTCCACGTCAACAACGACAGTTTATTCAGCAGCCACCTCAAGCCCATCACCAATTGATTAATTATCATCAACTCCCACAACAACCACTCGTTGTGAGAAATTCGATGGTTCAAAGAACAGCATTTGCTCCATTGCCAACTTCTGCCAATACGTATCAAGCGCAGCCAATGAACTTTGATTATGCTAATGGAATTCCCATGACAGGAAATTTTTTTCCTCCAACCAATAATTAATGTAATATTTATTATTTATGTGAAATATAAATTGTAACGCATTATTATGTATAATCATTAATAAAAAATAAAAATAAAAATTCTACTTAAAGTTATGTACCCAAGCCATCACGGTAAGTAATTGAATTTTGAAAAAGAATATGAAAACATATTTTTGCTTTATTTTACAATTTTCATTTTTTTTAAAGAAAGTTTAATTTTTAAAGAAAACAAAATTTATTAGTTTCTTGATTAAAATATTCTATTTCAAAATATTTACATCAAGACATCAATATAAATATCATTGATTATTACTTCACATGATTTTAAATATATATTTATTTTTTAAAAATTATCTAACATTTTTAAAAAAATATCTATAATTAATGTCTTTTTTGAAATATGGAAAATAATGTTACTTTTTGAAGTATATACTACTTTTGAAAAATGACTTGTAACTATTTTAAATGTCTTATTTCGGTATATTCTTTGATTTATGAATATGCAAAAAATACTATGATATTTTTAAATATATGTTCATTTCAATTATTATAATTTATTTTATTATATTTATTAATTTTTTTGATTTTTTTTTATATTTATGATTGACTTTCAATTGCTGTATTTAATTAAATGAATATTAATTAAAGTTTCTAAATTTGAATATACCCGAAACAACATTTTCCATAAAATATATTATGTGTGGATTAAATGCTAACTTTTTCTCACATAATATACGTCCTTTGGAATAGTATATTCTACAATTTTTTTACGAAATCATGATATGCGAATAGACTTCCAATCTTTTCGCCGAAATGAGCTTTATAATACGCTGTAAAGAAATCGTTCGGCATTTGTTTAGAATACAACTATAAGAACACGAATAAACGTTTCGATCGTAGCTACACATTGATATACTATTTTTATGTTTATTTTTGTGCACATTTCATTAAATAAATCATTAACACATTAATTTCAGTTCATTAAAAATGCGGTACAATTATTTTTAATGTGTTAAGTACTTAAGTAAAGAATATTAAATAAAAATAATAATATGAAATAGTTGATAAAATGGCGATTAGAAAAGTAAAGAAAGTTGGTGACAAGATATGTACAAGTTACAAAAAAGGATCCAAAAATAAAAAATATGTTAAAAGGTTTGTAATACATAGAAATAATTTTTGTGTGGGAAAATTATATTATATAACTCTTATGAATAAGAACGTTTATAAAAAAATAAAATTAAAAATAATTACATTACCTGTACAATGTATGATTGTTAATTAACTCACAAACTACAATTTTCATTTTTTTAATTTCAAAATATTTTCATATTTTTGAACTGAGTAAAGATTATTTTTTTTCTTAAGATTTTTCTTCTATTTTCTTGAGTTATGGCAGATAAACACGTGTTTATTAGTTTGAAAAATAGGTTTTCCTTAAATTTATATAATAATTTATGTAAAACATAATTCGTATCAATATTTTATTTCTATAAAAAAAATTTTACTTCCCGAATATATTAAATGGATTTGTGAAAAAGCTATATGTTAACAAATCAATGAATCATTCTCCTTAGATAAAATTATTTTCTTTAATAATACTAAATATTTCTCCAATAATTCGCCAACAATACTTGATTATTAAATTACACATTTCGATATTATTCTCATTCATAATTATATTAAATTTATGCTATTTATTTGATTAAAAATAAAAATTTTATTTATACTATTTATTTTATTGAAAGCAGAATTATTTTAAAATTAATTGTACATTACACGAATATATAGGAAATGTAACAGTGGCTGTCTCGTCAAAAGTATGTCAGTCATCTCAATGTCAAAAAATCATTCGGTATACATATTACATTGTACTTTTAATATAGTTTAACATTATTTCCCTTTTGGAACAACTCAAGGAAGAAGAAGTGTTTATCTTTTTTTATGATTTCTTTTTATAATGATTTATGTATATTACAATAATATATATACACACATACTCATAAGCAGACACACACACGCGCACGTGCGTACGAAATGACACCCTGATTACCGAAAATATAATTAATTGGTTAGTATTTCTGGCACGGTTACTAATAACATTATAATTAATAATATACATATTGCTTACTTAAAATAATTATTTTTTTTGCATAGTGGGCCGTAAGTGCAATTTTTGCTCACTTTGCTATATCGCAAAGGTTGCATTTTCTGTCTGGTTATGCAGAAAACAAATATTTTAATCACAGGAATAAATAAAGAATGCCTTAAATCAGATGTTTGTCACCCTCGCCTGCGGCTTGAGTAACAATTTACATGCAATTGAAGACATTTATTTTTTTTCCACCCTACATTAAAAATATAATATTATTTTAAAAATGTGTTTGCTTTTACTGTAGACAATACATTTAAAAAAAAACACTTTGAATTCAGCCATATACTGATATGCTGCTCTCAAGCCCGAAAATGTTAAAGAAGATGGTTTTATATTAACTTTTAATAATTTGAAAAGTCAGTATTTCAATACAATGAGAGATTTAAAAACATAATGCATTAAACATGATAAACAAATATTTCAATTAAAAAAATTTTCCAAAATCGACACCTACAGGAATGAGTATATTTCGTTATTATACACGCGATGATAATAATGCTTTCCGGATGAATAAAATATTATATTATGCACCCAGAGAGGTCAAATATTGTCAATTATTGACACCTGAGGCGGAGCCGAGGGTCTTCAACTCATGCTATTCATTGCCTATTTCACCTTCCGTAGTGCATATACGATATTTTTTGCACAGGCAGCGTACAGTGGTTATTTTACTGTTTTCTGGAAGGGAGTAAAGTACTCACCGTACGCGTTCTGTGTAAAGAATTATATATTAAATACAAGAAATATTTTATCGCACAATTAAAATTATTAACCGAATTTGAAAAAATATGATAATAAAAACTACTCCATCCATGAGGGGATGAAAACGATGCTGTTGACAAAAAATTAACCTTTTTCTTTTTTTAAAAACCTTTTTATGGATTTATTTTGAAGACAAACTAGTGGAAATATTGGAGTTACATTGTAAAACACGCATGCCCCATTATTGCCGACTCGCTGAAACAAAACGTACCCTATCTACAAGGAATGAAAAGCCTGCTTTTCACTTAAATTTGTTGGTTTTCTTATTATGATGAGGCCGGAGCACATAATGTTTCTTTAGTTTATCCGTTTATACGCAATGGAATGCATAGAAATTTAAAATAAACCCATACAATTTTATTTGAAATTGCGCTCATTAATAATAATTGATCAAAATTGAAAACATAAACTTAGTTTTACGATAAGAGTAGTCACATTTTACAAAAACTAATTTTTTACTTATTCAAGTTTTTATAAAATATTATTGATAACCAAAATCAAAAATCACATTTTAGAAGTGCAATTATTTATTAACATTTAAATGCATTCCATTACGTATAAAAAGAGAAAATTATGGAACCAAATGTGGGATCTCCGTCGGTATAAAACTCGTCTCCGGTCTGCTCTTAATTACCTTTTGACAAATTAATAATTGAAAAAACGGGTAGAAATGTTAATAAATTATAACATACACATGCCAGATTTTTGCCTACTTGCGGAGACGAAACGTACCCCATCTATAAAGGATAAGCATACTTTTCGCCGATATTTGTAGTTTTATATATTTTAAGAGTTTTTCGATCATTTTATTTATAAGAAAAACGGGTGACATATTTATATAGTATAAAATACACATGTCTAATTTTTGCCGACTCATGGAAACGGAATCTACTCCCTCTGTGAAAAGCATGCTTACCACCGAAATTTTTACTTTTTTATTTTTTTAGAATCTTTTGATTAATTGACTATTAAAAAGGTAGACAAGTTCATACACTATATAATATATATGCTTAATTTTTTCCAAACCGCGAAAGCGAAACGTACTCTATCCATAAGGCATGGAAAACGTGTTTTTTTAAAAATTTATTTAAAGTTAAACCACTTCGTCTATATTGGCTTAAATGAGTGTTTTTCACTGTAATTTGACGTGTTTTTTTAAAACCTTTTGATAAATTTATTCTTAGAAATTTTGGTGGAAATGTTAATACACTATAAAATACACATGCCTGATTTTTCTAGCAATAACAGTTGAAATTTCCAGGTATTAGAATCAAAGACCTCGCGTAATTTTAGAGTGTCTTTTCATATTATTGAGGGCCGAACTATATGTTTGTGTTTAATAGTGATTAATATAATGTCTCTAAATACTATCGGTTGCAATAAGAGAGCGCGGTGGCGCAGCGCATTCAGCTCTTGCCTTCAACGCGGAGGGCGTGGGTTCGAATCCTCGCCAGACACCTCTGCCTTTTTTTCGTAAGAAAAATCAGTTTATGTGCTAACAATTTCGCGACTCTCAAAAAAAAAAAATTCAGATTTCATTGGGTAACGGTTGATTGTTAGTCACAGAAAGTGACTGATCATCCATCGGTATTCAAAGATTTCGGTATTGTGTGTCAGATAGGCTAGCTTGATGTAATGTGAAAAACAGATGGCGGGTTAGATCTATCTGATTTCATCATATGAAAAAAGTTAATCATATAAAGGACAACATCCTCATATATAAACTTTTTTTGAAAAACAAAAAAATTCGGTTGCAATAAGAAAAAAATATTATCCTCCTTCAATATTTGTATAACGAGTGAATGTCATAATCATAAAAAAATTATTATATTGCATAGTTTTAGAATAATATGACACATACTAAAAAAAATGTTACATTTGAAATTATTAGTAGTTACATATTATACAGAAAATATTGAAGGAAATAATGTTTTTCTTATTATGAAATGTACTCATACTAATATATAGAGATGACTGCTATTTTTTTTACATTCAATAGTGATAATATAAATAATGGAAAACACTATTATAAGCAGACTGATATTTCGGCCTTTTCTTAATGTCGTTTGTGGAAAAACTGCTAATAAAAAAATATGAAAACTGGGACACTCACTAGACGAGTATCACAACTCCAGATCACGGATTTTGCTCAAACTTCGAGATAAGTTTTCAAATGTCAAAAGATGCAAAGAAACCGAATTTTAGACACCAACGCTCAGTATTTCCCTAGTTATAGGCAATTGAAGAAAATCGATAAACAAAATTACTAGATTTTCTAACACAAATACTTCCTTAGCATTGATAGTTAGAAGTTTAAAACTTTTTTTTAAATGAAGCTGAGCTCAAATCCTTTCAAAATAATACCTATAACATCTCAAAATTTAATTTTTTTCTAAAGTTATAGCGCAATAAACATTGCACATGATTTTTCTTGTTAAAACATTAATTAATAATAAAAGCTGAAATTGTGTCTAATCCCACACAGCATGAAATGTTTTAAGAAAACTTTCAATGAAAGGTTTCAATGAAAAGTTTCTGCAAGGTTGCGGAAACTTTTCAAAGACATTGCAAAAGATTACATGAAATATTTCTGCAAAAGGTTATGGCAATATTGCAGCTAGCTTTTAAAAATCTTTTCAAAAACCAAATTGTGAAAAGTTCCACGACACATTCCAGCAAACTTGCCGCAATCTTCCATCAACACTTTCACGAAACGTTCAAGAAACCTTTTTAGAAATGTTTTTGCAAAGTTGCGGAAAAGATTTCGAAACTTTACGAGAAGAATTTTGGAAAGGTTTTTAGGATACATTTGAACAACCTTGCTACAATCTTAAGAAAAACTTTCACGAATCTTTCAAAAAATCTTACTATAAAGGTTTCAGCAATGTTTTGCAAAAATTTTAGAAACTTTACGATAATAATATTCAAAAGCTTGAACAATACTCTTCTGCAACATTGGCATAATATTTTATCAAAACTTTCACAAATCTTTCAAGAAATGTTTCTAGAAATGTTTTTGCAAAGTTTCGCAAAAGATTTCAGAAACTTTACGAGAATTTTGGGAAGGTTTTAGGATACATTTCAGCAACCTTGCTACAATCTTCCATCAAAACTTACACGAACTATTCAAGAAACCTTTCCAGAAATGTTTTTGCACAGTTTCATAAAAGATTTCAGAAACTTCACGAGAAAAATTTTAGAAAGGTTTTAAGATACATTCCAGCAAACTTGCCGCAATCTTCCATTTAAACTTTCAAGAAACCTTTTTAGAAATGTTTTTGCAAAGTCCCGCAAAAGATTTCAGAAACTTTACGAGAAGAATTTTGGAAAGGTCTTAGGATAAATTTCAGCAACCTTGCTACAATCTTTCATTAAAACTTTCACGAATCGTTCAAGAAATCTTTCTATAAAGGTTTCAGCAATGTTTCACAAAAGATTTTAAAAATTTCACGAGAAGAGTATTCAAAAGCTTTCACAATGCTTTTCTGCAACATTGCCGTAATATTTTATCTAAACTTTCACGAATCTTTCAAGAAGTGTTTCTAGAAATGTTTTTGCTAAGTTTAGCAAAAGATTTCAGGAACTTTACGAAAAGAATTTTGGAAAGGTTTTAGGATACATTTGAGCAACCTTGCTACAATCTTCCATCAAAACTTACTCGAATCTTTCAACAAATCTTTATATAAAGGTTTCAGCAATGTTTCACAAAAGATTTTAAAAACTTTACGAGAAGAGTATTCAAAAGCTTTCACAATACTTTTCTGCAACATTGCCGTAATATTTTATCAAAACTTTCACGAATCTTTCAAGAAATCTTTATAAAAATGTTTCAGCAAAATTAAAGGATTTAGCAGTGTTATTCAGGATAGTTAATTATTTTTTATTTAAACGTGATTGTTAGGTTCTTTATGTATTTTGTTAGTTTTTTAATTTTTTTATGAAAAATTGGAAAATAATATTTTATAATGAAACTGCAGAATTTTTAACTTTCACAGTTACTTTAAATTTTTAAATGTTTCACGAAACATTTCCAGAACATTACGACGAATGGTTTTACTACACATTTCAGTGAACTTTTCGCATTCTTACATGAAAACGTTCACGAACTATTCAAGGAACGTTTTCAAAAATTTTTTTGCAAGGTTTCGAGGAACATTTCTAAAACATCACGATGAATGGTTTAACGACAAATTCCAGCAAGCTTACCACAGTCTTACATAAAAACTTTTGCGAACCATTCAAGAAAACTTTCCAAAATAGTTTCGGCAAGGTTTTAATAAATATTTCAGAAACATTTTAAAAATAATGAGAAGAAGATTTCATGATACAATTCAGCAAGCTTGACTCAATTTTACATAAAAACTCTCACGAACCATTGAAGAAATCTTTCGAAAAAGGTTTCTATAAGATTTCACGTAACATTTCTAAAATATTACGGAAAACTTGCCGCAATCTTATATGAAAACGTTCACGAACCATTCAAGAAACCTTTCCAAAATTATTTCTGCAGAGTTTCACGTAACATTTTGTAAGCATTACGATGAATGATTGCACTACACATTTCAGCAAACTCACCTCAATCTTACATGAAAACTTACCCGAACCATTCAAGAAACCATACTAAAAGTGTTTCTGTAAAATTTTACAGAACATCGCAAAAATATTACAGGAATAATTGACTAATGGTTTAACGATAAAATTCAGCAACCCTACCACAATTTTGCATAATAACTTTCGCGAACCATTCGAGTACCTTTTCCAAAAATATTTTGGCAATGTTTTTCTGAATATTTCGGAGACATTACAAGAAAAAAGGTTTCACGATACATTTCATCCAGCTTGCCGCAATCTTACATGAAAACTTTCACGAACAATTTAAAAAACCTTTGCAAAAATGTTTCTGTAAGTTTTCACGAAATATTTCAGGAATATTACAGGAAGGATTTTCAAAAAGTTCCACGATACATTTTAGCAACCTTACTGCAATCTTTGATAAAAACTTCTTCGAACTATTCAAAACATCTTTTCAGAAATGTTCCTGCAAATTTTCGCGAAACATTTCAGTGCCATTGCTGGAAGAGTTCAAAAAAGGTTTTACGATACATTTCAGCAACCTTTCCGTAATCTTACATGAAAACTTTTACGATTCATTGAAGAAACTTTTCTGCAAGGTTTCACGAAATATTTCAGAGACCTTACGAAAACAATTGTTGAAAGTCTTCAGAAACTTTGCAGCAACTTTTTATCGAATTGTTCGCAAACTACCTAAGAAACCTTTTATGAAACATTTTTGCAAAGTTCTTAAAGAAGTATTCTAAACGTTTCAAGAAACATTCCACAAAATTTTTTATAAATGGTTCCTGCAAGGTTTCCAACAAGATTTTATAGACATTATAAATAACATTACAAGAAACCTTACATGAAAGATTTATGCAAGTTTTACAACAAGATTTCAGTATTCGTCGGTAAAGTAGATATTTTCTCATGTTGCTAGAGTAATTATTTTAATCTCTTTTTATATCGTTGTAAACAATTAATGAACCATTAAGCAAATAAACTGATTAATACATAATTTTGTATGCATAATTTTTTTCTTGCTGGAAATCAGGTTTTATATAAGAAATATTACAGAAATATATGAGCGAATTAATTATTTTTTTAATACAAAATTATACCAAATTATTTTTTATATTAAAAATGAAAGATTTGTTGCATAAACAAATAAATTGATAATATTTAAGTTGTTTCATAAAATATTGTTTTCATAAAAAATTATTTTATGTATATATATATATATAAATGAAAAAATTTTCGACCTGACTTAAAAATAATGTAAATAATAGAGATTATAGCAATCAACTATTAATATGCGAAATTATCATATAACGTATCAAGTGTATCGTAGCGTAACGGATAGCGTTGATGCCTCGCAATCTCTAGGTCATGAGTTCGCGCCCTAGTCAGGCCGAAAATTTTTTCATGCGTTTTTATGCGTAACAATATCAAGCGTTACTTACTGAATTTATTTGTAAATTAAATAAATAATAAAATATATAAGTTATTATAGTATATTAAAATGTCCACCCTTTTTTTTTTTTTTAATTAATCAAAAGCTTCTTAAGAAAAATGTGTATCAATAGTTTCACCTGTTTTTTAAAAAACAAATTTATGAAAAAGTTTTCAAATATAAGAAAAGTGAAAATTTCAGTAAACAGTATTGTTTTTATCCCCTTCTAGGTGGGATACTTTTTTTTAAATATTTTTAAAATTCAATTGATAATTGTAATTGTTGGATTCAATTTTTCTTCTATTTAATATTATTTACTTTATTCAGCCGTAATGCATTATTATTATCGCACGTATTATAACAAAATATATGAATTCCTTTGGTGGTTGATTTGTGGTTAGTTTAATATTTGAAACATATTTTTATTATTTTAAATGCATGAAGTAAGTCATTAAGGAGGTTAGTCAGATTTTCAATCAACAAACATATTTTCCTCAAAAAAGTCATTTGTTTATTAATATTAATAAAATCGTCTGTTAAAATTTCAAATCGTTTGGGTATCTTATTCATGAAACATTTGTAAAACAAATTTTCGCGATTTTACACGAGGTCTTATGCAGAGTAGCATTTTTATAGCCTATTAATTCAAAATCGAGAATAATTAACAAACAGTTTTCTTAGAAATATGTATATGTTATAGAAAAATATGTAACGAACATTATTCAAGTTCGAATAGCTTCCGAGGGTACCTGTATGATATTAAATTTATAAACTTTCACTACAAAATAGGGATTTTCATCGATAATAAGCTCCATTATTCGTTATCGCGGTAACGTTGCGATTCTCGTCGCAGCGCACGCTTTTAGAAATTCATATGCAGCGATTATATTCATTAAATTATAGAAATTATTGGAAATGAAACAAGAGTTTGAGAAACTAAATCAAATATGAATAAATTAATCAAATATTAATAAATAATTAATTTATGGTAAATTCTGGCAAAAAAATTAATTAAGGATTAATGGAAAAAATTTTTTTAAGTAAATTTAGGTAAGAACTCAAAAGTTTATATCTATCCACTAAAATTACATATTTACAAATATCTAATTTCTTCAAGAAATATATATATATTATTTCTTTGGAAAATGGAGAAATTTTATATTTAATTATTGCCAAAAACGAGAAATTCTCGTACATTTTACAGCTAATGAAAATGAATTAAATATATGTATACAAAGCTATAAAATGGTTAACGACTTTACCACAATAGGAAGCTCGCATGTGCATATGTCTATACTAGTATAAGCGAGCGCGATGTTGCTAAATCTAAAAAATTGTCCATTGCAAGTGAAGGGCGACCCTCGTATGACTCAGTTTTTCCCGATGTACCTGACCAACCTCCTTAAATCTGTGATTATATTCAAATACTGATTTCTTGAAAATTTGCATTTTTTCGGAATTAACGTAGCAAACTTTATACACATGAAAAGCATTAATTTAGAGAAAAAATTATAACGTAATTTAAGGGAGGCCGAGTGCGGAATAGGAAAAGGCTAAAATCCAAGAATGATTACGTCTATATATATATATAATAGATACATATGTATCAATTGTAATAAGTTTTAATCATTAGGTTCTTCTCTGTTAATTGCACGTTATGTAGTTAAGTACGTATTATATATAATGTATGGAACGTTGTTCAGTCTCTATGAGGCGTCAAATATTAAATTTCTTGTTCCAAAAAAATTAACGTTTTCAGGAAATATATATTTAAAAAATGAGATAAAGACATAAGACGATTTATCGAGTAACGTTCTTATTACTAAGAGTATATATATATATATACATATATACCCGTATGGACAAAATTTATGTGAATAACTGTAAATAATAGTAACTAATTGTAAATAACTGTTAAAAATGTCCGAATTTCGACAGAAATAATAGTTATTTACAGTAATTTACAATGATTAAGTATTAATTACTATTATTTACAGTTATTTTAAGTTATTTAAAATTATTAACAATTATTTACAATTATTAACATTTTTTTTAGTTATTTACAATTATTTATAATTATTAACAGTTAATTACGTAGTAAAAAATTTTTTGAATTACTCAATAATTTCACGTTAGTAATAATTATTTTAAATGATTTATAGTTATTTACAATTATTCACATTTTCAAAATTGTTCGCATATATATAAAAAAATATAATAAATCTGTGAAAATTGTCGAAAACGTAAATAACTGCAAATAACTATAAAAATAGTGAAAAAAAAATATTAATAATTTTAAATACCTGTATGTAATCGTAAAAAAAGTGAAAAGATTTGAATAACTGTGAATGAATATAAATAACTGTAAATAAGAGTAAATACTTGTAAAGAATTGTAAATAACTGTTATTTATGTCTACATTTTGACATTTATAAACAGGTATGTACTGTTATTAACACTTATTAACAGTTATTTACTATTCTTTAAAAAAATTTTTTCGGTATGGGTATGTATAAGTTATATTCGTAATTAAAAATTTTTTTTATCTCAAAGTATAATTTGTATATTATTGAGTTTAATTTGCTTACTATTCTGCATAAAAAAGGTGTGCATTAAAATTCATCTCAACAATGAAATATTACGAAGAGTTATTATAATTTTTTTTCATATTCTAATTTAATGAAACGATTAAAATTTGTAAATTTATGATATGATTAGAAACTAATGTTAGGACTATTATGTTTTTAAAAATCAAATGTAATGCAAATATTAAGAGAATTTTTTTAAACAGACATTTTTAATTACGATTAATAAAGAAGGAATAATCAAAACAATTAATGTTTAACATTATGTAGTAAGTGACTTTTTATTTCTATATAGACGATTACTGAAACGCCTACAAGAGGAAAATATTCGAAGTCATGAACCTGCTGATAACGAAATAATGGAATTTGAAAAAGTACCTTCTCAACATTTGTGGAATATTGATGTTAATTCAATGTTTCAAGATATGACGAGTAAAACTTTAGCAAATATTGATGAAATAACTTCGAATACTTTACCCGAGCAAGTTTCAAATGTTTTGAAAGATAAAATAATAGATATTGATGAAATATCTAAAGAAATTGACATGAATAATAAAAAAAATTTGCCGATGGTCGAAATTACTAAACGTAGTACAATTATTGATGTCGATTCCAAAACAGAAAAACAAAGAAAGTGTATGCATTTACCAAATACTGATCAAGTAACTTCGAAAACTTTTCCCAAACCGGTTTCAAGATATCTGGAAGATGAAATTATGCAAATATATGAAATGTCAAAGGAAATTAAAGTAAATAGTGGAAAACATTTATCTATGGTCGACACTTCAAAAAGCAGTAAAATTATTGACGCTGACTCTAAATCAGAAAAAAAAGTTAAAAATAATAATACTATTCCATTTAGTATTATGTTTATAATACTTTCAAGTCTGCTATTTTGTTGCACTTTGATAAGTTTGCTATTTCCATATTTTTTGACATATTTTGACAGTATAGTCAACAAGCTGAAAAATGTTAATAAATATTTTCATCAAATAAAAAATTGTAAGCAAAGGTTGCATTGGCATAAGACTCATTTAAAAAAATTAAGAAAAACTTTCAAAAAAAAGGTCAAAAAAAGTAAAAAATTGAAAAATATTAAACATTTTAATAAAATAAATGAAAAAGAGTCTTTACAGCATATTGAAAACGTAATAAAAGGCCGACGCATTATAGATATTAATCATTTTTGGAACGAAGTACTTAATCACTTGGGTACTAGTCACAGTCCTAAATGTAGATTTACGGATTGGAAACTTGTGAAAGAAAGTTTTCGTCATGGAGGTTTACGAAGTTTGCTTTTTTTTTCATGTAGACGTTGTAAAAAAGTTAGCCGTATTTGGTCAGAACCACTGCAGGAAAATATAATGGAGTTGAATCAAAGCTCGGTTTTAGGCACTCTTGCGGCTGGATTAGGATATTCAGATGCAGAAACATTATTCTCTACAATGAGTATACCGTATATAGATGATAAAACTTATAAAAGACATCAAGAAATCTTGTTATATCATTTAAATGATATTTGTAGTGCAAGTATGAAAGCAGCAGGTGAAGAAGAAGTACGACTAGCCAAAGAAGCTGGTGATTTAATAAATGGTATACCATTCATAACTGTCGTAGTTGATGGCTCTTGGCTCAAGAGAAGTTTTGGGAATAAATATGATTCTTTATCTGGTGCAGGTACAATAATAGGCAAAAGAACGGGAAAAATTCTATTTGTCGGAGTAAAAAATAAATATTGTACCTCATGTTTTAGAAGTCAAAATACTGGTAAAAACTCAAAGCAACATAACTGTTACCGAAATTTTCCTGAAGAATCACCATCAACTCTCATGGAAAGTGAAGCCTTATTGGATGGTTTTAAGGAAAGTTTAGATACGCATGGATTAATATATAAATATATTATTGGCGATGGTGATAGTAATTTTTACAAAAAATTAACTGATGCAAATCCTTATGCACGTTTAAATACTATTCCACGCAAAATAGAATGCACCAATCATTTATTGCGTAATTTGTGCAAAAAAATGTTGCTATTACGAAAATTACACAAAAGAAAGGTCAAAGGATGAAGGGTTTTGTTACTTTACGTAACGTTATCAAGAATAATATTCTTAATATCCGGAAAGCCATAATTGAGGCAGTAGATCGCCAACTTTTGGACATAAATAAACCGTGGCAGTCGAAAGTGAACGACTTGCAGAGGGAAATATTAAATATACCTAGTCATGTGTTCAATGAACACAAAAGATGCAAATCATACGGACTTGCTTGTTCAAAAGTTCCTGACTATCCAAACAAAGAGATAAATTATGTTCCTCATTTAAAATCTTTTGGTTTATATCAAAAAGTAGAAGAATCAATAAAATATATAAGTTGTCACGCTGAAAGTTTACTACACAAAGTAAATAATAATGTTGTTGAATCATTTAATAGTATTATTTGCAAACAAGTAGGAGGAAAACGAATTAATTATGCTCTGAGCAATCAGTACAATACTCGAGTGTACATTGCAGTCATTCAGCATAATTCAAATCAAAAAGGTCTATCAGAAATATTTAAGGGAATGGAAAAAGATGTTCCCGATAGTATAACACTATTACAAGATCATCGAATATTAAAAAATGAAAGGACGAAGCAAGCAAGAATAATACATGGAAGAAAACGAAAAGCCACCCATTTTTCGACCGATGAAAACTATGGTCCTAAATGTAGTAAACCTGATTTATCAGAAGTTGAACTAACAGTTCTGCGAGAACAACATTTTTCTGAATTAAAAAGTAATCAGGAAAATCGTAAACAAATTGAATTAGATACCAGAGATCAAAGTCAATCCGATTATTGGCAAACATTACGAAAAAAGCATTTGACAGCTTCACATTATGGACGCATTTGTCGTAAGAAAAATTCAACATCTTGTCGTACAATAGTTAAATCTATTTTATATTCTTCATTACCAGATACGACGGCCATGCAGTACGGTCGTAAAAATGAAGAAATTGCAAGGAAAGAAATTGAAAATAAAATAGGCAAGATAGTACAACCATGTGGTTTATTTATTGATGCTCATGATTCGAGATTCGCAGCTTCCCCTGATGGTATAATCGATGATGATGGATTAGTTGAAATTAAAAATCCTTATCGTGCTGTTGATTTAACCGCAAAAGAAGCTATGAATAAGTATCCTGATTTAAATTTCTTAGATAAAAGAACAAAGAGTATGAAGAAAACTCATCTCTGGTATTACCAAATTCAAGGACAACTGCACATTACAAATAGAAGTTATTGTCTCTTTGCACTAAGAACGCCTAAAAGCATTGAAATATTAAAAGTGATGAGAGACGATGAATTTTGGGATACACATATGGAACCACATTTATCAAAGTTTTATAATGATTGCTTGCTTCCCGAAATTCTTGATAGTCGATACCTCAGAAATATGTCCATAAGAGATCCAGACTACATATTGAAAGCTAAAGAAGAAACGATGAAAAAGAAAGAGAAGAAAGACTCAACTTCTAAAGCTATTTTAAAATACTCCAAAATGGAAAATGAAGATGAAGAAATCTTTACAGAACAAAAAGCACAACTTGATAATAAGAGCATAAAAGATTTCTCGATTGTTTTCTGTACTGAGGATGAAAAAAATAAAACAGACGACGAATTAATGATAATAAGCGAAAGTCATGATTCATCCCTGTGGAGTGAAAAAGATATCTTATCTATAAGGACATATCTAGAAAGTAGATTAGATTTGATAACTGCAAATGAAGTTCAAGGAATAATTTTATCCAATGATTGTTGGTTAACTTGTGATGCATTGGACGCTTTCCTTGGTATTGTACGAAAAGAAAACCAAATAGAAATTGAAAGTGTTCAATACATTTCGTATCCATCTTGTGTTAAGCCTGCACAAAGGGTTGCAAGTGCAGTTATCCTTGGAGGGCACTGTACCAAACATTGGCGTTTAGCAATTTATAATGGGAAAAATCTTTCTGTATACGATACTTTCAAAAATTATACAGGAGGTAAACTAGTTCCAAAAGAACTGATTTATGTATTAAAACGTTTCCCAAGGATTACTGAAAATGACATAATTTTTCCTCAAATGCAAACTATTCAACCAGATAGTAATTCTTGTGGAATTTATGCTGCAGCATTATTGACTTACTTTATTTTGGAAGGAGAAAATCCCTCAAAGGTGAGTCTTTCAATGAATACTCATGTTATGAGACGACATTATTTTACAATATTACAAAATAAAAGCTTAATGCTTTTCCCTGCAGGAAAAGCACATAAACAATAATAATAATAAAAAATGCATGCACTTGTTAAACGGTAATTATGTAGTGATATTTTCACTTCTGTATTAATAATATTCATTATATTATTGAACAGAATATATGTATATACACGTGTATATATGATGAGAATAACATTGTATATTAAAAACAGATATATAAAACGAAATTGTAATACGAATTGCGTCTCATAAAATTGACCGTTGGAGATGCTCATTCGAAATGGTTTGAAAATAATAGATACACTGTTTGTATTCTTGATAAAATCATAACAAAATTAAAATAACGACAATGCATGTAGCTAATAGATGCTTATTGCTAATAATTTTGAAGACCGTATTTAACGTATAGCTTTTGTGTAATAAAACTATATTTTACCATCAGAGTAATATATTTTTATAGAGGTTCAGGATTGAACAAATCTCAATATTAAAAAATACTTAGTGATAATGATATATTTGAAGATATTACTTCTCACGTCTATTAATTTAATACTAAATGTAATAATTAAATCGTGATAAATTAAGTTCATCGATTATAAAAAATTGATCTGGAAATTGTATCATTTTATAAAAAAAATTATAACGCTGTATGACCTTATAATAACATATTTTTAAATATATTTAAACAAAATTATTGTCATTGAATATATACATATATACATATATATATATATATATATATATATTAATATTTCAGAATTGAGTTCAATGAATGATAAAAACAATTTCTTCTTTATTAGAACTATTATAATTATATGAAATTATGTTATCACTAAATGATAAAAATATTGCTCTCTGATGTTATTTCTTTAATCTTTGTATAAGCGCCATATTACATTGAATTGTATTATTCCTTGATATAAGAATATAAAATATATCTGAAATTAATCTAGCATAAAATAAGTATAAGTACTGAAGTCAGTTGATATTAAATATTATTAGAGAGACGAAAGTTTTTTTTTTGTTGGTTGCGTCTCATAGAAATGAGCGTTGGAGGGCTCATTTCAAACGATTTGAAAATAAAAAATGTTCATCATTTAATATTTTATCAAATCTGTAGAATTTATTTTAATAATAATGCATGTAGTAGATAGATATATAGATATTTATTAGATTAACAAATATATATGTAGTAGATTAAACGTACTAATAACTGTATTTGTTAGTCAATTGTATTTATATCTCAATGAAAATGCTAATATATAATAAATGTACAATTTATTAACCTTTGTGTCTGCGGGGGTGGTCGATTTATCGACCACTTAAAATACACAACATATTTAATGTTTTTAGATCAATTTCGATGTTTTGAATGTATAAAAAATAGTTTTATAATTACTAAAATTTTCCCGCAGCCAAAAAGTTAATTAATGATACATGCTGTAGATAAATGCTTATTAATTATTCAAATAGTTAGTACTTTAACATATATTTTAAAAAATGTGTATCGTTTTTATTTAGAAGGTCAATATTATTTTTCATCATCTACTTCGTAACTCTTCTATAGAAAAGAAAGCATCTAGACGATTTTTTTCAGATAAGTAAACAATTTTTACTGTATTTTTTTTTCACTTCTTATAAAAAATTTGAGTAACATTAAATATATATTAAAAGTTTATGATTTGGAATTTCTAATACTTATAGATTTACAATGAAAAAATACAATACTTATTGATCATTTATTTTTTCAGCTTACTTCAAAATGTACATAAAATTATAAGAGACTTATCTGATGCCCCGAAATAAAATATTGTCTTATAAAAAATTATAATTGTTTATAAATAATGTAAACAGGATTTTTAAAAAACTGATATGACAGCTGTTGTTGATTTCACAGGGTACCCTAGATAAAAAAAATCGCAACCGGACCATAATTAGCTAAAATATTATAAATTTTTATACGCGATGAAAATTATAACTTTTTCGTATACTCAAATAAAGAAAAAAATAGTTCCTTGCGCATGCGCGCAGGCCGTATATATAATCCGTCCGGTTACATTTATATTGAATGTAATACGTAAAAAATGTACAAACAATTATACGTATTAAAATAACTTGTAGTATAAAAATGATTTTGGACCCGTAAAAAAGTTATATTGTAAATTGGGTGTTCAGATTTGAAACGAGTAAAAATGTTTAAGAACACTGGCGCAATTCGAACTCAAAGTAAAAGTCGTGTTACTTTTATGATTTTCATGCGATTAAACTTTTAAACAATTAAAATTATAGGTATTGTAAATACCTTTCTTTTCCATTTTATAAAATTCAGGAATATTAAAAATTGACCGAGTTACATGAATTAATTTTGAAAGGTTAGAATTGCAAAATCGAAAAATCGCTAAAAAATAATGCGAAATAATAAATATTTCAAATATTTATAATCGTTTATGATGATGGTACCCTACCTGAACACACTCAAGAAGTTTCACATATTTGTATTAATTATTGTGAACTTGGCACAAAATTGAATTTTCAACTTTTTATTAATAAACAAAATTAATTGTTATTCTTCTTATGCACCGATACAGATTGGCTTAAAGACTATTAAATAAATATGAAAATGTTTCTTTTGCCAAAATTTCATGAAATATAGAATAAAATATTTGCTTTAAAATTCAACTATAAAAATTACATCTTTTCTCGAGAAAACTATATTTTCAAAGAAAATATGAAAATTTAAAAAAATCGCGAATTCATAATCCAAAAGAAAATTTAATTGTGAACAATATTAATAAAAATAATTAGCTTATACAATAAAAAAAGGCGCAGTTACAGAGGAAAAAAAATATAATTATCTACCTATAATTGTTTATAAACATTTTTCCGTACCTTGTTCAGATGACGCACATTTATTATTTATTATAAAAGCAATCTAAAATTCATTTATACAAAAAACAGACCTGTGGCCCATTTAAAACAAAAATTAATAATTCGGACTATATACATACATAGTGTACGTAGGTGTTTTTATTTCATGGTGCTGATATGCCTATGGAGACAGTACGTTTATCGCTGTTAGTAGTTGATAAATATCTGTTTCATGCTTTAGTTAATCAATGATATTTTAATACTTTGATATATTTGAAGACACGAAAAGGGCTATAAAAAATTAAATTGTTAGCTATGTAGAATTAAACTGAAGTCATACTTGCACCCATAAAAATATGATTTATAGTATAAATATATAAAAATCTAATAAAATAATGGCCAATAAAACATAAATAAAGAAATCATAATTTTTATCATACTGTTTAATATTATATTGTTTTTGCTAGTCATATCGTATTTATATGATTGTTTTATTTTATTTAACAATGGAAGAACAATTTTTTAATATCTTATGTGTTTTAACATATTTATTTAAACTCTTCATTGAATACTATTATTAAAATTTAAATGATTATAATATTTTAAAATCACCCAATGAGAACAACCGAAACAACGGAATGATCCAATTGTGTTTTAAAATTGAAAAAAAATAAGTTTAATTTTTAATGTATAAAATTTGTAATATATGAAAAACATAATGATAAAATATGTTTTGATATCATTATATACATTCAATTACTTTTATTTTCATGAAATTCGGATGTTATTTTCCCATTTATTTTAATTTATTATATTTCAAATAAATCAAAATTTTCTTTAGAATAAAATCGTGGAAGTGCGTCACACTTTATGATTAAAAGAGAGGCATATGAGCATCTTTTTTCTGCTGCCACGATATATAGTGAGTTTCGATAGGTCAGCAGTATATTCGGTGCCGTAAATAAGAAACATAGCATAACCTAAAAGCTTATATAAAAAAATTATGCTTAAAAAAATTATTAAACTGGATTGTGACATTCATGGATATTTGGTGCCGTGAATAATAAACAAATCATATAGGTTATGTGAATTATGAATTATTAAATTCTTGAAGTAGATGATTGTGATGTTCATAAATATTCGGTGCCGTAAATAATAAACGTGGCGTACAGGTTATAAAAATTACGATTAAAAAAATTCTTGGAGTGCATTGTGATATTGGTGAATAATTTAATTAACTAATAGTGAAAATTTAAAACGCATGTTAACAATTAACTTGAAGAAGATAATTTTCTTTGGGATATGCTTCGACAGATCTGATACTCGAACTTCAAGACTTACATATTTCAAGAGAACTTGCATATATTTACAAGTATTTCTGGTGCAGCTCCTAATCTTGCTAATTATTAACTTACTTAGTTATCCACAAACATATCAGTAAGTGCTTTGTTGAATATTTAGATATGTAAGATATTGGATTTGAAAAAAATAAGAAAAGTAAAAAAGCAGTACAGGCATCGTAAAGATATATAATATTATTACACTGATGATGCAAAGTATTTCTGGTCCAGCTCCAAATTTTGCTCATCATTTACTTGGTTTCGGCATAGTTAAAAATACCAGAAAAATTGTGATTCAGCAACCAGGAATACTTGGTTATCCGCAAAACATATATACATTGGAAAGAAGCAGCGAAAACATAAAAGAAGCTTGTTATTGATTTCTTCATGTATTATTATAAAAAGATAAAAAATTTATTCCAGTTTTGAGGTTTCTCAGAAGCACAACAAATCAAGATTTCTGACAATGTAATTTATGAAAACTGCTCATCCAAGGGACAAATAGAGCTTCTCATCGAACTTGTATATCTTGGGGTCTTATAATTGCTGCTATTGAAGTACATCTTGGGAGTGTCAGACTTTAAAAATCTATTTCAACGACTTACTGGTAAATAAAATTCGATGGATTATTTTAAATAAATTAAATTTTGTTTAAAAATTTAAATTATTTAATATACTTCCACTTTAAAATAGTTTATGTTTTTGATGTCATCATTTTATTTAATTATGATAAATAAATGTAGGAATGATAGGAATGATCAAGTTGTGCCTTTATAAGAATTGCTAATGGATGACTGCTACTCAAAGGAAGCTTACTGATACTCGAACTTCAAGACTTGCATATTTCAAGAGAACTTGCATATATTTACAAGTATTTCTGGTGCAGCTCCTAATCTTGCTCATTATCGACTTACTTAGTTATCCACAAACATGCTTACATTGGAAAGAAGCAGCGAAAACATAAAAGAAGGTTGTTATTGATTTCATCATGTATTATTATAAAATGATAAAAAATGTATTCCAGTTTGGAGGTTTCTCAGAAGCACAACAAATAAAGATTTCTGACAATGTAATTGATGAAAACTGCTCATCCAAGGGACAAATAGAGTTTCTCACTGAACTTGTAAATTTTGGATTTTTAAAATAGTTGCTATTGAACAACATCTTGGGATCGTCGGACTTCAAAAATCTGTTTCAGCGACTTACTGGTAAAAATAATTCAATGGGTTTTTAAAATAAATTTCATTCTGTTTAAAAATTTAAATTATTTTAATATTTTACTACTTTTAAATAGTTAATGTTTTTGATGCCATTTTATTGAATTATGATAAATAAATGTAAAAGAAAAAATTTATATCAAAATTATATTTTTTTTAACATATATGAACTTTTCAGGTAATTTAGAACTGGATAGGAATGATCAAGTTGTGCCTTTATATAAGAATTGCTAATGGATCACTGCTACTCAAAGGAAGCTTACTGATAGAACTGGATATGTCCAAATGCTGCTAATATTGCGTCTTACGCTAGCAATGAAAAGCAAGATAGTCACATGGATCAAAAATAATGGAACGTTCTCTGTAAAGCTTATGTAACGAAAATAACCACTGAATTAATATGAACAATTGCCACTAATATCAGTAACGGCTTTGTTGAATATTTAGATATGTAAGATATTGGATTTGAAAATAAATAAGAAAAGTAAAAAAGCAATACAGGCATCGTAAAGATATATAATATTATTGCACTGATGATGCAAAGTATTTCTGGTCCAGCTTCAAATGTTGCTCATCATTTACTTGGTTTCGGCATAGTTAAAAATACCAGAAAAACTGTGATTCAGCAACCAGGAATACTTGGTTATCCGCAAACATATATACATTGGAAAGAGGCAGCGGTAACATAAAAGAAGCTTGTTATTGATTTCTTAATTAGTATGAAATGATAAAAAATTAATTACAGTTTCAAGGTTTCTCAGAATCGACACAAATCAAGATTTCTTACAATGTAATTTATGAAAACTGCTCTTTCAAAGGACAAAGAGAGCTTCTGACTGAACTTGTATATCTTTTGGACTTATAATTGCTGCTATTGAAGTACATCTTGGGAGAATCAGACTTTAAAAATCTATTTCAACGACTTACTGGTAAATAAAATTCGATGGATTATTTTAAATAAATTAAATTTTGTTTAAAAATTTAAATTATTTTAATATACTTCCACTTTTAAATAGTTTATGTTTTTGATGTCATCATTTTATTTAATTATGATAAATAAGTGTAGGAATGATAGAAATGATCAAGTTGTGCCTTTATAAGAATTGCTAATGGATGACTGCTACTCAAAGGAAGCTTACTGATACTCAAACTTCAAGACTTGCATATTTCAAGAGAACTTGCATATATTTACAAGTATTTCTGGAGCAGCTCCTAATCTTGCTCATTATCGACTTACTTAGTTATCCACAAACATGCTTACATTGGAAAGAGGCAGCGAAAACATAAAAGAAGCTTGTTATTGATTTCTTAATTAGTATGAAATGATAAAAAATTGATTACAGTTTCAAGGTTTCTCAGAATCGACACAAATCAAGATTTCTTACAATGTAATTTATGAAAACTGCTCATCCAAAGGACAAATAGAGCTTCTGACCGAACTTGTATATCTTGTGGTATTATAATTGCTGCTATTAAAGTACATCTTAAGAGTGTCAGACTTTAAAAATCTATTTCAGCGACTTACTGGTAAAAATAATTCAATGGGTTTTTTAAAATAAATTTCATTTTGTTTAAAAATTTAAATTATTTTAATATTTTACTACTTTTAAATAGTTAATGTTTTTGATGTCATTTTATTTAATTATGATAAATAAATGTAAACGAAAAAAATTTATATCAAAATTATATTTTTTTTAACATATATGAACTTTTCAGGTAATTTAGAACTGGATAGGAATGATCAAGTTGTGCCTTTATATAAGAATTGCTAATGGATCACTGCTACTCAAAGGAAGCTTACTGATAGAACTGGATATGTCCAAATGCTGCTAATATTGCGTCTTACGCTAGCAATGAAAAGCAAGATAGTCACATGGATCAAAAATAATGGAACGTTCTCTGTGAAGCTTATGTAACGGAAATAACCACTGAATTAATATGAACAATTGCCACTAATATCAGTAACGGCTTTGTTGAATATTTAGATATGTAAGATATTGGATTTGAAAATAAATAAGAAAAGTAAAAAAGCAATACAGGCATCGTAAAGATATATAATATTATTGCACTGATGATGCAAAGTATTTCTGGTCCAGCTTCAAATGTTGCTCATCATTTACTTGGTTTCGGCATAGTTAAAAATACCAGAAAAACTGTGATTCAGCAACCAGGAATACTTGGTTATCCGCAAACATATATACATTGGAAAGAGGCAGCGGAAACATAAAAGAAGCTTGTTATTGATTGCTTAATTAGTATGAAATGATAAAAATTAATTACAGTTTCAAGGTTTCTCAGAATCGACACAAATCAAGATTTCTTACAATGTAATTTATGAAAACTGCTCTTTCAAAGGACAAATAGAGCTTCTGACTGAACTTGTATATCTTTTGGTCTTATAATTGCTGCTATTGAAGTACATCTTGGGAGTGTCAGACTTTAAAAATCTATTTCAACGACTTACTGGGAAATAAAATTCGATGGATTATTTTAAATAAATTAAATTTTGTTTAAAAATTTAAATTATATTAATATACTTCCACTTTTAAATAGTTTATGTTTTTGATGTCATCATTTTATTTAATTATGATAAATAAGTGTAGGAATGCTAGGAATGATCAAGTTGTGCCTTTATAAGAATTGCTAATGGATGACTGCTACTCAAAGGAAGCTTACTGATACTCGAACTTCAAGACTTGCATATTTCAAGTGAACTTGCATATATTTACAAGTATTTCTGGTGCAGCTCCTAATCTTGCTAATTATCGACTTACTTAGTTATCCACAAACATGCTTACATTGGAAAGAAGCAGCGAAAACATAAAAGAAGCTTGTTATTGATTTCTTCATGTATTATTATAAAAAGATAAAAAATTTATTCCAGTTTTGAGGTTTCTCAGAAGCACAACAAATCAAGATTTCTGACAATGTAATTTATGAAAACTGCTCATCCAAGGGACAAATAGAGCTTCTCATCGAACTTGTATATCTTGGGGTCTTATAATTGCTGCTATTGAAGTACATCTTGGGAGTGTCAGACTTTAAAAATCTATTTCAAGGACTTACCGGTAAAAATAAATAAATTAATTTATTTAAATAAATTGCATTTAGTTTAAAAAGGCGAATAAGTTTTGTATTTATTTGATATGTGTTTATTTAATGAATTGATATCTTTTATTATGTATTAAAATGTACTAAATGTTTTTTCTCAGGTGGCTGCAAGATACATTCATGGATTAAAAGTTGATTTATGGAGTTTGGATTGTACGTTTTCTTTATTAATAGCTGACAGAGCACCTGTGGATGAAGAAGTAGCTAAAAGGAGAATTGGTCGAATAGTAATGGCGGATTATTAGATATCTTCATGTTTTTATGAAATTAATATTTTTTTTTATTTTTTTTTACCGTAGCTTACGTCTTCTTTTCATGTAATTTTATCGTAGCCTGAAACCTCTGCACATAGGGTCAACAAATCAGTAAATAATGAAAGGTTATTCTTAAATACTCGATTGTTTTATATTTGACTAAGCTTTTGCAAGTAATAAAATTGCAATGAATAATATCAGTAAAGTGAATTATAAAGTTAAGGTAATATAATTAATTTATGAAGTCTTTAAAAAAAGTTCATCTGATAATTTAAAGTTTTCATTTACTGGCTGGTTGATTCTAAAGAGGAATGTATTTATTGAAGTAGCATTAACATGGCAGTCTAAAAATAAAGTGCAAGATGCTATTATTTGCAAAGTACTCCGTGTACAAATTTAACATAAGCATCAAGAAAATTCGCACTAGAAAAATAATTTATAAACGCTACAGTTTATAAAAATAAAATAATACTGTACAAACTAATTGTTAAGGTACAAGTATGAATAAGCCACTGTTAATGCATTATCTTAGAAAAATTTTCTTTTAATTGTAGCTTTTCTTTACTGTTATGCTTTACTTTAGTTCGCATTTTCTGCAAATGATATTTTATTACAATATGGAATCTCTCCATATAGGGTAAACGTATCAGTAAATAGATACCATCAGTAAATCTACGAAATTAATGATTATACTTTAAATACTCGATTGTCTTATGCACGACTAAGCTTTTGCAAGTAATAATATAATTGTATAATATCAGTACGATGAATTCTAAAGTTGTAGTAATATAAAATAGTTCATCTGATAATTTGAGGTATCCATTTACTGCCTGCTTTACCCTAAAAAGTACTCTGCGCACAAATTTTACATAAGCATCAAGAAAATTTGCACTACAAAATTAATTTATAAACGCTACAGTTTATAAATATAATATAATATTGTAGGAACTAATTTAGAGGGTGCAAGTATAGTTAAGCAACTATGATTGCATGATCTTAAAATATTTTTATTTTAATTTAATCTTTTCTTTATTGTTATGCTTTAGTTTAGCTTACATTTTCTTCAAATGATATTTAATTCTGATATGGAACGTCTCCATATACGGTCAACTTATCAGTAAATATACGAAGTTAATGACAATTCGACTTCACTTTTGCTAGTAATAGAATTGCATTGAATAATATCAGTAGTATGAATTATAAAATTATTGTAATATCAAATACTTCATCTGATAATTTGAAGTATCCATTTACTGGCTGGTTGACCCTAAAGAGAAATACATTTATTTAACAGGCATTAATATGTCAGTATACAAATAAAGTGCAAGATGCTATTATTTGCAAAGTACTCTGTGTACAAATTTTACACAAGCATCAAGAAAATTTGCACTACAAAATTAATTTATAAACGCTACAGTTTATAAATATAATATAATATTATATGAACTAATTTAGTGGGTGCAAGTATAGAAAAGCAACTATGATTGCATCTTAGAAAATTTTTATTTTTCTTTTAGTTTATATATTATTGTATATAATCGTATATGTATATATATATAGCTATTTTCATGATTTTTTTCACGTGTTGAAAAGAAATTATGAATTAAAAATATGTGAATATCATTATTGATATATAAATAATTTTTAATGTAATTAGAAACAATTCAAACGTTTTATAAATGCAACAAAATTACAGTAATACCGATAGTGACAGAGTCATAGAGGAAAATTCATAAATTTTTTTTAATTAATAGTTTTTATAATTTGATAATTAATAAAAAATTGTTAAAAATAAAGTTATTATAACACAACAAATTTTTTTTCATTATTTACATTTTTTTCTGTTGGAAAAATTTAAATAATGAAAAAAAATTAGTTTCGTTATAGTAGCTTTGTTTTTTAAAAGTATTTTTTAATTATCAAATTGCAAAAACTATTTAAAAATAAATTTTTTTATCAATATTTTTATTTCCCACCCTGACTCTGCCACTATCGGCATCGCTGCCAAATTATTAAGACACGTAACACCATCTAGCGGTGCACTTTGGTGTTCTTACACAAATGCTTGACAAGCAGCAGTCGACGCGCGCGACGGTTGCATGGGGTACATGTCAAGTCGGCGTTTCCCGCTTTTCGTTTATATTTTAGACATTTTTGACGCTTGAATTGTTTTAAACTATTCATTGGAATGATAACTACAATAAGTGACTATCTTTTTGCAGTGTAGTTTAGCGAATATATTATTATAAGCATTTTAAGATTCATTGTTTGCGATTCGCCCATCTGACCTCAGCGCCTCCACCAAGTCTACGATTTTACGAAATTTGGTTACGACAGCCTCTTAAGTATACTTTAGGTAATTTTTATAAATAATCTATTTCATTCAATTTATAAAGTCCAGAAATTCATTTAAAAAAAATAGTTTTAACGTTCAATTCTACTCGAAATAAAATAATGTTTTTCGATATACTTCTTTCTATTCCATAAAATTCAGAAAAGATATAAAATATTATAAAACCAACCTCTTTGAATATTCTTCTAGCTTTGTAACCTTTGTACACTGCTTGAATAGTAGTAGCAGCTTCTTCCTCTGATTTTACAGAATCATTTTTCTCAGCATTAGGAAAATTAAAAAATTTTTTTGTCTCGCTATTTAATGCAGTGGCTAAACTTTGTATTGAATACAGAAATTTCGATCCTGTCTGTGAAATTTTATCATTTAATTTTTTTTGTGTCTTATCTTCCTCTTTCTGTAATGTGAATAACAAATAACATAATAATATACTGTTCCTACATTATAAATTGTAAAACATACAAGCTATTATTCACCTTCGATTTCTTGTTAGATATAATTTTTTCAGGTTCTCTTTCTTGTCGCTGACTCGTTTTAACAAGTTTAATGGGAAATTCCCCGCCGGTATTAAATCTCTTCGGGCAATTCATATTCATCCCTGATTTACTATGCTTTTCATCTTCTTTTACCTGAAAATAACATTATAAATTAATTTGATATTAAAGATAATTTTATTTTTTTTTATTTTTAATCTCAAGGTGAGAGCTTATATGTTGTAAGTGTAATGAGTTGATAATATTTATAGTTATACATACATTTTCAATAGTATAAGGATTTATTGACATAAACTCTGACCTCGATTACTTCTCTTATTAGAATGATGTGCATAAATTAAAGGAAAAGCCACTTACAGACATGTAGCAATACCTCGAGACTCATTTTTATTACAGACAGTTAATTTTATAAATCCTAAAAGATTAATTGCATTATTCTGTGTATCATTTGAAAATATTATTGTCTTCTGTAAAAACGACTTACCATTTTATTTTGTGGAAAGACTTACAATGTTTTATTGATGAATATAAAATATTTATATTTAAAATATGAAATAATACAGATATTTTTAAGATATTTTAAAGACGATTTCGGTTCTCTTTTTAAATTAAAATTACAAAATAATTATGTAATTTTTTCTATTGTTATTCAATTTGTTTTAACATAAGAAATTTCGTATGCAGAAATTTCATTATGCAGATTAATTTATCTCAGTTGCAATTATTTTACAATATCTGTTAAACATTTAGCTACGTAACAAATTTTTACGTGAATTTTCATTTGCATTTTTACTTTAACATTATTCAGATAAAAAAATTTAATAAATGAGTATTTGCAGACAAGAATTCAATTTACTTTGCATATATTACTTTAAACATAACACAATTTTGACAGTACATCCCTTTCATTAGACTTAATACATAATTGATTATAATTTTTTTCTTTTTTAATAATTTATTTCTTCAATTTTTCAACTTCGTAATGCCATTTGCTGATTTACTCACCGGCTTCGTGCCATTTCTACCAATATTACTGAGATATCGGCTGAGTACTTCTGGTGGCATCATACAAGGTGGTACAGCGTGTGGCATGTTATTACCCGATGTGTCGACTGATTTTGATGGTCTAGAATTGCTCGCTGATTCGTAAAGAAAATTATGATTAGTTTCCGTGTATTGAAAGGATTAAACATCAGATGTGATAGCTTTTGAAATTAGGTCAACAGTTGTCGATATACGTATCAAATACATTTTTTTCTTTTTTTGTAACTTCGATTAATATTTTCATTTGAAAATAATTTGTTAAAAAAATTTTCTTTCATTAGTTTTTATGAGATCAACTTACTCGTAGAAGTTTCTGGTAATTTTTGATAACGTATTCTTGTCGGTGGCATTGATTGTAATAAAACTTCTTCTTTTGGAGGTGTTTCGGGTGGGTAAGGATTTTCCAATTTTTTATTTTTAAATTCTTCAAGTTTTGTTCTTTGGTATTCTTCTAAGTATAGAAGAAACTCTTTATATGTGACGTAATTCTGCAATTTCAATATTGTGTTTAAATTATTTATTGATAGTTAATAAAATAATCGATTAATTAATTTACAACAATAATTAGTTAATATGATTTTAGAATAAAGCAATAAATACAATTATCGATAATGGATTTATATTTCTTTTTTTTAACTATTTAATTACAAATTGTATCAATAATAAATTACAATTAAAATTTAAAATTGTGAAATTTGTTGAAATTGAAATATTTGAATAATACAAAAATCAATATACAATTAAATTTTGTTATTTCGTGTATTTTAAAGCTTTTCTAAATTAAGTACCTTATCTTCGCCAGCCCAATTACGATTAGTCGGCTCTGTTAATCCGAGCAGATCGATCCAATGGTAATAATCTTCTGTTTGATTGCCATACCAGTATTTGATGATAACGAAACTAAAAATTTCATATGACGATTGATTGCTTGCTTTACCAGGCGTATTAGCGCTTTAATTATTATTTAAAGCTAAATTATTTCCGAAGATTTATTTATTAGCATTAGCGAGATTAAATTTAAATTATTATCGGATGATAATTTTCGTTTACTTTTTTTTGGAAAAATCCATATTGAACATGTATATTTAGCATATGAAATTGGGTCAACGAAAATTTTACATATATATATAAAAATCCTGAAGCTATGAATTTGAATTATTAAATTTTAAGTTTAATCAAATTATGGCTGAAGCTTTTAATATTATTAAGTAAGAAAATATTGAAAAGTGGATAAAAACCCAATATATAGATACAAATTATGATAAAAAATATAATACTTATTTACTTAATTTTAAATTCCAAACAAGAAATTAACTGATTACAGGAATAATTTATATAAAATATTATGCCATCTTGGTTTTTAAACTTAGTTTTAGTTTTTTAGTTCTAAGATTTAGTCTTAAGGATATTGTATTTTGGACCAGTGAACAGGAAATTTATTTTCTCTGCTGGATTATTGAATGTACGTGAAGTAATCTAATGTTACACTGGATAAATAAATAAAATAAGTAAAAAAATTGAAGTTTTTTAATCACTAACTGATTTTCAAACATTCACAAATTATTATTAATATTAAACATTAAAAAAAAAGGAATTTTTCAGTAACATTGGTTATTATAATTTTGATATTACGGTAGCGTATATGAAATATCGATATACTCACGCTAAACCATCGTCAACCATTTTCTGAATCTCCGGATAAGACATAAGCTCTAAGAATTCCGGATTTTCTGGATTTCGCTTGACGTCAACCAGTTGCCAAGGCGCTATTAAACCAAATCTAATGCATTTCATGATTTCCAATAAATATTGCTTTCTATCTTCCCAATCGTGCATGAGCCATCTTACTGCCGACATTAAAACTTCCATTTCACTGAGAATATATATCATAATTATTATTATAGTAGTAATAAAAATTTATGTGACACATATAATTTTTTTTTCAAAATAAGAATGCATTTTAAAATGAAAAAAATGATTTTATGTTCTATGAAATGAAAAAAAAAGATAGTGATTGAAATTTACTTTGAAAATAAATGAACCATTAAAACTTATGAATAATCTATTGAAAGCTTAACAATCGAATATCGTTTTATCGTAAAAGGGAAAAAAAATACCTATTGACACAGATATAATTTGATCGTAACAGTAAACAAAGCTCCTCCATTGAAAGCTCTAAGAAATCTTTTGTGCTGACAAGTAATAAAAAGAATTTCATGATCCTCGGTACCATAAGTTCCATGACCGCAGTATTACCAATTTTTCGAGCTTCCATGTAAAGAAGAAACGCCGTATCTTCAGTGAATAGCTCGTCATTATCTATGAACGCCCAACATTGCTCTTCCAATTCTTTCGATAAAAAATAAAGTAACATAAAATTTGAACATTTCAATTATGGCAATACAAACTGTTATTTTAAAAAATATTATATAGCTCTTAATTATTAAGATATACTAAAAAAGATAAAAAATTAAGAGACAAAAATTAAAAAAAGAAAGAGATGAATGTGTTAATTATGAACTTTTGTTTTTATTTAACGTCGCTGTATTTGCTTTACGCTGCTAATTAGCGACAGAGGTTTCTCAGTGTATTTGTGAATAAAGCACGTATAACGTATAGTGGTGCTTGTCTCAATCGGTCGAGAGCGGGATTCGAACTCGAGTTCTCGAGTTTACAAATCCATCGTTTTACCGACTGAGCCACTGAAGACCTCATAACGAACATTAATATTTTTGCGTATTATACTTTAATTTCACTATAATAGTAAAAACATTAAATTACATGTAAAAATTTTGTTAAAAATTAAAGTGCTTAAATTAAATTTCAAGTTTTATTTTAGAGTGTAGTGTAATATAAATACGATAAATATTTTTACTTAATTATTAATTGTATTATTCAAAATAAAACAGTATTAAGATTTATATAAACTTATATTTAAAAATAATTAATAATATAAAAAGAAATAAAACAAATATAATTTAACTACCGTAAAACGGGGTAAAGCGGTCAGGTGTGGGGAAAAGCAAGCATTTTTTCAGACATGATTTTCTAATTTTTTTATGTACTCTCGTTTATGTGTTACAATAATTTTTTTATAAATTATTAACAGAAATTCAATAAATTATTATTATACATACATAAAAGAACATATATAATTGGAAAATCATATATTAAAAATGCTCGCTTTACCCCACACCTGACCGTTTTACCTCTTTTTACGAAACATCACTTTGACATAACTAAACAAGTTAAGAAAATAAAAAGTTAAATTAAAACCTTTGATTCCCAGATATTGTGCTGCCAAGAAAATATCAAGGATATTATCACGTCTTAGAAGATGACAACTTTCGCTTGTACGGCTTATCATCCATTCGTAGATAATAGAGAACGCCCCCGAGGTCACGCTGCTCTGCATATTTTACTTATGTGACACTGTTGCTTATGTATTTACATTATTTTAATTTTACTTCGCTTCTTTTTTTTTATTTGCTTATTTATTTTATAAAGTGCATATCGAGAGAAACTAGAAAGCTAAAGAGACTTTATTTCCCCGAGGAAATTATTTGCAAGGTAAGCCTCAAGACTCTCAGTCTGTTGGAAATTGTAAAATGAAGGTAAATCATAGAAATAAACTTTGTGTTTTTTTTAAGTTTAATACGTCTAAAGTAAATGTGCTTTATTGCTTTTATTTACGAGTTCTTATTTGAAAATTCATTAAGAAATATTAAATCTTTTATTACAATATATAAAATAAATTTAGCCTTTTTATTTTATTTTATGATTGGTTCATGCATTAACGTTTTTATTTTAAATATTTTGCAAATTGTATTTATGATTTATTAATTAAAGTCTGTCATTTATAATTAATAATAATGTTTAATTTCATGATTTTGAAAATTCTTTTAAAGCATAATTACATTTTTACAAAAGCTGAAAGTTCAATAATTAAATTTTTTAATTGGGCATTTTAAAAAAGATTTAATAAAATGAATTAAAATTTCAAATTTCGTATTCAAAATTGAATTTTACATCTTTGAAAAAAGATGTTCTTTAAATATTTTTAGTGAATAGCGATAATTTTATACATTTTTAACTTAATTTTAAATATTATTTTAAAGTACTAATTAATGTAGTTTACAAAATTATCTCACAAAATATTATTTTCTTTCGTACAAGAAAAAAAGTGGGTCATCATTAGCTCCAGCTTAAAAAAATTAAAATAAATCATGAAAAGCCACAAAGCTAAAACTATATCTTGAAAACAACCTTCCTCCCTCGTGACGTTTTCACTTTATCGCCTAATAAAAATTCCCCACCTTTTTTTCATTCTTTTCTATATAACAATTAAATTCGCCTCACGGGTAATTCAGCTCTTTCACGCCCTCCTTGTGCTCTGCCACAAGAGAAAAAAAATAAGAAAGAAAGAAGAAACGGCAACGGAGTGCAAAAGAAAAAGACTTTCAAGTTCCCTTTTTTTTCATCTCTACCTTCTAACCATTTTTCTTTCTTACAACATTTCCGTTCTTCTAAACTTTAGAAAGAGAATGAAAAAAAAAACGAAAAAATAAAATAAAAGATATTCTCCTCCCTTTTTTTCCTATTCTTCGACCGGAGGCAATCATTAGGGGCTTCTCTCCTCGCACTTTATTTTTCGAGGGTCTCCTTTCTTATCCATTCAAGGGAATGAGAGATATAGGAAGTTAGAGAGTCAAATATAGTCTCTAGAGTAAAAAAAAAAAAAAATAAAGTGTGCAAAAAGGGGGATGAGAGAGCAAAAGAAGAAACGAGTCCAAGGTCAGTGTAAGAGAAGAAAAAAGGGAAAAGAAAAGGGAGAGAAAAAAAGCTAGCTAGCTATCTAACTACTTGAGTTTTAGCCACTAAAGAGGTGCCTGAATTTTGCTGACACGACTAAGATTGGGGTCGACGCTGCACATACTACAATAAAGGGGCTCGCTTCTTTTCTCTCTTTTTTTTTCTTATTTTACAACAGTCAGTATTATGAGCTTGCAAGCAATTTATATAGTTTTCTCTTAAGTCATCGTATATTATACGACGGAGATGAGAAAAAAAAGTAGAAGACTTTATATATGTGCATGTAACTCTTTTTGTTTATTATTCCTGTCAGGAGTATCGCTTTATATCTAAGTGCAACTTTCTTGTCTTCTTAGTTTGTTGTTTTTTTTTTGTATTTTTTTTCTTGACTCGCTTCAACACTGTCTCCCTCGTTGCACACGTGAGATTCTTCCTTTTTTTTCTCGGTGTCGTTTTTCTTTTCCTTTTTTGTTTACGACTAAAGAATGGCATAACAGTAACGACTGCTCGTAAGTTTAAGATCTTTTTGCTTGATGTAGTAAAGGAATATGCTTGGTTGTTACTTAGTTATGTGCGTTGAGGATTTTTAAACGTTATAAGCTTTTAATGTTTTATTTCTTTTTTTTAGGGTTTTATAATTGGCGGAAGAAAGCATTTAATTTTCAATTAAGATTATTCAATTATGAAATGATCATTTATAAAAACTTTTTAAAAAGTAGCAAAACAGCGAGGCTTTTTATTTACCTGGTTACATTTTTTAAACATTGTTAGTAAAATACTAACTTTTTTTCACAAAATATTGTTAAATATAGTTTAGATCAATATCAACTTTCTATCCTTTCTATTTACAAAAAATTTTATTGCAAATCATTGACGTTTTTTTTCTATTTTTTATCTGCATAAATTTAAAAATTGAAATAGTATCAAACGAGTAAACTCCATGAAGTATATACAAAGTGGCAGTAAATTTAACTCGAATACAAAAAATATATATAAATAATGCTCTTTTACGTTTATTTAGTTTGAGTGAATTTAAAACGAAATACGTAAATAAAATACATAAAAGAAATGCGTAAAAGATATTAATGTTCTGTGACGTTTGACGAATCAAATCAGAACACGCGAGTATATATAAGCGCTTTTTTCCTTCTTTGATTTGTTAACTTTGGAATTCTTTCATCGCGAAAATTTATTTACGATGAATCAATATTGTAATCCGATTATGCATTTTACAATAAATAATAAAATAATAAAATATCTTTACGAGATTACGATTTATTGTTTACGATTTACCATCGCTTAGAAATTGGATAATTTTATTTATCTAAAATCAAAATTTAAAATTTTATTCTACACCGTCACACAATGTATAAAAGAAAAAAAATAAGCTGAAAGATAAACTGAAGATCATAAAAAGCTTTTACTATGTATATCGTATTATCCATCACGTATATTATTGTGCACATCCATATCTGATAAAAGAAAATGCACTTTTTTGCTTTATATACCTAACTCAATGCTATATATAGAATCTTATATGAAAAAAGAAAAAAAATGTATATATAAAGGTATAGAATTGAGAAGGAATGTATAAAGAGCATTAGACGGATGAAAAAAACTCACCCCGGTAAGATCGATTTGCTTGACGTTTTTATCATCGAAGAACGTACTGTAGCTTTGGAGCACCAGTAGATGGCAATGGAATTCATCGTTTCCAATACGAACAATGCAATCGGCATTTCTACGGGAAATTCAAACTATTTTATTTAATTTCGAAAAGTTTTGTTCCAATATTTTATTATTACTTTTATTTTTATTTTTTTCTTTTTTATTCTTTTTTTTTAATTGTTTTTTCTTGTAATTTAAAAAAAATATGATGAATAATGTAGATTTTAAAAAATTTTAACTACTTGTATGTTGTTATGCGTCTAGACAGTTCTTGATATAAATCTGTTTTTTCTGGCAGTCTTATTCTTTTCCAGTCGATCGGCTGATCTGCCGTGAACCCTAAGCTGAACCGTTTTTATTATTAATGATAAAACGAAAGATTTTTATGATTTATATGTAAATAAACAAAAAAAAATGTTGTACAAGAGCTGTGATTTGCAATGGAAATTAGTCAGAATATTTAACTTCAGAATGTATTTTGTTATTTACAACGGAGCATTAAAAATGTATAATTATGAAGATTTTGACCTTTTAAATAATATATAAAAAGAAAAGTTAATTACTGAAAAGTAATTAAAAAAGTGGTTTTGTTTATTTTTCGCTTATTTTTTGCCATGCTAAGTAAATAAAAGTAGATATATAAAATGGTCTGATAAGTACCGTTTTAAATTAAAAAATCTTTTTTAATTTTTCTTAATATTAAGTAGGTTAAAATGCTTTTTCATGCTCTGAAAAATAAAATTGGTTTTATATCCTCGCATCACAGTCTTATTTTATTTACACGCTGTGTTTCTTAATAAGATATTTCATTTACAGATATTTTTTTAAATGGTACAATTTTTTTCTTGGTTAAAGGTGAAGCATATAAAAACATAAAGAATAAAAAAAAATAATCAAGAAAAACGGAGATTCAAAAAACCTTTTTTTTTTTTTTCGTCTCTATATTTATGCTTTGTTATTTTTGCGATGCTAATCAGTGACGGAGCTCGTAAGTGTGTTTGCGAACAAAGCACATGTAACGTACAGTGGTGCTTGTATGATTCAGCCGAAAGCGGGATTCGAACTCGAAACCTCGAGATTACAAATCCAACGCTCTACCGACTGAGCCACAGACCGGCTCATTCGAAAAACATTATATGTACGTTTTAAAACTAATAAATCATGAATTTTATCGAACTCTTGAAACATTTTATTACTTCCGAAAAAAATTTGAAAAAATAATAAAATGAAATTAAAAAATACTGCTTTATAAAATAATTCGAGAAGAAAGAAAAATTGATTAATTACTATCATTTAAATTTAAATTGCTATCATCAATCAAATCAAAAATAAAGATGTTTTTACAAATAAAAAATTACACTTACGTAGATAACGGCACATCTTTTAAAACAGGTGCTGAATTAGGGGTGGAACTACCACCAGACGATTGATTTACCTCCATATTCATTTGTTGCTGTGTAATTTGTTTTTTAACCCTACTAAACGCCTGGCTTTTTGGTCTGGATTGAGCAGCAGTAGCAGCAGGCTGTTTTGAAAACTGTTCGAAATGCGGTGGTAATTTTTTTTGAAATTGTAAACGATCAATTGTCGATACCGTAACACCTGGGGGTAAATCAATTATTGGTTTGAGTATAGGTATTTGTTGTTGTTGTTGTGGTTGTTGTTGTGATTGCTGTTGATGTATAGTTTTAATTCCTCCTTGCGTTACGTGATTATCCCTTTGTTGTAAACTTTGTTCGGCCTTGACGTTGACTTTCGCGTGACGTGGATCGGCAACTAGCACGCTCACTTTCTTTGATTCAAATACCACCTGCATGTGGATAATATATGTTTTGTTTTGACTTTCATTTATATTCTTAGATTTTATGACGTATATTTGTAAGAGCTTTTTTCTTTCCTTTTTCTCAATTTTTTTTTCTTTCGCTGCTTTTTTTGAGTTGAAGCGCGTTTTTAGAATTGTTTAGGCGAGGCACGCTTGATCGCGTGCAGTTCAATCGTGTGTTAAGGAATTTTAATGCTTAAATTACTACGTGACATGCTACTATCGATTTTTTTAAACGATCCTTTTACAAATAATTGCTTCGTTTAATTTTTTTTCTTTTTTTTACAAATAATAAGGAATATTTCAATCTTCTCTATCTAATAATTCCATATTTAAATTTCCTTTTATTAATAAAGTACTTGAAAATTAAATTATCTTTGTAAATAACTTTTATCAATAACTTAAGGAATAAGAATATCAGTTTTAAGAAATGTTTAAAACAGGATAAAAAGAGGTCACGTTTAAAAATCTTATAAAACAAATGATACACTTTGTTAAATGCGTATTTTATTCTATAAATTTTAAAGCGTACCTTCTTTTTTTCTTCCTTCTACGTGATATATAATGCATGCGGCAAAAAAAAGTACACAGATCTTAATGTAATCTAGTATTTTGTTCTCCGGGAAAAAAAGTACGTTTGCATTGCATAATAATGAACGCTAAAGCTAGTTTTCTCTGATTTAAAATGACACAGATTCTCGAGTGGATTTAATCTTACTTTGAAGATAAATTAAATACTACTTTATGTATTTTTTACATTTAATTTGGTTTAAATAAATAATTATTAAAAAATTTAACGATTAATACTTATAAAAAAATAATTAGTAAAAAGAAAATTAAAAAATTTTTCCATACGTATTTAAAAAAAAAAGTTTCTTGAAAAATACAGTAAAAAAATGAAATAAAGGGTTGCATGAATATTTAAAAAAGAAACCATTCATCACACAAACCTGATTTGGAATTATTTTTAGATTGCCGCTGGGTGTGGCTTGAAATGGAAATACACGCTGTGAATCATGTTCGTGTAACGCAGATGTATTATCATTAATTGTCGTTGAATATTTAGTGTGAAGATGTTGCATTAAAGAACATAAATCTGGCTCAATATTTTCCGACTGCTTTGAATCTTTTGCTTGAGAACTGAAAAAAAATGCGAATGAAAATTTGAACCAAAATACTATTTTTAATTTTAATTTCTTTGAAAAATACTATTTTAAAAATGGGCAATCATTTTCAAATTTTTGAATTTTAAGATTTTTATATGAAAGTAATTTACACAACTCAAATGTGTGAAATTTAATAACGCAATTTGTTACGAACATAACAATAATTATATTGATGTAACGTTTCGATTAAACTACTAGGTGAGATACACTGTTAATAATAATAGTGTGCAATATTATTGTAGTAATATTACTATTAATTAATGGCATAATAACTTAGCATGTGTAATTTGCATGTAAAATCATTACATTAATATTAATAGTTTCTGTATAATGTTATTATAAAAGTAACATGAATAATTTAGTATCATTGTTATATTAAAATAAAATCTAGTACATCGTAACATTGTTAAAATATTGTCTTTCAATTGTACTTCTGTTTAAAAGTTTCAGAAGTTACAAGATAAATATTTAACCTTTACAAAACATTTATTTAAGAAAAAATGTTCTTAGAACTAAAATTATTAATGTCTAATGTAAACCATAATATTAACTTTTAATTTTTAAGTGGTTGTAAATAAAGATTGCAGTAAAAAATTTATTAATTAACAGAGAGTTTTACTTTGATTGTTGAGCCATCGATTTTGAACTCCTCCCTAAAGACTCAAAAGCTCTCCGGCATGATTCTATTGAATTTTTTCTTCCCGTTAAACTTCCTTGATTTGTTTTAACATTCGCAGCGATTGGATCAGGTGGACAAAATTTACGTCTAACTTGCTCGCGTTTATCTTTCGATTTATCTAATTCATCAAGGTAATCATTGGATTTGGAATGACCTTGATGTAACAATGAACTGCAGTGCTTTGTGATACAATTGTGGAAACAGTCACCATGATCCTTATTTTTAGATGATATTTGATTTTTGATGTTTTCTTTTTTATTCGATTGAAATTTTATTGTTGATTTAGTACTGTTGTTAAAATAAGTAGTACGAGTCAATATTTGTTCGGGCGTCGAGTACAGATAATATTCAAATAAAACTTAAAAACCCATCATGTATTTTTATTTTAAATAATTATTTTAAATATTATTAAATAATTTATAAACTTGAGTAATTTAATTTAAATTTCAAATTTTCCCATTAACTCTCATTGTTTATTCAACAATACACGTCAACCCCTACATCTCTAAAACTTTCAATATCAATATACTAAAAGACCCTAACCCCCTTACCTTATAGGCACTTGAAAACTATTCGAAATCGATTTGTCTTGTTGGACAGTTTGGTCAAGATTCTTCTTATTCTGTTGAATATCAATTGAATTTGATAAGTTAACTTCTCTGTCTTTGACACGATATAATACAACGACGCTGCCTTTACTATTGTCCGTACTTGAGCTATGTTTATGTTTGCATTGCTGCCGCTGCTGCTTGCTACGACGACACCGATTCCGTGCTAATTTTCCAAAATTTCTCATTTATTATTATAGACAAGTTCAAGTGTATTGAATTATAGAGCGTGTTTTGTTTTAGACGTCAAATTGGATTCTTAAGACTAAACGATCACTTGGAAATACATTGATGATATTGAATTAGTATTATTTTATTTAATAATATTGAATCTGGTATTAAAATCATTATTAACGTAGAATACGCTTGATTGAATTTATAGTTTAATTGAAAGGCTTTGAATAATTATTTTATAATTTTAATTAGGTGTACGCTTACAATAATTACATAATTTAATAATCGAAAACTTGAATAATTCTAATTACATAATATTGTATAAGATTATACATATAATCCTATTAATTAAATTATTTTAACAATGTTTATTCATGAAAAATCAGTTATGAATATTTCACGTTGAAAAATCTTTATATAAATTTACATATAGATTTTTCTTGTAATTTTATTTAATATTTTTGTATTATTAAAGATGTAGCTATTCAAAAAGTAAAATTTTCCAATATTGCAAAGTTGAATAGGTTAGAAAATTTTTGTTTTAACAATATCTGTTTAACTATATCTTAGAATTTCAAAAAATAAAAGTTTAAAGTTAAAATTATAAAGAATTTGAATATCTATCGACTCTTTGAATCTTTTAATAAAATTTTGTTTTGAAAAAGTTTTTAAAATTTTTATTTCACTTATGCTTAAGTACAAAAAAAAAAACTAAAGTATCGAACTACAAAGAAAAAACTTAAAAATTAAAATCCAAAAACTTTTATAATAGAAGAAAATACACTAACATTTCCTTTTGTTGCTGGATACTGCTCGTTTGACGCGTTGATTTTTCTTTTTTCCTTGGCTAATAGAAAAACACATGTACATACACACACATTAAAAATAAAGTTTCTTGATGAAAAAAAAAAGAGAAGGAAAGAAAGAAAGTAACGAAGAAAAGTTTATGTTGCATTAACCAATATGCGCCAAAGATGCGACTAATAGCTTTTAAGCTCAAAATAAACTTTTATAGTTACCAAAGTTCTCGCTCGATGCTTATAACAGAGCTGCTTTCTGTGCTGCTTATATTCTTTGTCCTGGCAAAACTTACTTCATTCTAGATAGTGAGAAAAAAGAATTGCGAAAATTATATTACGATAGGAGAAATGAGAAAGTACGACGGAGAAATTCGACGTTTATTTCGTGATAAAATTAAGAAAGTTTTTCAAGATGATATTTTTAGGAGGAAAATTATAAGATTGCCGATATAAATAGGGTTAATCTATTTACTTGATGTCTAACTTTATTATTTCCTGCATTATTGAATTCTTTATATTGAAACTTTAAAAGGTTTTATGCGCAAAGTATTACCTCTAATTTTCTTCTATGATAATGTCCAGAACAGTGTTTCAAACTAAACGTTTGTTGAATTTTGCTAGTATCTTTGGGGTTTATAGTTGGGCTTTCATGGACGTTTCGATACATCGCAAAAATAAAACGATTCTATACACTCAACGGTAATATATTCGCACGTGTTTTAATCGAACGTTTTTTGAAAAAAAAAAAAAAAAATAACATCGTCGTTGATGCATTATCAAACATGAATTTCGACTTTTGCTTTATATTGAGTTTATGATTATTTTGCATATTTAAAAGTCTTGAAAAAAGGTTGAATTGGAAATGTTGCCCTTTTCAATTACCAAATGATAAGATAAACAATTTTCTCTTTATTGTAATTGAATATTTAAATAATTTTATCAAAAAATATTAGATTAATGTTTAGTTTAAGAATATTTATAATCACGAACTCGAAACGAAGCAAGAGTTGAACTTTATCTTTGAAAATGCATTTGCAAAGTTGTGGTTTTATTCCATTTCGCTGTTCCATCAAAGTAGTGCGAATATTATTACTGTTGATTGCAATTTTGTTAAACCGTTTTTGCATGTTTATTTTGATATTTTTACGATGTATTGAAACTTCCATAAAGCTATTGCTGACCTTTTACCTGAATGCACAGGATAACCCTATTTTAGTTATGAATAAGTTGTAAATTACATCTTACTTGTTATGAACTCGGACGAAAGTTTAATGAATTTGATAAGTATCAGGTAAGTAGGTTTTTTCTGAATTCACAGTATATTTTTAATTAAAAAGGAATTATAAATTACGTGATTTTCATATCAAATAAAATACAAGACAACATTTATATAATTTAATAATTTTATTTTAATTTGTTTTAAATCTTTTAAAAATTAATTTTTAACTTATATGAAAAATAATAATTCAGTTGAACGTTTAAATAAAATAAAAAGAACATTTCATTATTGAAACCAAAAAAATTTTAATATTAAAAAGATTTTCTTGAATCCATAACATCTAAATTATTGAATCAACTAATCCCTTTCAATATCTCATTTTTCTACTTTTCCCCTAAACCAATATAATATAATGAAATCATCGTAGCGTATAAAGGGCAGCAGCTGACGACTAACATCACTTACGTAATTTCGTCTCAGCGGACTCGTAAGCCAAGATAGACGTGCGTGCCTTATATGCTGCGTTGTTGTTTCCAAGTATAATTTGCTTGGTTATCACTTCTAACTTGTATCTTACAGAGTACCTGATGAAAATTTTCAAGCAGAATACTGTGACCTATATTTGTTTTCGAAACGTAAATGCAGCGTTTTATTATATTTTTTTTTCAAATCTGTTAAGGTGATAGAAAATAATTATGGAAAATGGTTTAATTCAATTTAACGAATGATTTCTAATTTTAACATAGAAAAGAATTGTATTTTTAAAAGTTTTCTGATTATTAATTATTATTTAAAAATTGTTTGAAATTTAAAATATTTAAAAAAAAAAAATCTAGATATCAATATTATAATAAGTTCACATTTATTTCAATAAAGAGTACATTAAAAAATATTCAAAATATATAAATATTCCATCTACTGGAAAAATTCTGCATCAAAAGTATAAAACCTCATTTTATAAAAAGTTATGTTTTTAAAAATTTTACAATTAGCAAATTATAAATTTTAAAATAATATAGAAAAGGGTTCGATTGTGGGCACCCTTGCGAAATTCTTAGTGTCAACATATTGGTTGCAATCCATATTGCATTACAAAGTAGGAATAAATTCCTACTGAATATATGTGCATTACATTCACCTCCATTGATTCACTTCGATTTGTAATACTATTGAAAAAGTTTGAATACATTTTTGTGATTTTTTTTCAAGCAAAGAAAATTTAATTTGTTTACAGCACAAAGCAGACGCGTTTGTTTGCTTCGATATTTGACATAAAAAAACGTGCTGCTATAATACATAAATGACATTTGTCAGAAAAACCTCATCTGCTTTCTGTCAATAAAAACGCAGGGATGTCTACAACCAAATCATGCCCACAATCGAACCTCTTACCCTATAAAATTTATCCGAAATTTGAAAAAAATAGTTCTGAGAAAGCTTAAAAATTATTTTTCTTTGATTTGCTGCTTTCTTTAATAAAAACAAAAATACAACAAAGTATTCATTAAAATTTTTATAACCATCCTTAAAAATTAAAGAAATCGTGCGTTATTATATTGGTAATTTTTTCTAATTTATTTATTTAACGTTGCTGTATTTCAGCTATCATTACGATGCTGATTAGCGGCGGAGGTTTTCAGTGTGTTTGCAAACAAAGCACATGTAATAAACAGTGGTGTTTGTATCAATCGGTCGCCGAGAACGGGATTCGAACACGGATCCTCGAGATTACGAATCCATCGCTCTACCGACTGAGCCACTGACGACCTCTCTTACATTATGATAATGTTGATTCTTTTACATGCCACGAGTAATAAAGTATAAAGACATTTTTGTTTTGATTTTAATCATTATGTACTCCTATTCTTCATTGATCGACAAGAATAAATACATGACTTGTTAAAAAATTGTTTCACAGAAATGGAAATAATTTTTCATCATATTTGAAACCATGTTTAATAACAATGATAAAGCAGATTATACAGATAGTACACTCTTCTAACTGGTTTTAAATGAACATACGACAAGAAATAAATCACTATACGTCAATATAGAACGGATCTTCAATTTATTTTTCAAAAACTAACGTTAACATTGTAAAAAACTTGATTGATAAATTTTATATGTATACATACAAAAATATAATTTAAAATTTTAAGTATATTTTAAAATATATACAAGAACTAAATTATGTTAAAATAATTTAACATCAAAATATGCTGATAATAATTAATGCACTTATTGCCTCTATAAATACGTACAAAATGATTCAATTTTCAAAGAAATAATCGTTGAAAGCGTTGTTCATAAATTCTTTTTTTCTCATTCTTATAAGTCTCGACTATCGTGCAATGTATAAAGAAAAGAAATAAGGAAAGAAAACCGGCGCCAGGAAATTCCTCTCTCTTGAAAAACTTTTTATCTAATAAATACGTAAACAGCATAAGAAGAAGATTCACAAAAGTTGCATCAGAAGTGCGACGAGGAAAGACACACACACACATATTTATATATAAAAGTAGGACAAAAGATGAAAGTGTCTTGTGTGTTGTGTATATTTTGATAATGCCATTAGAGAAAGGTAAAGAGAACAACTGACTGTCGTATACAAGTTTCTTTAAGAACTCGAAAATTGCTATATAAGAGAATGCAATTTTCCAACAAAAGTTTTATAGTTATGTTATTTCTTATTTTTTTTGATAGGTTATAAATTTTCGTCTTATGACGAACAATAATGATTTCAAGCATGTATTATTAACATAAGAAATGATTAATTTAATAACGTTTATCATTCACATTAAATTATTGCAAATTAATTAATACTTAATGATTTGTAAATTATTCTGTTTTATTTATTTAATTATGACAGCTCTTCCCTGGTAGAAATTTGAACATTAAAAATGGTGTAAACAACAATTTATGACCATTGTCAATAGTAATATTTTGTCATGTCAATATTGGCGAATAAATGGCAATTTTTTGCTGAATCTGCAGAGCTCAAATTTTTTGGTATATTGGTTAGCATCTTATAGGCAAAAAATGCTAATATAAAAATGTTGTTCAAAATTTTTGTATTTAGCCAAAAAAATACGCATTTTAAGTAAACGGAGAGAAAAAATCAGTAACAGCTATCTAAAAATTAGGTAAACTGTGGACAACTTTTTTTGACTAGTTATATAACTTTTTAGTAATGAGTCCTTAATTTTTCAGATCATAGGTAAAATCATAACCTCACTTTTGCCACGTGGCGAGAAAATATAGATTAGTATTTATTCACATTCCTTCGTCAATGTTTATTTTTATTGGAATTTATAAAAATAAAAATAATATTAAATTTTATTAAAATAAAAATATGAAACGCAGTACGAAACGAGTGTAAAAATATCGTTTTTTAAAATAATATATGGAAAATTTTATTAATCGTTTAAAAATAACCTCTAACAATCCGATCACAACTCAAAATATACGCGCGAATATATTAACAAAAGTGATTCTATTAATGATTAATGATAACTTTCAAGAAAAAACCTTAAATGATTCTTAATAGTAATCAATTAGAGCACAATTTGATAGACTCTACTGTTAACTATCTATATTCAAATAATAGTGGATCAGACTCAACATTTTATTAGCATTTTTTAGCACTATGAAAGTTGAAAAAAACGTTTCATATTAGTTCAAATAATGGCCATAAAACATTCCCATTTTCTGCTCTTCACTTTAAAGAAATGGCCATAAAATGGTAGAAAAAGCGTTTCATTTTCTACCAGGGTTTTTGTACAATATTATTTTCAATCTAAAAGAGAGTGTGTTTCTATTGTGTATTGATAAAGTTAAACATTTATCAGTGAAATCAATGATTTGTGTAAACATTAAATATAACATAAATAATAATGGAGCAGTCTCTGTATCAATAAATTATGATTTTAATGTATGAATGAATTTAAACAATTAACATAAATAATACAGATTATTATACAAACTTACAATTATTAAATTTAAATTTATACACTAAAGGATTCACATTATTACTAAGTAATTAATTTATAATTATTTATTTTATTTATTCAATCAGAAAAAATGTACAAAAGTTAAGATGTAAATAATATTAGCTATGCGTAGGTTCGAAACAAAAAAAAACTTACTAATTAATCACTTACATATAATAATACTTCATAATACTTTTAAAACAAACGATCTGTGACACGAAAGTTGCAGTTTAAAGCATGTATAATTACCATATATACACTCAAACAAATTATAATAAATTTTAAGTTTTAACATATGCTTAGACTTTACAATGATTGTAAATGCAACTTTGATAAAATTTTCTAAAATGCAATAAAAATTATCAATAAATTTATTTATAAGACATGAATTTCTTCATGCGTTAGATTTTGCATTAAATTTTACATTAGATTTGATCCAATTCTGTAATTTTTTTTATTGTTATAGTATTAAATTTTTCATTTGGTGAATAAATTAAACAATTTTATTGCTACATAATTAAGACTAACAATTTTTTATTTTCAATAAAAGTAATGATTAAACAAAAATTGTTAAATAAAAGTTAACAACTCGTAACATATAGTGCACTGAATAAATTAAAAATTAGTAAGAACATTTTTATCAGATTTAGCTCATTTAATTTGATTGATCAAGCTTTACTTTAATGAATAAATCGATTTTTCCGCAAGCCATCAATTCTTCATGTCAAAAGTAAAATGGTAAAAAAATTAGGTCAAATCTAATAGAATATTTTATTTTTATGCGCACTAAACCTTTCTTTTTTATGATTACGAAAAATCAGTAAAAAATAAAGCTTTGGATTCTGTAATAGCAATTCCAGTAAATCGATTGGTCTACCAAAACTATAACGTTTAAGCTTTTTCCTTTTAAACTATCGGTACTTTTTATGCACTCTTTACGTAACACGCTTACTTTCAAAATTATAGTAAAATTATTTAATCACTGATGTTTATATTATTTTCGTCCTTTAATGAACTGTAGATAGAAATGTTTTATTAAGAATGATTAAAGTTTTAATTACTTCTTTTGTAGCGAAACATGCGGCATGTTTTTTTTTTCTTTTATTTAAACTTTTATTTGTATTTTCCTGTTACCACATTGCTCACAGAGGAAAAGAGAAGAGAGTGCTTGATGAGAGATTCAAAAAAACACAATTCAGGCAAAAGAAAAATAAATATGGAGAATGTAGGTCATGATGTTTTGAAAATAATTATTTTCAATTTAAAGCACGCTCTTTATATAAAAAACAATATTGCGGGAAAGAGTGTATATTCGTTTATTGATTATTATTATTTATTCGCAAATAATTGAATTGTCAATCAATAATTTTTTTATTAAATTTTACTTCTATTTATTTCTGATTTTTTTTGTGTTAATTGAAAAGACTCTTGAACTTATCTGTGTAATGTATATGTAAAAGTCATTTAAAAATAGTTTCAGTTAACGATTATTCTTAAAATTAATTTCTTCAATACTTCAATAAGCAGTACTATTTAAAAGAAAAAAAAAGGAAAAAAAGAAAGTTATTGAAAACTGAATTCAAAAGAAGCTAAAATCCTTATTGAAATCGATACGCGAAATAGCTTATATCGAAATAAATTGAAAAACTAAAATTCAATATATCATCTTGTACAAGAAGAAGTCGATTATATGAAACCCGAAAAATGACCTACTTCTTTAAGTATTTTCAAGTTTATGCTAGAAAATAAGAGCTTTATTAAAAAAAATAAAAAAATTACAAATTTAATTTAATTTTTATAAGCACATTACGAAAATGCATTTTATATCTTTTAAAATAAGAGAATTCGTTTATCCTTTCGTATTATTTTAAGGCGCTTATCTTTTTTATTTTGAACATAATAATATAGTTAACAAATATAACGAAGCTTCGCGTGCCAAAGGTCAAAATATGCTCAAAACCACAACAACCCAACCACAATAGATCCAAATTAATATAATTCAACCTCTTCACCCAACCAAAGACAAAAAAAAGTGATTCAAACAAACTCTTAATTTAAAAAAATTCATTTTCCAAATTAAAAAAAATAATCTCATTAAAACTCAGCATCTTTTAACAAAAAGTTAAAAAAAAAATCTTACACGGACACTCGAAAAATTACAAAAAAAAAAACAACGAAACAAAAGATGAGCTATATACAAAGTCCAAGCTTTTGCTACAGAGTAATAATAAGAGAGCTTGGGCAAAAAGTAATAGTAGTAAAAGTAGTAGTAGAAAAGCTTATATATAAAACGCATGAGGGAAAGGCACCGGTAAAAGCAGTAGTATAACAGTAGCAGCAGCAGCCAGTAGCAGCAGCAGTATAACGGCAGGCACACAAGCAAGCATAGAGAGTCGGCTGCATCGATCGGCTTTTGAGCGCTCGCGTCCTGGTGACCTCGACCCAATGCCACCCTCTTCTCATTCTATCTATCTATCCATCTCTTTCTATCTTTACTGGCTTTCTGTTTCGTGTGCTCATATTTCCCTCTCTGTTTTCCCAGACCCCCTACCCCCCTTTTATGCGTGTATATATTCTCATTCTCATCCCCTTTTAACACGCCTACGCTTATACATAGCTAACGTTTGCTTCGCTCTTTTCTTCTCCCTTTATCAACAGACATCAGGGTCAGTTGGTAACCGTCAAAACATGCATCGCAATATACAACTTTGATTCTTGGGCTTTTTTTTCCATTTTCTTATATCTTAATTAGTCGTTTTTATCTTGATTATGATAAGGTTTTAGTGTTCTTTTTAAAGGGATTGTTTGAAAGACGATTATTACGACTTTCGTTGCATTTTGTTGGATTACAGTGAGATTATTCAGAATTAAAAGAGAAAAGAGAATTGGGTTCATTATTTTGATAAGATTTTCGACTAACAATTGTATATTTGTCCGTAAAAGAATTGATAATCCTCTTTTTCTCGTTTTTCCATTTACGATTTTCTTAAGCGTAAAAATAAAAGGTTTGCTTGTAAAGCTTACAGGGAAAAATTTCTCCCTTTTTTTATTTTCAATAGCAATTTAATAGACGCTATAGAAAATGGAAGAGAATTTATGATCCTGACTTTTGCTTCCGACGGCTTCACGCACATGACCTACTTTCTTCAAAAAGCTTTTTCGTTTTGAGCATTGTAAATGTAAAATATAAAAATTGAAAAAAATGGAAAAAACATGAATACAAGCGATCTTGGCTATGCGTATAACATGATATTAATTATTTTATATAAAGCTGGAAAATTCTTTGAGTATTTATTGTCGAGTAGTACAAAAAAATTGGAAAAAAATTCTGAATTGCCATTGTCAACAAAAAATGAATTTATAGATAAAATCCATTCTTAAATCCACCCATTTATAAGAATAATTTAAATTTTTCAAAATGAATTTCTGTTAAATTATCACGTTTTCATACGTAGTTTCATGCTAATCTCATACATGCAATTTAAAATACGTAAAATTAACATATAAATCCAAGCTTGAATTTGCTCATAATTAATATTCCATAAATGTAACTCATAAATGTTCACGCACGAATTAAAAACCTTGGCAGAGGCTGTATATCCAAAGTTTCAAGTGCAATTTTCAGCCTGGCCAAATAATGCCGTCGTGGAAAACCTAGAAAAAAAAAGAAAGAAGTCATCGTCTTCGTTGAAAATAGTCCAGCGGAGAGAAAAAATTTTGACACGTAGCGAATGAAGAAAAAGAAAAGAAAAGCACGAAAACCAAGGATCCGCTCGAATAATGCACAACGAGTCAAAAAAAATAGTAGTTGGTTGGAGAGTATATAAAAAAAGAAAAGACAAAAATATATATGTATATATATAGATAAAAGAGTAGATTGTGCATGTTATACTTGTATTTTTGGTAGTGCTCCATTTTTGGTCCATTTGTAGACAAGAAGCCAGTAAAAGTAACAGAAAAGCTCGTCTCGAAAAGTAAGAAAAAGAAATACATAACAGGAACAAAAACAAAAAAAATGAAACAATAGAAAGGTACAAGAAAAGAAATTAATCTAATGGTTGGGTGGTTCTATATAAAAAGATAAATTTTTTAGTTTAAATTATTTTTCTTTCAGTATCCTTTTTGAGAAAAATGCATTTATTTTATAATTTATAATAATGAAAAAATTGCATAATCACATAAAAGCAGATTATCCAGAAAATAAAAAGAATCGTGTAAAAATGGAAATTGTAGTAAAAAAAGTAGATTTAATTTTATGGATGAAATGTACAAAAGAAAAGTTCGTTTGTGTTTTAAATTTTTATCATTTTAAAGCTTTTATTTAAGTCCAGCAATTTCTGTTATTTCGTTTGAAATGATTATGTGTGAGTTAAAACTGTAATGAATAATTATTTAACGCAATGGTTCTTAAAATTTGTTAAATTTAAAAATTAAAATAAAATAATATTCTTGATTAATATAACATAATATTCCATTATGGTATTGAGATACGTAGAGTATTTTAAATTAATCCTTTAATGTTTATTATAACATGTTGCTTATATTTCGGTTATTAAGAAATTATTTTTTAAATTTACTGTACTAATTATTTTTTAATTCAAAAACATGTACATTGTATACGTAAAAATTATTCCAAATTTGTTATCACTAAAGAAAATAAGTAGAAATTTCTTTAAATGTTTAATCCAATAATGATTTTAGGATGATTATTCAAGTATTTAAATGTTTGGGCATTAAAGGGTTAAGGTAAAGAAATAAATAGGTTTAAATACAGGTAATAGAAGTTTAAGCTTTGTTTCAAACAACTTGCGCAAAGTTGTTTCGAGTAACATTTAAAACTGTTAAAAATAGAAATAGAACATGAATTAGAGACAACCCTAAATAGAGTTTAGAAGAAAGATTATGCTTCATTTGTGAAGACTGGGAAATGCTTTTTCTGCAAAATTATTAATATTGGTTACAGTATATAATAGTCTCATTGTCATTAACGTGATTCTTCAATAGTTCATACATAAATATATGTAATATAATGCAAATAATTATATTATTTTAATTGCACAAACAATTGTTTCAATTTTTTAAATACAACAATAGTCTCGCGAAAAATCAGAATCCATTCTATCTTTCCCTTATATTTTGTATTCAGCATAACAATAATTTCACGAATAATAACAATTGTGCTTCCAAGTCTACATATAAAATAATTTACATCAAAACCAGCGAGCGAGCAAATATTTTTTCTCGTACATAAGTACTTGCATCCTATAAAAAGAGAAGAAAAAAATCCAAGTCTAAGAAAAATGTATATATACATATCCAAAGCTATGCATAAAAAGGCTACTGTGCGTTGTATACCTGTATATGGAGAAATCGTGTTGAAACGAAAGAGAACGATGATGCACGTGCGGAAGTTTCCTCTCCTCTTTTTGATGTTCCCAAAAGAGGGATGAGAGAGTAGTAGGGGTGTCACTGTTGCCAAGGTTACAACCGCGTCATAACCTACCTCTAAACATATAGATATATACATCTTTCATCCCTACCATTCACTACTACTACTACTACTACCACCTCGAAAATTTACCCCTCTTTATGCGTTTCCCCACCTTTGTGAGAAAAGACGCGTTTTCTCTTCTTTTGATAAAAAAAAAATTTTTTTTATCATGAATCCCTCTTGACTGAGCGTGCGCATCTCATATCTCATTAAAAAGTGGCGAACGAGCTTCATTTTCTATGTGTGTATATACGCCTGATTTACGATGGTTTTTAGAGATATAACTATGCATATGGAAAGAGAGAGCAGCTCGTTTGAAGATGCGGTTGTTAAAAGCTAAATGAATTTTCGAAAACGTATTTAATAAGAACATTTGTTTAAATTTTAAAGGATAAAGTGTTTGAAAATTCGAATGATTAATTATTACGTAGCAAAAGAGAGCTTTTGAAAATGGTTTAAACAAAATTTATATTTCATGAAATTTATTATTTTAATTTTATGATGTTAAATTGAATTAAATGATGTTATAAAGTATATGTTTTATTTTTAATTTTTTTTTCTATTCTTTTTTAAATTATGCTAAAAGATATAAATTTAATTTTTATAGAATGACGTAAAACCTTTTTTCATTAAATGTGATTAACAATGAGCTTAATAAACAAACTGACTTTGAAAATAATTTAATCTCTTTTTTTAAATAGATAATGTTGGCTTTAAACTAATTATAGAATAGTACACGTAGGATGGAAGAAAACGAACTAATTTAATAAAAATGAGAATTACATGTGCTTTGGTTCTGAGATTACTTGTAACCTATGTGGTAAACATAAACAACCGCTATATCAGTTATATTTAAGAAAAAATTAAATACATGATGAAAAATTAGTTATAACGAATTATTACAAATAACATTAGGTTAATAAAATTCAAAATTTTTCAATTCTTTTATTTATAGACTCCTATATTTACTTTTTGCAAATAATCAAACAAATGGTTTTTGTTTTAGCAGTTACGAGGATAGTTCTCGTGGTAAAGGTTTGAAATAAATTGTAGTCATAAGGTTTTAATTGAAAATATAATAATACGTTTATTTTATTTGAAATAATTAACTATTACCAACTATGTTCTGCGCGAGTGAACATTTTACAAATTTTATGTAATTGTGAATCAGTTGTAAGTTTGAACGTTTACTCGCATGTGCTACAGTTACTTGCTGCTGAGATTCTAAAATTAAGTTATAAATTTGTAATCACAAACTTGTTTCTTTCAATCAAACTTTTTATAGACTTATAAGTATATATATATATACATACAAATGCCATACTTATTGAACGCAAATAGAACGTAACAGTATAGAACAATGTGGTTTACAAAATCGAGTATTACAAAAATACATACATCTTATAAACATCACACGTTAATAACTATTGGTCACACTCACATAATATAAGCTATACATATCTTTATACATAAAAACACTAAAATTTGAAATAAGTATAATATTGTAACATGTTATAAGGTATTTACAATATGATTGCACATTATATTGCTGTCAATATTGTGTGAGTGTTATAACTAAAGCTTTTTACAATATTTAAAAATCTATAAAACTCTTTATAAAATACAAAATATTCATATTCATAATATTATGAAAAATTAAAATCTCTTTTAAACAATAATTAGTTAACTTGTTATTCCGTTTTAATAAAATATTATTTCATCGCACACTTCATCTTTATACAATGGCACAATAAATGTTATGCTTTTGTTGAGAAAATCACACGGAATTTATGCAAAGCTTTATTTAAAATTTATTCAAATTTATGAATTAAGGACTATTTAAATTTATTCATTAACTATTTGTTAAATTATTCTCTACAATACATATTTCAAATTTAGTTTGAACAACATATAGTCAAAAGTATCAATATATAAAAGAGAAGTTAATTTATAAATAAAATAAAAGCGTATAAACAAGGTAGAAGTAATGCAGGAATGGAAATTGCAGAAATTGCAAGCTAATCGGATTTTCATTTAAGAAGATTCGAGCAAAGAGGCATTTGTTAACTCTTAATTGTTTGCACGATGCTTTTCAAATGCCAGAAGCCGACTTTGCACTTTTGCAATCTCTTTAATTATTGATTCTTTGACTTTTTTGTAAAATAAAGTATTCCAAAAGTTATCATATTTACTTTAGAATTATATTTTTTATTTTTATCAGAAAATGATTTAATAAAAGCTAGAAAATACTCAAAATTTAAGTACAATCAAAATATTAATTATTAAAATTAATTCAAATTAATAACGAAACATCGAGAAGATTTGAAATTTAATAATTTGCTAATGGGATCAGTAATGTGTTTTTATTTCAAATAAACTCAAATTATTATAACATTAATTTACCGACAATGTAAATCATTTATACTATCGCTAACCATACAAAATTTCTAACTAATTTTCTTATCTCGCCACTTTCCTTTCTCAATTCACAACCTATTTTCACACTAACAATGTTATCCAATTTCCTTACTCTTTTTTTCTCTATCTTTAAACAGGAAGGAAAGAGAATAAATATAATAAGATAGAAAACAGTAAAAGCTTGCGAAACACATTGCACGTATGCGGTATTATCGATTACCGATTAATTTCCCCCTTTGGCATCGAGAGAAATTGAAGATGCGCACAAGAGCATCCAACTGAGAGAGAGAGAGAAAGAGAAAGATAATGCCCATAGCTTTAATTAATTGATAATGAAGAGGAGGTCGCATCGTTTGCATCCCTCTAGAGTTTATATATATGTATATACAGAATGAAATAGAATAAGAGAAAAAGCTTTTCCGATTCAGTGTTCAAGAATTATTCTCGTTATTCGTTAAATTTTAGACGTCCGTCTTTTATTTTTCTCTTTCTCTGTTTGTTCTTTTTTTTTATTAGCAATTCCGTTGAAAGATTGTCGTTCTTTTTTTTCTTGGCTTTCTTTTTTTTTAAAGAAGACGAAGAAAATAAAATGAAAATGGTTATATATAAATTGGATATAAAATGGTTTAATAATAACTCTTGGGCTTGCTCGATTTACATACTTTTTAATTAAAATTTTATAAGACTTTTGCTCGATAACTCGACTACTGGGGAAGCATATTTTTTTTCTTCTTCTTTTTTTTATTAATTTAAGAACTGCACTGATATGAAATCACAATCTTCATTCTTTAAGCGCCAAGAGATTTTCGACTCGTTAAGTAATTGATTATCAGTCTTTTTCTTCTCAAGTATTTTTAAATGCACGATATTAAATTTAAAGAAAATTCCTCAATAATATCTTTTTTAATAAAATTGAGAATTTAAATTTAAATTTAGTTTCTATTACGTCATAAATTACAATGAGAATAAAACATAATAATAATGATAATACTTTACTAGATAAATGTAAATACTTTATCTCGACTACATGAAATCGTAAAGCATTATTTAAAAAAAAAGAACAGAACAAAATAAAAAGATAACAGCGAAACTGTCTGCTTACGCGGATAAATGGATATAAACGCTGACAGGGAAGCAAAATAAAGTACCAAGTATTCGAAGAACAAAAAATAAAATGAAAACAGGATGTTATTTTTTTTTCTACGCTCAACGAGAGAAAATCCGCGGTAGTATTACAAGTCCACACGGAGAAAATGCGAAATCCATCTATCATGTATATACCGTATGCTTGCATAGATATATATACGTAAGGTCGGGAGATTCGGTTTAGGAACTTTTTTTCTTCTTTTATGTAAATATTTATCGTATTCCATACATTTACGTTTTACAAATACGAGGATCTAACGGGTTTTATTACATGGAAGTACTACTTTTCATATAAGTTCAAACTTTTACAACTATGCATTTGCGATTTTTTTGTTAAATTTAACATTAAGAAAGTTATTGTTTGTATAAAACTTAGAAAATATTTATTTTTATTCAATATGAATAAATTATTTTTTTGTACTTACTGTTGATTATTTATAATGTTCTCAATGATATTAACCGCGTTTGAGAAACTATTTTTTTTTATATCTTGAAAATGCTTTGGGATGCTTAAAACTTACTTTAGAAATTCGTTTAGATCTATATTGATTTGACGAGCTCTTTCAAGTATATGTTTTGGAATTTCATGAACTTCGATGTACTCTGTAGATTCTTTTTTAATGCCCTTTAGTGGTACATAATTAAGTGGTTGAACTATACAAATGTTTGCAGGTTTTTTACGTGGTCGTGGCTTTAAAATTCCAGATTTATCAGACATTTTGTATCCGGGCGACGAAATTCAAAATTTGATGAAGTACTTTAGGTTTCTTTTTTAGTTTCAGCGTAAATTGTAGCACCTGAAAACAAAAGAAAATAATCTTTCAGAAATCAAAACAATAAAAAACAAAATTTTTTAAATTCCAATTTTTTACGGGCCACCGCCCATCGAAGTAGAGCTATAACAGAAATTGTTAATTTTTTAAATTTTATTTAACGTCGCTGTATTTATGCTATCATTGCGATGTTAATTAGCGACGGAGGTCATCCATGCGTTTGGGAACGCAGCACATGTAATGAGTACAGTGGTACTTGTATCAATCGGCCGCCGAGAGCAGGACTCGAACTCGGGACCTCGAGATTACGAATCCATTGTTCTACCGGATGAGCCACGGAAGACCTCAATATATTTTTTTTATATAACTACATTTTTACGGGTTATCGCTTGTTAGTTATATTGCACTTACGTCTAATAGCAATGCTGGTACTAAATGACTTGATAAAAATTGTTGGGTGAAAAATTTTAAGTTGCTATGAAGAACTTAAATTTTTAAAATTTGAATTATAATAAAACTTTAAAAAAATCTTTTGAGGTCCGTAGTCTTCTCTAGTGCGATACTAGCAGACTGTGATCAAGCAAATTACTGGATGTCTGTGCACAGGTTACTATGGTTTACATATCCAATAAAAATATGAAATATTGAAAATCATATCTTTTTCTACCTGTAGGCTCTTTGCTTTTCAGACTTGTTGTCCCTTAAAGGTATATAGATAAGTCTGAGAAAAAAGATAAAGATTAGAGTACGAAAACTTCTCATTGGTCCTCTCTAATCCTTATATCTTTCTTAATCCTTTAGTTTTAAATTTTCCAGAGAAAATTTTACTTTGCATAAACTTAATAACATTCTTAATTTATCACTTAACTGTAAAAAGTCAAGAGTCAAGTAGGTATGATTTTTCTCAATGGATTTCTTAACTTACCTAAGCTTATGATAATCCTTTTGTTACACAAACGTTTTGTATTTTATTATAATAGAAAATAAAATATCTATCTATATATACTGAAAATAAAATTTAATGTGATTCTCATGTTAAATTTGTTAAAAGGAAAATTGGAAAATTTAATTATAGTAATATTATAATATATAAGGTAATAATAACGATATAATCTTATTAATTTTTGTTAATAGTATTTAAAAAGATTGTTTGAAAGTAACAGAATAGTATATCAGGCCCTGCAAATAGAATCGCTAACTGATGTAAATAAATAGAAAATGTTTGTCTAAACTGAGCAGCTAAGGTCATTTTTAATATATAATAATCCGCTATAAAAATATTAACTGTTTATTTCATTAAATATTAATAGTCTAATTGCATTAATTTTTGTTAATTTTAAATATTATTTTTTTTTATTTTTCAACATGTTATTTGGGCTAATAGTATAAATTTATAATTTAGTTTTTGATTAATAAGAAAAAATACACGAAGAGAAATGCCCTATTGAATTTTGGTATTCTGTAGGAAAGGAGGGACAAACTTGCAGTATAAAAAAATGGCTATACTGAATAGCAAAATTTGCTATATTTATATTAAATGATACTAGAACTATAGCAAAAATTACTAGTTATACCAAATTTTGCTATTCAGAATAGTAATTTTCTTCATTCTACAAGATTGTCCCTCCTTTCCTATACAGTATATTAAAATTTAATAGGGCATTTTTCTCCGTGTAACTCTATTACTAATCGGTTATTTTTTATTTAATCAATATTAAATTTTTAGATTACATTTGTGAAGACTACAACTTATATTTCGTAAAATTTCGTTAAATTTCAATGGGCGAAGCCGAAGTGTAACCTTTTTGTGGCCAAACCCGAGATGGAATCTTTTAGCGCGCGAAGTTGAGTTAGTACTTTTTAATGGGCAAAATCGAGTTGGTACTTTATTCAGCGCTTGTCTGAGTTGTGACCTTTTTCATCTCATCCTATCCTAGTGATTTTTGTATGCTGTTAGAAAATAAAAATATCCATCCATAAAGTAATTTAATGAAATTTAGTTTTTAAGTCACAATATAAAAATCATTTTAAAATCATATTCATTAAAAATATAATTTGCTTGCTTTGTAAAATTATAATAAAAATTTATTATTATTTGATGTAGATAATATAAATAAAAAGACGAGTGCATAACCCATATTTAAAAATGTAAAAAAACAAGGCAAAGAAATTTACACGAAATAGCAAATAAATTTTTAAAATAGATAATTTTTCAAACAATGGTATAACAAATGTAATGATCATTGAAAATAATCAAATTTAAAGATTGTTTTATACAATTTCCAACCTCACTTTAATACAAATTAATAAAAATATATTCTCCTATACTTTCGCTATCATTATTAAACAAAATCATAAAATTTTTTCATACTAACGCTCAAACACATTCTAAAAATATTTACAAAAAATAACTTCAACTTCGAATAATTTAAATATCACTTTTGTAGGACACCCCTTAATGTACGTGTATAAAAAGCTCAAAATAAACTTTGTTAAATTAATAAGCATTTTTTTATCCAATCATTTATTGTATATGAAAACTCAATAAAGAATTGATTGACCATGAAAACCTTTACTGGAAACAAAAAAGTAACAAACCGTATGTGGCTCGTGTAAAAAAGATAAGATACTAATAAAAAAAATTATGGATATTACGCAATGATTATTATGGTGTATGTGAAGTTTAAAATGATTTATTGATATAAATTTAGAATAACGAACGATAAAGCAATAAACATTCCAATGAATTATCAGCCATGAGAAGAGGTGCGCGGATAGCGGAACTGCTGGTACTTACAAAGGGAAGTTTAACATTTTATTAATTGGAAAGAAAATCAATCGAGTTTTGTTTATGGATTATTTATTCATAACTACTGTGAAATATTTCAGATTCATCGACTTTAATTGAACATTAACAAAAGAAATAATGAATTTCCAATGAAAATGAGCAGTTCCAAAAATAAATAGAACACATTGAGAAAATTTCATCAATTAAAAAAAAAAGATAATAAAATAACGATTGTTGTACGAACACTTCAAATTTACTTCAATTGCGTTAAATTACTTAAGTACACGTAGTAAAAAATAACGAAAAAGTAAAAAATAAAATATATGCTATTAAATTATCAAGTATCTATATTTTAAGTGACAAAATAAAAAAAAAAATATAACTGTAATAAATATATTGCTCGTGAATAAAATTGTGGTTGAAGAGTTGAATTTATTGATGTAACGAGTCAATTTTTTTATAAAATATTTATTAAAATTGCCGACGTTTTGAGTACATTTATTATTTTTTTCTAAATAATTACTCATTTCTAAAAAAAAGTTTAAATCTGATTTAAATTACAAAATTATTATCGATTTTCTATTTATTTAGTACCATTTATTGCGATGATGAAACTATTGCACTCGATGCTATATAATAGATTATATAAGAAAACTCTTGAAACGCGTCATGTTATTATGATTATTGAATCTTCAAACAGTGTTTGGTTTATATCAGGTACAGTATCAAAAAAGTTAAAAAGTATGATTCCAACGTATGCGTTAGTAATATCAGCAGATTAAAAGCTACGTGATTTTCATAATGATTTTTCAATTGCCATTACAAAGATTTATTTAATATATAAATATTAAATATTCCAAAGTTTTGATCTATATAAAGACAAAAAACTTTAAAAAGAATAAAAAAAGAGAAGGAACGAAAATTCGTTTGTTTTTCTTTTATACAATACGATGTTAGATTTACCGTACGTCTTTTTATCTATGCATGTATTTCTATCTGTACAAATTTCAGCTATACCTTTTCGAAGGATACTATATGACCTAATATACCGTTGATCTCAAAAATAAATACTCAATCGATATTAAAAATTTTTAATTTTACATAGTTAGTATTTCTCACAAACTAATCATCGTTTTGTCGCATACAAATAAAACCAAGGTAGATAAAAAAAACGATTGTCATTTTTTGCAAACCTAAGAAAATATTTATTTACAGTTCTTTGAAGATTTACTATAGGCATAATCCTAATTATGCGGTTTAGGATTCTACAATAATCTTCCTACAATAAAGCCATAATCGCTAAGCTTTTGAAAAAAAATCTAGTTGTAGAAACTAGTCGTGCAGATTTTACAATTATAATTTGAAACGATAGAAAATATTCTATAAAAAAAGTAAAAAAGATCACGAGTTAAAGTTTAGCTTTGCTCAAAAGGTGTGTACATAACTTCAAACTTTCCGAAAAAAGGTAAGTGCGCGCAAGTAAAAAAGCAAAAAAATGGAGTTAAAAAGAAGAAGAAGCAAAAGAGTAAATCCATATTTCTCTCCACAAGGCAAACAAGCGCGCACTCCCTTTTGTATCCGCTCTTGCTATACTTCCGGCCCTGTATTGTTTGCCATTGTTGTTTTTCATAAAAGATCACGCGCTCTTGCGCGCGCTAGAGTGAACGAAAAAGGACAGAAATAAACGTTCCTTCGCGTGTTTCTACAACGCCTTTATACGTATAGATATGTTTTAACCCTTTCCTATAAACTATCCTTCTGCTTGTCCTTGTTCTTTTGGCCACACACGCGGGCCACAAACTATAAAGATTCCTGACCTACTTTATGTACACGCTTTTTTTATACTTCTTTGTTTTTACATCCCGCCCCTTTGGTGTGATTTCTGCTGGATTTTAAGAGCAAAGATTTTCAGTGATAGCGCGAGTATAAATTTTTCCTCGTTTCTAAGCATTTTTTTTTCTTTTAGGATGCAAGTTAGGAAGGATGACAAGATTGTACGTTGAAAAAAATTTGTTTTTTTTCACATTTTTCTCTTTTAGTTTTTTGTTATCCAGTATGATTTAGTAGAACTGAAAGCAGAGCTTATCTAAATTTTTAATACGAGTAACAATTATACTTTTACCACAGTAAATTTTGGTAGTTTTGTTACTCTTTATTATTTTCTTTTTTTTTGGAAAAAGTTAAGTTGAGAGAGCGTAAATTTTTTTAGTAAAGTTTCGAGAATAAAAGAATACAAGATTTTTAAACAATAAAGAAATATTATGTATGTTATTCAGATTTGAAATTTTTATAAGTAAATTCATTTTTGTAAGTATTATTTTTATACTTGGCTCTCGTTGTAATGCAAATACGTTATATTTTAAAATCAAATGAAATTGTGATGATTGTTTCACTTAATTAATTTTATATGTATAATTGTAATTACCCACATAGCATGGAAGCATCCAGGAAGCTTCCATGCTATGTGGGTAGTTATGCATAGTTAATCAATCAAATAAAAATTAATTGTTTAACGCTATATATTAATTAACTGTTTATCTTTTTATAGCCAACATATTCTACCGTAATAGTAAAAGAATTTATAATTTATGTATAAAGAATCTATGGTATTTGGATGTCGTTGGAATTCTGGAGAATGAATTTTTTAAATGAGCACAGTTACGAAAATACATTATAAAAATATTATATTTCAGAATAACGATATTTTAACTTTATTGACACACAACTCTTACTGACTCACGATAAACAATAATTAATTATTTAGAAAATTTTCAAAGTAAGTTTTAAATGATAATAGAATATTTCAACAAAGCTTTTATATAACATTAAAATGAAGAAAAGATTTGTCTTGCTTTTAATAGTTCTGCTCTTGACATTTAAAAAAAAAAAGAAGTTTAGCGACCCTACTCATTTAAAAATAATTAATTTTGTTTAATTACATTTAAAAATTCACATCACGTAATTTCTCCAGCATCGTATACACTAAAAGTTCTAAAAAAATGTCTTGGACTGAATAAGACAAAATGTTTAAACGACTAAGGTATACCGCCTTGAGCAATTTGTTGCTTCGTTTTACAATTTTCACATTTCAGCTTGACGCTAAAGAGAGCAAAGAATAAGGGTAAATGGTTTTTTTGTTGTTGGGATAAGAATCATTTTAATAACATCTATTTTCCTATTTACATCGTCAGACTGTTCATTTACATGCACAAAAGCTACGCTGATGCATAAATTAATTTGTAATTTACTTTAAAATGTATTTATATATGGTTCGAGACTTAATCTCTGTTTAGTTTTTTTTTCTTTTTGTAGGATGAGATGGAAACTGATATTATATAAAGAATGTCGAAGTAGGTTAATGAGGAAAATTTTTTAAATTTATCAGCATAACATTTAATTTGAATTTTTAACTCGTTATTAAATATTCATTATCAATACGTATTTAATACGCCCTATTAATTTCTAATAATAAATTTCAGATGATATAAAAGCTACAGCGATATTTTCAAAAATTTTTAATAATAGTTTTAACATATTTTAACGCGTTACACTTTTTTTAAAACATTAAAAATTTAATAGATACTGAAAGGATGCATACATTTATAATACGAGCTCGCTGCTGTTAAGTTAAATTAGTGGAAAAAAAATGGAACTAAAAGTGTTATCGCGCAAATATGTTACGCGCAGTATGGCACAAATGGGGCTGACCACTTTTTCAGATAAACGAATGCCCCCGTGTATTTACTCTGCTATTTCCATTAAAAAAGATATTCAAATATTTTTCTCGACAATGTTAGATATTTTTTTAAAATTATTTGGCAGATATTCATATAAATATAACTTATATAAATTTATTATTTAACTTATTTTTATTTGAAATTACTTCGAGATTTTATGTACATATAGCAGGACTTTTTTTCAAATCAAAATATGTAAAAATGTCAATCTGTCAGATTCATTTTAAAAATATAAATCACAATCAGTATCCGGGTACAATCAGACGAATGAAACATTTTTAAAAAAATGCTTTTCAAGCAGTCATATATTTTTCAAAGTTAAATTTTCGTAACTTTGATGGATAACGGATAACTTAAGTCTGTCCTTTTATTAAACAAAATCTTATACAATCTAAAAATAAAAAAGACATTTTTCAAAATTATTTCTGCTGTTTATACATTAAATCATTTTTTAACTTTCCTTGCAAAATGCAAAAATTATGAAAGTAGATATCATAAATCAAAATCAAAATAATTTTATAAGAATCTTTACATATTATATTATATAATTTAAAAAATCAATACAGGAAAATTCAAGACATCTTTTCATTTTTTTACAAAAAGGTTAACTCAACCCACAGTATCAATATTTCATCAAACAAAGAATACATTTGCAAAATTTAACAATGCGAAACTATACGTATTTCAACTTTACTTTCCGTTTCATATTCAATTGTGCGTCGACGGTACCTATTTTTTATGATATCAAATCGATACAAGAGAGAAACATGTCTACAATATTTTTTTTTCCACGATATACTCTCGAAATTTTGCATTGGTCATTTGGTATTGTTAGTGAAATCGTTCGTTTCGCAGCGTGTTTTCATCCCTATCTATATATAAATACGTGAGTCAATTCAGTTTGCCGAACACGTTCTACTCATACGCGTGCTACACGAAATCCTGTTTGAATTATTAACCGGTATATCTACGCATAGCTTTCCTTCAATATTTTTTTCCTCTCTGTACATACGCATATATCTATACTTCGTTTGATCCGTATGAGAAGCTTTTTTTCATTATCCATCCTATACTTCTATCCTATTCTCCTTTTTTTTCACTTCTCATTTCTAGTTTTTTTTTCATACTTTTCTTTTGGGCGAGAGGAAAAAGAGATGTGACTTTTGCCTTGTGGACGTGCACGCTTGCTTTTTTTTTATTATTATTTTTGTTATTTGATGCGTTTCTCAACCTTTCGCAGGCAAATAAAAAAAGAGAAAAAAAATTTTCTTCAAGCCACTTTGAGAGAAGCCCCGTGGGTGTGTTTTCTAGCTTGGCTTTTTTCTCTCTTATTTTCTGTTTTCTTGTTTTTTTATTTTTTTATTTTCTTTGTTTGTACGCGTGGCTTCTTGAGAGTATTTCTCTCTCTCTCTATTTTCTCTGTGGCCCGCCTACGTTCATTACTGTTGATAAAAAGCAGTTGCAACGCGGCAACGCTGAGTATCCTAGTGGACTTTAAAACTAGTCGAAACTTTTTTTTTTTCGTTACTTCTTTTTTTGTTGTACTTTTGAATTAGTGATATTACATTTTAAGGATCGTATTTGGATTGAGCTTGAAGCTTTCTTTTTTTTTCATTTTACCTTTTGTTTATTCTTGTCTAGTTAGCGAAGTATTAGTTGTTGAGTCAGTGTTGCTTGAAAAATCTTGTTTTTAATCAAAGAGAACGAAGTGAAGTAAATGAAGATTTTTTTGTATTATTCATTAAATTGGTAAGCTTCTTGTCAAGACTTTTTTTTTGAATATCCTATTGTTGTTTTTTTTTAGAAAACTCGTCTTAATTAAAAAAAAAAATTTTTTAAAAGGATTTTTTACTAATTAATATTTTTTAAAACATTTATATTTCGCAAAATTTCAAATGTTTGCAGATAGATTAAACATTGTTAATTAAATTTACTCATTAATTTATTTATTGTTTTATATTATTAGAAAAATTACTTATTAAGAATTATTGATGTATCTATTTATTTGTATGTGAATTAATCTTCATATAACTTTTATTTATATAAAAAAATGATAAGAGTCAGCATATACAAAATTAAGATTCGTTCAAGTTCATAATTATGTCATTTTATAATTAAATCTCTTAATACAACAGTATGTAACTGTTTATATAAAGTAATTAAATTTTAATTACTTTTTTTGCTGTATAACAATTACAGAATTTTGTTTTAATTACTTTTTTATAGAAAACTTTTCATACGTAATGATTTAATTCAATTTTGTTTTAAAAGAATTTTAATAAAACATCTTTTAATCACAAAAAAAAATGAAAATTCCAGTTAATTTTGTGAATGATTCGAAACTTTCAAATACGCTTGTAAAAGCTTAATGAAAATTTTCTTTGAATCAGTGCAACCATTCATCGCATCATCTGAACTTTTTATGATTTTATTTAAAGATGATGAACATCATAAGTTAAATGGAAAAATCTTCAATAAGTATGAAGTTAGTGTACCAATAATTCATAAGAAAGTTTTTTTTTATATGCTATTTACCGAACAACAAAAATACAGCGGTAATTCAATTTTCTTACTTCAATTAAACTTCGGTGATTACTTGATAAAAGAAAAAGTTGATCGAAAAATTATATACTTATTTTTTTTATGTATTATTTTTTACGCAAAGTAAAAGTGATTTCTTCTTTTTTTCATTTTCAGCGTTAGTTGTACCAAGCGCTTGTGGAACAGCTCTAATGTACATTAAAAAAGTTCTTGTAAACTGCACGATCTCGCAAACGCCATGCTTTTTATACATGAACGTTAAAAAAAAAGAGAGAAGAAAAAATAAAAGAAGAAAGAAGAAAAAAAAAAGAACGACGTAACGTGCTCACTAACGCTGCCATTAGTGGCCATAAGAAAATTAGATTTTCTACCCAGGCACGAATAAAGAAACTTTATGGCTCTACGAAAGAAATTTAAAAGTTAAAAAATGTTTATTAACAGACTAGTAATAAATAAAAAGCTAAAATATTCAGTCTTTATTTTTAACAAGAGCTAATATATTTTTTACGCGAAAAGAAATTATTTTGGGTAAAGTAATGGCATTTCATTTTAAGTATGGAACAGATTCAATTTTTTATAAAAATTACTATATATGGTAACTTTTACACAAAAAGTTACACTTATGTATTGGATAACTTATGCACTAAAATTTTAAATAAAAATTAATAGTAATAAATTAACTCTAAATTTACAGATTTCACACAACACTTATACATATTGCATTTTCTCAAGTCCAAAAATTAAAACATCAAATTGCTTCTTAAAATTATAATATTCTAATATTATATTTATAGTAGTATTAGAAGAGTACGAATTAATTATAACACATTATATGCATTAGTCTAATAGAATGGTGCGAATCGAATAATTAATTAAATTCATGTCTCGTGTTAGTTCTTTATAAACGGTGGTTTGGAGTTTTAGCTTGCGTTTATGAACCAGGATCTTCCAATTAGTATTTTTCGCGTAAAAATAAAAAAAATAATTAAATAAATGGATAAGGAAAAAGGAAATGGAAACTAAATAAATACTGTAGAAAAGGGAGGAAAAAAAGAACTTTGTATTAACACTGGAGTTCCTTTTGGAGTAAAATTTCGCTCTTTAAACGGACGATCTTTCCGATTTAGTTTTCGTCGATTAGCCAACCAGTTACACAAGATAACTTATGGCTTTTCGATTCTCGCCGTTGAAAATTGTCAGTCTTCGGAACAAAAATTCATTCCTTGAAAAGAAATTACTTTGTACAGTTTGCCCTTCCTCGTGGTTTTCATCAATAGGCCAACCAATTGCGCAAGTTAACTTATGGCTTCTTGAGTCTCACCGTAAGAAAAAGGTTAATCGAACAATTTGCCTATTTTTATGATTTGTAAAAAGTTGTTGAATTCTTACTTAATCCTTAAGTCGTAAAACATTAAATAAAAATTAATACTGATAAATTACGGCACTTTAGTGGTAAAACGATTTTTGAGCTCAAGTTCGTAACGACTCAAAATTCATACTAGTTATACGTATAAAGGGCTGCTTCTGGGCAATTCACCGATAACGGAGAATTTCCTAAGCTAAATTCAATAGGTGAGTTGTTGGTCTTTCTTCGATCAATTTGTCTGCACTGGAATTTCAAAAAATTAATTAAAATATGAAAGAAATAGGAAAAAGGAAAAAATTTGTTTTGAATTTTACTGAAAGGTATTTTGGTAAAAGGAGACTATTCTTATCATTCGACTCCTTTTTTGTAGTTTCGTTGAAAAGTTAGCCAGTTGCATAAGATAAGTTATACCTTTTCAAGTGGTCACTAGACTATTGTTTCTTCCTTTTTGGTTGGTTGTATAAATTGTTAATAAGTACTTGACTTTTTAATCGTAACTAATAATTGTTCTTAGCGCCTCAGAGGTTACTAGGTTAAGGACAATTTTGTCCCTTCTAATGGCAGGGGTAAGTCTTATTACAGCAGCTATTTTATGATAGACTATTGACCCAAAAAAGGTGCTTTTCTTAGTATAAAATTTTCAATCGATTTAAAAAAAAAGAAATAAAATGTTAAAAATATATTAAAATTTTTTTACTCACTTTAAAATTTATTTTTTTGTCGAATATAGAAAATTTAAATCACTTTTTATAAAAAATGAAAGAATAAAAAATATTAAATTTTGTTGAATATACAATCTTTGTAGCCTTTTTATGAGTTAAATTAGAAATAAATATATCAAAATTTAGAAAAATATTGAAAAATGTTTAAGGCTCAGAAATCTTTGATAAAAACTGTACCAAAATAAAAATTTGAAAAAAAGCAGGAGGCTCCGTAGCCTTTACTCTGAAAGACCGTGATCTGACTGATATGAAGATCTTGTGCTAGAGGCCCTTTTATACCCAAATTATCTTTTACATTTTTACGAAAAACAGATAACTCCCACTACTTGATGACGTTTTCTTGCATTTTCCGTATTGGACTATTAAGAAGACAGGAAAAACAAATAGGGGAAGAAAAGCTTTCCCTCTTTTTTCGCTTTTTCTTTTCTTTTTTTTTACGAACATAATATTTCTTAAGATGAAAATTATTTTTAAACAACAAAAAAGGATTGCAAAAATCATAAGATTGAAACTATTCTTAAATTCTTTGGAATCATTTATAACCTTATAATAAAACTCAAAATTAATCTATTGATTCTTTTGAAAATTACAATTGTACGTTGATATTCCTTAAAAATATAAACAAAATCCTTTATTAGTTCAGAAGATAATTACCTGATAAATCCTATTAATATTTAAAATTATTAATTTATTTAAATCACTGGTAAATTATTAATTAACAAAACTCTTACAAATAAAATCTTTAAATCAGTAACTATTTTAAAAAATTTGGTGGCTTCCACGTACGCCGGTAATTGGCTTCTACGTATTCCCCACACCTTTATTTATTCCAATTCCAAATTTCCCCCCTTCCCACCCCATTCCGCATTTGCCCGGGGTAATGCCCGTGAAGAAGGAAAAACCCTGTAGCCAAACCCAGTGGGATAAATGCTTAGGGAAAACCTTCTCCGGAATGGGTCGGTGTATATAGCGAATTCGGTATTAGGTGACCCTTGTACAAGGGCACCTACACCGTATTTGCCACACCTTCCGCTCGCATTGTCATGTGGCCAGCACACCCAAGCGACCGTCACACACAGAAAGTCAGAAAAGGCCGCTCGGGGTTCTTTGGAGCGGTCACCCATCCAAGTACTAACCGTGGCCAATGCTGCTTAACTTTGCAGATCGCCTGGCGCGCGCCGAACCACTCGGCCAATGCGTCGGTGCAATCAGTAACTATTATTTATACTTAATAATAGTTACTGATATTTTCTAAAATTAAAAACTGACAAAAATTTTTAATTTCAAAATTATTAATTATTAAAAATTTTCATTATAGTTTTAACCTATTAACTAATTAAAAAAAAACTCATTAATAAACTTGGGAATCACCAATTTCAAAAATTCACAGATTATTAATTAATGGAAATCTAAAATTGTTAATTAATAAAGATCTTTCTTAATTATAGGAAATTTGATTTTAAAATTTGTTTACTTCCCTTCTAATTATGATGATTTTTTATCCTTATTTATCATAATTATTTAAATTATTGATTATTTTATATTAGTTTTATTCTTATTCAGTTTTCTAATATTAATTCAAAATATACGATGAGGGCAGCCTTATCTTAGTAATCATGATTTTATTGTCAAAAATTTTCTGATATATTTTTATTAAAAAGCAATAATGTATTTTTAATAAAAATATCTCTAAACATAAATAATTTGTTATTTGTTAAGAACATCAATAAAAATCTTTATAAATACGTTTTAAAAAATTTAAAAGAATTCAGAATTCTCGATGTTATTAATAAGATTTGTAAACTTCTTAAAATTACAAATCAAGAGAAAAGAATTACTATTAAATTAATCATATTAATTAATAAATATCAATTAATTTCACATAAATACATTATTTTTTATGAAAATACTTACGTTTTTTTAAACTGAAATAAGCACTGTGCATGTTGCAACAATCAAGCCAGCAAAATTTCAAAAAAATTTTTGTTGTAAAAAAAGGAAAAAATAAATAAAAGCCAAAACAACGTGAAAAATAACATCGAAGACCTTTTTTAAAATCTTTACACGCAGAATAGCGTATATTTTTTATGACAATGCCAGATGTCCTCTTAGGCGTGGACAACGATAAGGGTATCTGCTTTATATCATGTTGAAAAAAACACGTTTCGAACACTTGTTTGTCGTAGTGTCGGTCATTTTACGATTCTTAGGCTCATGAAAATAGATAGAATAATTTTTCCTCATTTTCAGAAGCTTTATCTTTCATTTTTTTTCTATATTTAGTGAATTCGAGATACTTGTATGATAAATTTACTAGCTGCAGAAAAAAATTGAAAGGAAAAGAAAAAGTGAGAAAAATAATCATTCTTTTTGCTCCTTTTTACATTCTCTCTTTTTGAAAGATATAATTACATACTAAAAATCGTAACTAATAATTAAAATAATATTTCCTTAAAATTTTAATATACTTTATATTTTGCTTTAAATTACTATCTGGATCAATTTCATTTCATAATAAACATCCTGATTTATTTCAATATTTGTTTAAAATCTAATCTGAAGATATTTCATATATTGATTAAAAAAAACAGCACACAGATGAAAATAATTGTTTAGTAATAAGTCACAAATAAAAAGCCAATATACTTAAAGTTTACAATTTATTTACACACAGCTCTAAAAAAAAAGTACTAAACTACAAACGTTGCAAAACAAATGTGTCCCCGCCTACACAACAAAATGTACCAAAGGCTATATTTGAAAAACACTTTTTTCGATCAGCAACGTACAAATCTAATTTGCAAGTTAAAAGCGCTCTATTTTTTTTCATTTCTATCAAAGGCATTTCTTTCTATTTGATTTTCGTTATTGCGTGCGTGAGTCCGCATTTTGCAAAAACTTGCATATCGATAATTTTTTTATCACTATCTACAAAATACTACATTCGTATTTTTAAAATACTTTTAGGGTAAAATTTTGTCAAATCGTATATTTAACATATTTCGTATCCGTATAGAACGAAATTTCCTCTATTTATAGAAAGTTTGTGTTACTCATTAGCATAACGTTGTGGTTGAGAATTTCTGAGCGTAGAAAGAGGATGGGGAGTTCGTAGGTTAGATATAGGCTTGGCAAAATTATGTTTTGAATAGACGGCATGTTTATGTGCATGCATAATCGTATTTGCGAGTTTTAAAATTAGTTAACATTAAATAAAGGTAAGAATATCTTTTTACAATAGAAAAGTGAATTTTAATAGTTTCATTAATTATCTCATTATGATTTTATTTTTAGGTTAATTTATAGGGAAAACGGTATGATTAAAAAATTATAATTTCTCCAGTATTGTTTGGTAATTACCTAATAAGCTATTAAATAAAAGACATTTTTCACGTGAAAAGTTTAAATATATTGATATCAAATAAAAGAAATCATTTATTGTTGCGAATACGTAACAATAATTTAATAAATTAAAAATGTTTATTTTAAATGTAAAAATGTTTATTTCAATTATTTTAGTTTCTTCTTATTATGAAATTTGTTCTGTCTTTTGTCAATACAAAAGAAAATGACTTAAAAATAAAAATGGAAAACATTGAAAATTGTTCGTCGATAGGAATTCAACTCACCAGTTTTTGAATGTGAATAAATGATAATAAAATCAGAATAATACAATAAATTGTTGAGATAATAGGCTAACATGATAAGTTATAAGATCAGATTCTCATCATCATCATCAATTTATAAACCTACAAAATATTACCGAGTATCGTCTTCTCCACAATATCGTTTAGTCTCGCTTTGACACTGTTATGTCGAAAAACATAAAGTGTTGGCGCGAGCTATGAGGGTTAAGTATCCTACCCGAATGGAAATTTTTCGGTGTATCAAAATGTATAAAAGTGTATGAAAGTGTATTGAAGCATACAAAAATGTATCAAAGTGTATGAAAATGTATCTAAGAGTGATTTTTCAGACCTTATTCTCGATCCATTTTGATACACTCTGATACACTTAGATACACTTTGGTACACTTTGGTACATTTCTTAAAAAGTGAGCTGAAATTAAATTTCCTCAATTTTTTTGATGTTATACACTTTGACACATTTTGATACACTTTGACACATTTTGATACACTTTTACACACTTTGATACACTTTTACACACTTTAATATACTATGGTACATGTTGATACACTAGTGAGTATTAGCCTAAATTCTTTTTCCTGTTTTATTTTGCACACGTTTGTACACTTTGATACACTTTTACACACTTTGATACACTTTAATATACTATGGTACATCTTGATACACTTCTGAGTATTAACCTTTTCCTGTTTTATTTTGCACACGTTTGTACACGTTGATACACTTTTACACACTTTGACACACTTTAATATACTATGGTACATCTTGATACACTTCTGAGTATTATCCTTTTCCTGTTTTATTTTGCACACGTTTGTACACTTTGATACATTTTTTTCTTTTTTTTTTTTTTTAAAGATTTATATATAAAGGATATTGTCCTCTATATGATTAATCTTTTTTCTATGGTGAGGTCGAGGGAGTCCCCGCCCGGTATCTGTTTATCACATTACATCAGGCTAGACTGTCAGACCCACCATACTGAAAACTTTGACTACCGATGGATGGTCAGCCACTTTTGGTGACCAACAATCAACCGATACCCAATGAGATCGGATTTTTGAGAGTCGCGATATAAAATGGCACGTACACTAATTTTCTTTCGAAAAAAACGTTTAGAGGTACCTGGCCAGGATTCGAACCCATGCCCTCCGCGTTGAAGGCAAGAGCTCTATCCGTTACGCCACCGCGCTCTCTTTATGTAATATAATACATTTTAATAAAACACGATACACTTCGATACATTTCTAAGTAAGAAATTAAAAAATGGTTTTACCATGCACACTTTGATACACATGCGTACATTTTTTATACATTTTAATAGTGTTTAATACACTTTTTAGGCATGAAACGGTGTATTAAAATAAGCCGTTTTCATTTTAGATATTTTCATAAATTTTAATGTATTAATGCCCCTTGGGATAAATGTAAGGTTAATAAAACGACAATATTGAAAAAATTGAAAAATATTTTTATGAATTATAAAAGTAAAATATAAAAAGTAATTTAAAACATAAGAATTAGCAATATATATTTGAAATATAATTTGTAATGAAAAACTTACATTCTATATTAGCATTAAATATTTAAACATTAATATTATTAGAAATTTATAAATAATAAAAGTTTTATAGAGACAACTTCAAAAAAATAATTATTCTTTTATAATACATATCAAGTAATGAGATAAGATAAATAATTTATACTAATAAACACATTTTTAATTTAATAACATTATTAAATATAAATATTTAAACATTGTTGTTTCTAAGATAGTTTTTTTTTATAAATTTTCATTTGTATTGTCTATTGAGACTAAGTTATTTTTTGTAGTCTTTGCAGTCGCATCTTCATTATTATTAGTATTATTGCTGTTTCCATTTTGCACAGTCAATATGTTACAGGGATCTTGTTGATTATTTAAGGAAGAGGCTTCATTTAATGGAAATTTATTTTAGTTAAAATTTTTAAAATGTATCAAAGTGTGCAAAAGTGTATCAAAGTATGCAAAAGTGTATCCAATAAAAACGACATTTTTCCTTTATTGGAAAATGTGTATGAAAGTGTATTAAAGTGTGCAAAAGTATATCAAAGTGTATCAAAGTGTGCAAAAGTGTATCAAAGTATGTAACACATAGCAAATGTAGAAATTAATTTTAGTCAACATTTTCGAAAAGTGTATCAAAGTGTATCAAAGTGTGCAAAAGTGTATCAATGTATGCAAAAGTGTATCCAAGAAAATCAACATTTTTCCTTTATTAGAAAAATGTATGAAAGTGTATCAAAGTGTATGAAAGTGTCCAAAAAATATATGAAAATGTGCAAAAGTGTATTAAAGTGTATCAAAGTGTATATCATTAACGAATATAAAAAATTGATACCAAGAAACTTTTTTTTGGAAGTGTATAAAAATGTATGAAAGTGTATCAAAGTGTACCAAAGTGTATTAACATTTGGTCCGAAATATCGCTCTTAGATACACTTTGATACACTTTGATACACTTTCGTATGATTTGGATACATTTACCATTTTCACTGGGGTAAAGACCTCGGGTATTTCGCCAACTAATCTTTAAGTTGATGTGATCCTTTTTAAGAAAGTGAAAATAAAAATACAAAAAATAAAATGGAAGGCACCATGCCAGTGTTCATAAATAAAAAGAATGCTATGTAAATAACTGCTCCAGTCGGCAACTGTCTAGAATTATCGTTACCACAAACTGATTACAGATGGTAAGTGATGCGTATTTATTAAAATTATTTTAGTATTAGGAATACATGTGTATAGAAGGAGAAAAGGAAAATAAAAAGAGATGTGAATTCTTGTTAAAATTTATTAGAGATCAAAATATTCAACTTACTTATGATTCGATGTAGATCTGAGAACTCAACAATGAGAACGTTACAAATATTCGGGAAAACAATTAGATTTTTTTAGTAGACTTTAAAAACTTAGTAAACTCAGTTAAAATAAGTGCTTGAAGGATTTCGAAATTATGTACCAAGTCGAGAAAAATCAGAGATTCAATAACTGAAAAAAATTAGAAATTTTGAACCTAAAGAAAACTTAGATAAAATCAGAGATTTCGGATTGAGAAAAGTTATTAAGATTTCAATAAAATTGATACAAATTCAGTGATCGGATAATTTAGAAAAACTGTGCTGAAAATCAAAATAAAATTAAAAATTACTTGGTCGCGAAATTGAAATTTAAAAGAACCGAGTCAAAAATAGAGAAAACACTAACTAGTTAAACGACGCGAAAACACAGAATTTCGGTGCATACATATCGATCACTAATGTGGAAACTCAATAATTTCAGCTCATATTGGTCATCAATGTGACAATTGCAGCGGAGCTGTTAACTGTCATTTCCGTGTACATAATGATACGAAAATTCCAGAGGTGCAAAAATTTCATTTATTAAAAAATGCATTGCGCGGTGATATCATTTCAATTATCGATACGTTAAATGCTTCGGAAGAAAATTATCGAATTGCGTGGCAACTTATAAAAGAAAGATGCAATTAGGATGATTAATGTGCAAGCTCAACCGCGAGAGGGCAGCAGCACGAGTAATATCTGTCATGGCGGCGTATATATATATATAGATATATTATTATCATTTAGAATATATCTATGTATATGTTTAGTTGTTAAACTACTCTGAAGCACAATGATTGATGCAAAGACCATCGTTAGTTTTCGGAGTAAACGGTAACCTTCCTATTGCTTTAAACAATTTTTTCCGCACAGTAACATTTTTTGGGAATTTTAATTTCACACTATTTTTACAATTTGGTACACTACACTTCATCTTTTATTTAAAAAAATTTTCGGAGTCACCAAGTCGTAAGGTTATAATGAAAGCAATATTCTGTAATCAAAACATTGACAACTAAACATATACATACACTGAAAAGACGCAGGGACCGCTACAGTCACCCACCTGACCGTAGTTACGCCGAATCCTACAGCCTGTATAGTTTGTGAAATCGGGACCGTAGCGGCGCCGGCCCGCGCCTTGAGAGCGCCGCAAACGACCTCTTGCGGCGCTAGTTACCACGTCTATACAAGTTATATATAGTGCCGCACACACGGCTTATTAGGAGCTGCTACAAAACGGGACCACTGGAGCGCCGGTCTTGCTCCGTAATGGATTGAAAGAGGGAGCACCGTTACGGATATACCAGTGTGGCGGGGAGAGCACCCATGTCTTTTCAGTGTAGATATATTCTAAATGATAATAATATATCTATATATATATACCGCCATGACAGATACTGCTCGTACTGCTGCCCTCTCGCGGTTGAGCTTGCACATTAATCATCCTAATAGGCCACGTCCAATTATATACACTCATCTTAAATCATTGTTAGAGTTACCTGAAATCGTAAAGGAGTCACCAGCTAATGTGCGTAGTTTAAAAGAAAAGGCAGTTATGCATGTAAACGCACTAAAATCGTTAGAGCAGCCCATAGAGCATTGGGACACTATACTGATATATATTATCACACAAAAACTAGATGAAGCTACGCGCCGATCATGGGAAAGCACACTAGAAAACGAACAAATGCCAAAGTTCGACGAATTAATCAAATTTTTAAACAAGCAAGAGCATGGTGATGAAACAGAAATAATTACTAATCATGTTAAACAAAATAATAAAGAACAAGAAACACATTTCCATAGAAATCAAAATACAAGAACATAAAATTCTCGATCTCAAGCGTTTGTCGGAACTACAGCTCGCTATCAATGCAATTATTGCCGACGAAATCACTTTATATACAACTGCGAAGAATTTTTTAAATTAAACGCAATCGATCGAAATAATGCAGCAAGAGATAAAAGATTATGCATGAATTGCCTATGTAACAATCATACCACTAGCCAGTGTCGTGCGAGCGGTTGCAGAAAGTGCAATAAAAAACATAATACGTTATTACATTATTCGAATCAAATAGAAAATAATCAAAACAATCAAATTCAAAGTACGTTAGTAGAAAAGCCAAAGACATCTCTAGCGGTAACTTATGATTCAAAGGTGCTACTTGGCACCGCTCAAGTTAAAATATTAGACAAATATAATAAAGAGCACAATTGCAGAATTTTATTAGACGGCTGTTCTCAGTGCCATTTCATGACTGAAGAATTAGCTGAAAAATTACAATCACATCAAGAAAGAATAAATCTACCATTTGCAGGACTCGGTCAACTTACAACACGAGCGGAATATAAAGTAAAAACATTCATTAAATCAAATACAATCGATTTCAAATCATAAATAGAGTTTGTAGCTCTACCAAAAATAACAAATTGCAACCTAAAGGCGAACTTTTATGCTTAAGTCCCTTTTTAGATGCACAGGGTATATTACGCGTGGGAGGTAGACTGAGCAAGGCAACAATAAGTGAGGCTCAGAAACATCCAATAGTGCTACCTCATAGAGATTATATAACTATAAGCTGATCATACGTCATGAACATGAAAAACAGTGGCATGCAGGAATCCAAGCTACGTTGAATGGAATAAGAAATAAATATTGGCCTATTAACGGCAAAAATGAAACAAAGCAGGTAATCCATCGCTGTGTATGATGCGCTAGGGTTAATCCCAAAATCTCAAATTATATGATGGGTGACTTATCAAGTACTCGAGTTAATCAGGTACGCCCATTTGCAAACGTCGGTCTTGATTATTGCGGTCCCTTTGCTATAAAGAAAAAGAAATTTAGAAACAAACAAATTTTAAAGTCGTATGTCGCAGTATTTGTATGTTTTACGACTAAGGCGGTGTAACGTCAGCACAATTGTGACCAAATTTTTAAAAATTTTATTTTTAGTATTTTTAATATTTTTCTTTTATTTTTCTTACATAAAATTTTCGCACCTAATTTAAAATCTTAAAACATACATTATGATTACTTATGAATGCAAGAGAGTTGCGATAGAAAACAAACCACGAGATAATTAGGGTGCTCGAATAATGCATAAGGTGAGAAAATGTTTTCAAAGTGAAAAAACACATCTGAAAAAAATATCTTCGATATTTCTGTATAATATCACCCCAAGTAGTCCATTTTATACAATATTAAGTACTATAATCATTTTTCTTTACAAATATAATGTATCTTGCTAATCAATTGAGGAGGAAAGTTCTGAAAAGAAAGAGAGAGAGAGATATATTAGAAAAAGAAAGAAGAAAAAGGTAACACAAACTCCACCTACACGTTACCTCAGAATAAGTTAAATCTCCGCCCAAAACCATAGGTATGAAAACAACGAGAGGCTTCTTTTTCATCGGTTCACCTTGAACCGCTGCTCAGGACTGTGGTCTTCAAACCCAGCCCTTCAACCTTCAAGATTTTTCCAAGGCTCTTCAAAATACAAATTAAATTCAAAGTTCTTCTCAATTCAAGGCTTTTCAAAGCTCTTTCTTCAATTCAAGGCTTTTCGAGGCTCTTCTCAATTCAAGGCTCTTATTCAATTAAAATTTGGAACTCTCTCACTCTTTCTCACCAGGAACTCTTCTAAAGAATTAGTAAGAAATTTTCATTTTTTCTAATAAATTTAAAATTATTATTTAAAATAAATTTAAAATATTAAAAAATTAAATTTTAATATTTTCTATTATTATTATTTTATTATTATATTATTTCCACAATTTAAATCAACTATAAATTCGCATAACCCCTCTTAAATCGAACAACCTAGAGTGCTATTGGGTGAAAACCTAGGCACTCAAATTAAACCCTCGAGCGACGACGCTACACGTGAGTCTGGTAACCCGGACGTCACAGCGGTACACTTAGAATTAGTCACCGATTTAACTACAGAAACGTGCTTAAAAGCAATTAAACGATTTATTTCCCGCCGTGGAAAACCTCAAAACATTTATTCAGATAATGCTATAAATTTTGTAGGTGCTCGAAATGAAATAAGGGAGATTAAGGCATTTTTATCATCGAATGAAAACAATAAAATATTACAATCTTTGCAAAATGAAGGTATTAAGTGGCATTTTACACTACCAAGATCACCTCACTTTGGAGGGTTATGGGAAGCGGCTGTAAAATCTTTTAAAACGCATTTACATCGCACTATAGGCAAGGCTTTATTTACTCACGAACAATTTAATACCTGCATTATTGAAATAGAATCGATTTTAAACTCTCGTCCCTTAACTCCTCAATCCAATGATCCAAACGACCTCTCCGCTCTCACTCCAGCTCATTTCCTTATAGGAGAATCTCTAGGTAGTACACCAGAACATAACCTGCAATTAGTACCAATATGTCTGCATGGCAATACATACAGAAAATAAAACAAGATTTCTGGAAAAGGTGGCATATAAATGGCATCAAGGAGATAATACTAAAATTACATTGGGTACTTTAGTAATGATAAAGGAAGATAACTTGCCACCCATGCATTAGAGCATTGGTCGTATCATCGAATTACATCCAGGGAACGATAATATTGTGCGTGTAGTCACTTTAAAAACAAACAGTGGCACTTACCAAAGATGTGTGAAGAAATTAGCGCCACTACCAATAGACATTTAAATTATATTGTGTTTATAATTCATATGAACTTTATTTTTAGTTTAAACATAATTCTAAATATTGTATGCATTTATATCATGATAATCAATACTATTATTAAATCAACAAATCATGTAAGAATCAAATTTTAGTGCAAGATTATTATACAAATATTAAATTTTGAACTAAATAGTTCAAGGCGGGTGGCATGTTGCTGCACAACAAATGAATTATAAAGAAAATTCATAAAAAGAGCAAATCTAAAATATTCAAAGTAAATTTTTAAAATCTATAAAATAACAGACGTGACAAAATACTAATAACCAAACAAAATTGTATACATGTAAAAATAATACATAGATTTAATCCATAACACACTTAAGCTAAGCCTAAGCTTCTTTTCGTGGAAACTCTGCCCTTTTTTCTGTTTCAACCACCAAAAAACTAGCATTGCTCTTAAATGGGGATTCAATGTCTTTAGCACTTTCATCTCTCTCAAAAGCAAGCAATACAAAAATTAAAAATATAAAATTATTTCTAGTTAAAAAAATACGACTCAATTTTTAGTTATAAAAAATGTTGAAAAACTAAGTTGACATACTAAACTACCTGAAATACATAAAGATCACTTTTAGAAAAGACAAAAATGCTTAATGTTTTAATTGCCCTCAAATGCCTCACAGATATTTGGGATGTTATATTAGTATTTCTTATAACACAGAAATTAGATAAAAATACACGAAGAGCATGGAAACGTACATTTGAAAACAAGGAAATTCCAAAATATAAAAATCTAATAGAATCCTTAAATAAACAATCATGAGGTGACGATATTGAAATTAAAACATTAAGTGTAAATAAATTTAACCATATCAATAAAGATAATCAAAAAAAGGCAAATCACTGTAACATAGGGACTTATACTCAACTTCAATGTGCTTATTGCAAACAAGGACATATTATTTATTCCTGTCCAGAATTTTTAAAATTATCAATACACAATAGAATCAGCAAGGCAAAAAGCTTAGATTTATGCATGAATTGTCTAAGAAGAAATCACAGCTGTTGAATATAAGACGAAAATAGTAAGGGATTAAAAAAGGGAAAAGGGAAAAACCCAAGTTATAAAAGTAAATTGCTTAAGGATGAGATGATTGTAAAACATATGTATTATTATTTTTATTGTATGTATTAGTTATATATGTCCTTTGGCCGTATTCAGGTGGAATATGAATCGAGGACAATGTTTGTCGCTTGAGCTGAAATTGCCGAGGGCACGCGAAGCGCGCCCGAGGTAGATTTCTGCTCAAGCGGCAAACATTGTTCGAGATTCAGATTCCACCTGAATAAACGGCCAAAGGACATAGATGATTTTACGTCCGAAGTAGGCCGTATGAGGAACTATAACTTATTAGTTGAAAATATTAATCTTTTTTTCAATACTTTTAAAATAAAATTTTAGTTCTATTGATTTTTTCTTTTGTTTCTTAGATTGACATTTTGTAATGAGTATAGCTGCTGTCGAAGCGCGAGTCATTTTTTTTTCACTAACCTACGTTCAATATGATTGCTCTTTGACATATTGAACGAAACATAGTAGGATCGGTGATGCCATATTGATTTCTCCTGAGACATATTGAGTCTCAATATGTCTCAGGAAGACATATAAATCTTGTAAAAAGTCGAGGAGCGCGTCTGAGACATATGGGATGCCAATACAAATTTAGCATGCTCTTTACATACTGATACGAATACGGCCTACGAGGACATAAATAATATTATATACGTGCTCGTCCTACAGCAATTACAGATTTTCATGTACGTATTTGCTGGGGTTTTCCAGTAATAAAATTAATATGATCGATGCGCAAAATTCAGGTATGTTTTATTTAGATTGTACGAAGTTAGGAAGCAGTTTGAGGGATGCATAGTCCTCAGTTTTGTACAGATCACCGAAAAGAGTGTTTACTTGCCTTTATAGTGTACTTTTTTTATATTTTATATTTCTATATTCTTAATAAAGTTTTTTAGTCTCTTAATTTCAAGCAAGTATTTATTCATTTATAATATTCCCGTCCAACAAATTTAACAACAGCATTATTAAATGCTCATCTACAAGTAATTGTAAAACATGTAACAAAAGGCATAATTCCATTCTACATTTAAATAATGAACCAGCAAGGCATACAACTAATGTAAATTATATACAAATCAATGAATAACCGCTAAATCAAAATATCAAAAGAGTTGGAGCAGCAGCATACGATTCAGAGGTACTGTTGTCTACGATACGCGTTATAATCTTCGATAAAGATAACAAGGAATACTACTGCAAAGTATTTTTAGATAGTGGCTCTCAATCTCATTTTATAACAAGTAGTTTTGCCGAATGCTTAGGTCTTCCTAAAAACAAAATAAATGTGCGCTTTTCAGGTTTAGCACAATCAGTAACAACTGCTCATTATAGCATAGATGCAAGATTAAAATCCTGTACCACAACATACAAAACTAACGCTAACTTAGTGATTTTACCCACAACAACGGACTACCTGCCTTCACAACGAATAGAAGCAAATTATTAATACCTCATAACGTACCACTAGCCGATCCTGAATTTCACAAATCAAGTGAAATAGACGTCTTATTAGGAGCGTCACTGTTTTATGAACTATTAAGAGTCGGTCAAATCAAATTATTAAATACATCAATTACTTTACAAAAAACATGCCTTGGTTAGATAGTCACTGGCGAAGTTGATAAATCAAAAGAGTCAATACCTTCTATAAATACGATAAAATCAGTAAATTTTATGACATTAGAAAAACAAATTAGAAAATTTTGGGAGCTCGAAGAGATAAATAAGGAAAAAATCTATTCTAAAAAAGAGACTGATTGCGAAAAACATTTAAAAAAAATATTTCTCGTGATATTGATGGTCACTATGTGGTAAAACCACCTTTTAATGCGAAAAAGGACTGTCTCGGAGAGTCATATAATATGGCCTGTAGCGTACATAAGTCTTTGAATTTCCTTACATTACATATACCTACGAACACGTTTATATATTTCTTTTATGTAGCGTTATTCTATAGGTTTCAAATGTTTATTGTACCGAAAATAATATTTGTCATTAAGTTTTACTATTTATATTTTCTAGTAATTTTTTTGTTTTATAACTTCTTTTCGTATTTTTTCTATATAACATTAATCTTAATCTGTAAATGTGCTAACTCCGATTTTTATTGTACGGCCAGTTGTCTGTGTCTAAAGTGAATGTATTTACTCGCACCGTAGTTGTAAAAATTCGTACACATGTTTTGACCCTCTTATAGTAGTTTAAGTAATATAAAATGTCCAGAATACCGTTAGTTTTCCGTCCGTTTGGAAATCCCCGAAATTAATAAAAAAGGGATGTGTTGGAGATTTTCACACTGTACCTTTTTACCTGTATAGAACGAGCGTTTTGTTTTTACCTAAATAATGTTAGTTACACTTTGTAATCGGTCGTGTGCACATCGCTCCGACCAGCTTCTCATATATATAAAATATCCCTCATAGCATGGAAGCTTCCCGGAAGCTTCCATGCTATGTGGGATATTAGTGTGGAAGCTTCCTGGAAGCTTCCGTGCTATGTGGGATAAGTTAGTTTCAAAATTAGAATAAAGTCTTGAATTTTATTTCACCAATCTAAAACTATTATATACGCAATATCATCTTTATAGATTAATCTCTATAAGGATACGCTATTCAAATTAGCGTATTAAACATGGCCTTAAAACGCTTTTAGTGTTTGGAAAGGAAACTAACCAAGGATAATAACTTAAAATCACAGTACAAAGAATTTTTAGATGAATATTTATCATTAGGACATATGCATGAAATTACTGACCACAACAATACTAATAAGAGTTACTACCTACCTCATCATGCAGTAATAAAAGAATCTAGTTTAACCACCAAGTTAAGAGTCATCTTCGATAGATCCACAAAAACAACAAATAATAAACTATTCAGGACGATCTCCATTCAATCATCATAAAATTTCGAATTTATCAATACGTTTTAACTGCCGATACAGAGAAAATGTTTAGATGAAGATATGAAATATCAAAAAATTCTTTGGAGAGACCATGAAAATGAAATCATAAAAAAATATGGCTTAAAGACCGTAACATACGGATTAACTTCAGCACCTTTTCTTGCTGTGCGTTGCCTTAAACAATTAGCCGAGGATGAAGGAAAAAAATATTCATTAGCTGCTTCTGTTCTTGTAAAGGACTTCTACGTAGATGATCTATTGGCTGGAACAAATACATATGAAGAAGCAATTCAATTAAAAACTCAATTAATTGAGCTGTTAAGTTCAGCAGGATTCAACTTAAGAAAATGGTCCTCTAATAAACCGTTATTATTTAAAAATTTTTTAAATAATTCAATTAGATATAATCGAATCACGAAAAATTCTTGACATCCAATGGAATCCATGTAAAGATATTTTAAATTATGCAATCAAACCTTTTTCTAACTATGATCATATAACGAAAAGAAACATACTGTCTCAGATAGCACAGCTTTTTGATCCATTAGGTTTATTAGGACTGATAATTATTCGAGCTAAGGTTATAATGCAAGATCTTTGGAAGGAAAAAATTTCATAGGGCAGTCCCACCAGTCTTACATTCAACATGAATAAATTTCAAAAAAGAATTATTTTTATTAAACGATTTCGAAATACCCAGAAAGGTGACATTAAAAAATTAAATTGATATCCAATTACATGGTTTCTATGACGCAAGCGGAAAAGCTTATGGTGCTTGCATATATATAAGAACAAAGGATAGTTTAAATAAATGTACAGTGCAACTAATTTGGAAAAACGAAAGAATAGAAGAAGTGAGGAAGTTCAAATGCCTAGGATTTAATGGTGCGAGTGACTACAAGGATTACTTAGAGGAGCTGAAGAAAAAAGGAAACATAGCAGCAAGAAAAACATGGGGTCTCGGTGAAAATAGATGTAAAGGTGACTTTAAAAGAAGAATTATGCTGTTCAATTATCTAGTAAAAAGTGTGATGGCGTACGGGGCAGAAGTTTGAGGGCAGAAAAGAATTGGAAAAAGTGAAAACAGATTATTTAAGATGACTTTTTTGTGATGGATCCAACAGCGATGTAGATATCCATGGTTGAATACCATTTTTCTATGGTTTTGAAATATTTGTTCAATCTCCAAATCATTGAATGAAAGTGTCCGCATTATAACTAAAATACTTTTAATAACAATAATAATAATTTAATTTTTTTCAAATTGGAATATATCAAAATATTATAGAACTATGTAACTTTCAACTCAAGCAGAAGCTAATATAAGTAAAAAGAATAACACACACGTAACTACAACTATCTTAGCTAACGTCCAATCTTAACTTGTCAAGAAAAATAACTAAACTAAAATGATTTGACCATTAGTCATTCGTTATATATGAAAATGTGAAATGCAACTAAAACAGTTACATACAAAATTTTAGTTTATAAATGTTTCATACCAGGTTATCGAATGCTGGTTTACAACACTACCTGCTTTGGAAGGTCTTCGACCCTTATTTTATTAATCGTTGTGCAACATCGATAATCCCTTTGGATCAGTTATAAATTCTATAAAACAAACCATTATTTTATTGTAGTGCTTAAGTATTTATTAAAATATATTCGGGGTTTCCCCGGGTATATGGGAAATTCTAAGAAACTTTGAAATTTTAACAAAATAAAACTATTAACGTAAATATTAGAGTACACTTCTGAAATTTCATGTGAATATTTCAATAATAATGCAAATAAAAAATCCATCAATTTACAGAATTTGAAAGCAATGGATTAAGTTTTAATATACGAGTACTTTTTATAAATTAAACTTAACTTTATTTTCAATTTTTTAACAAAATTTAAGGTATGTTGCAATCATTAATTTTTATGCCAGTTGTCACCCTATTTAATTAATTTCATTGCAATTAAATGTTAAGCTTGAAAATTAGTAAATGTTTTCAAATGTTGTTTCGCAAAATTATTGCCTATTCAAGTTATTTCGTACAATTTAATTATGTAAATTCAAGTTATATTAAAACATGAACCTGTTTATTTTGATTATGCTATATTTAAGTTTATACAAAAAACATGGAAAAATAAAAACTATTGTTATTTTTCGTGTAGTTATTTTAAAAATTAATAAATAGGATGATTAAGAAAATCAATTTTTAATACTCTGCTTCATTAAGTGGTATTTAATTATCGTGAACATTAACGCAAAAATATATATATTCATTTTCAAAAGCAGGTCGCGTTGCAAGTATAATGTCCTCATTCGTGCAAAACAAATTGCAAATTGTTCTGGTATAAAAATCTAATTTTAGCCAATCGTTAATGAAAATTCAGTGAAAAATTTAATTAGCAACAAAACCAACATTAATGGCTTTCGTTACAATTTGAATAAAGAAATCATCGAAGCACACCGTAAAAGACAAAGAATAACGAGATTAATACGTATTACTTCATAACATTCAAATGAAATAATAAAATTCATTTTATTCAAACGATTACTATTTTTGCTCGTGTATATTAAAATTAATGAACATTGTTATTGTAATGTATTGAACGTATTAAAGTCACCGGTATATATATATATTCGTATTGTTAAATACATCAAATGAAAAGCCAGTATGTACGTTAGTGTGAGCGGCTTAGAACTGAAGGTTTTATTACAGTTAATTAACGAATCGCTAACGAACCTGATTACCATTAGCATAGCTAACTGGCAGAATCTCTCGGTCAATTGCATTTGGGTTTCGAAGGAATAGGGTCGAAATTTATATGTATATGTATGATGTATGAAACATGTGTTTCAAGTTTCGAATATTCGCTCTATAACTTTGTCACGATGATTACACTAATAAATTAAAATTAAAAAAATTTTCATAAGTTATTAAAATTTTGTTATAAAAGTAATGTAAATCGACTATTAGTTCTAATCGATTATTAGTTTCTTAAAATATGTTACTCTGTAAATTGCAATATCGCTTTTCATTAAAATCTTTTTACCATTTATAATGAGATTTGAATGTTATATAAGAATGACATTCAAACCAGAAAAGAAACCGTAAGAGGTTTATTTTTATTAAGGTACCTTTAAAATTGTGTGATAATTTTATCGATTAATTATTGTGTACATTTTATTTTCCTTTTATATAAATTCCACATATTATCAATAGATTCACATATCGATATGTTAGAAATCACGCATAACCTTTCTTCTTTAAAAAATGGGATTCTTTGTTCCTTTCACTTTAATTATACGTATATGTGTATGTATAGCCGATCTTTTAATAACTTCCGAATACATTTTCCAATCGTATTCTCCGAGTGAAATCCTTTAACAATGATTAAAATTTTCTCAATTTGATTACGAACAAGAGGATGAAAACCAGGTAAGCCAAAAACAGTCGAAATCATCCTTCCTTATTCCAAAATGAATGCATATACCTATATACACATATAACCAAAGAAAAGTTCACCGAAGCCGAAAACGTTCGTCCAATTCAATTTGCAAGTTCTCGTGTAAGTTTTAGGAAAGTGGTGAGAAAACGAAGAAGGTAAAGGTACTAAAGTCTTTCGATGTAGTTAAGGTAAATGAAGAAGCGATAGTAAGAGAAAGAGAGAAAGCTTGCTTAAGAAAACGAAGGAAAAGTAAACAAAGAATAGGACATGGATTCAATGTAGTAGTTGAGGTAATAGAGTAAAAGAAAACTTAAGCTTATATATAGCAGAGAAAAGTGAAGAAAAACCAAAAAGGCAAATCGAGCAAGAAAAGAAGAAGAAGAAGAAGAAGAGAAGAGGCATAGATAAAAAAAAGAATAAAAATAAAAAAATAAAAGTAAGTAAAAAGGGTTAGAACGCGGCTTGGAAGAAAATTATTGCAATGCTTCTCTTACAAATGTTAACGTAAGGATTGCACGTCGAATCAGATAATTAAATTTTCTCCCCGTTTCCCTGTTAGACCACTAAAGGTACCGGGAGACCTTTCCTCTCTTTCTCTCCTTCTGTCTCTCTTCTAGTAGTACCGAGAAAACGTTGTCTTATTGTTGTAGCTTGTTAGAACTGAATTTGCAAGGACTTAAATACTACTCTCGAACTATAACCAACGTTGGGCATTATCTACTTTCAAATGAGTCGCACGAGAAAGAGAGAAATTAATGCATTATATACGTTAGTTGAGAAAACGTTTTGTTCAACGTTGTAATGAAAGGAGCTTTTACAAAGTATACACGAGCGCGAAAACCAAGCAGTGAAATTCTCTACATTGTAAATAAGTAAATTTAACATTTTCCAGAGATTTTATAAATAGATATTGTACAAATTCCATTTAATTACCATGGTATTATCATATTTTTATACTCTGAAAAAAATAATCTTTACATTCTTCTTGGTTTCGTTAAATAATGATCTAAAAAAAGAAAATTCCGATTTTATACAAAAATTTACTTCATAATTTTTAATTAAGAAATATTTTGTTGGCATTTCCTTCATTTGAATTCTAAAGATGTTAATTAATATGAGCGAAAAAATCAAGAGCTTGTAAAAAATGAATTTTTAATGTTGAAAGAAAAAGAAAATGAAATGTATATCCTGGAGTAAACAAATATGAAAAATAGATGTTGTCGTACAATCCGTGACCTCGTTCAAAAGTAATTCAAACTTACAAAATAGCCATCATCATAATCATCAAAAAAAAAGAAAGATATCAAAAAGTACGCGTAAAGAAAATTCAGGGTAGATTCGTGTTTGACCTACTTAAACTACACATAACGAACATATATATGTATACTTTCTGTTTCTTGTCAATGTGCTCATATTACCCAAGGAGCTCGAATGGGTTATATACAGAGTAATATAATAACATTCTTGTCTATCTCTTTTACTCGCGACAATGCGACTTTATTATTTCTGTCTATAATTGATATTGACAAATATTATAAGAGTTTTCTGAATGGTTGCATGATAGCGTTATAAAGTCTACTAGTAAATTAGTTGTCTTTGACCTCGTGCATTATCTTTTCCAGTGGTAAAAGCATGAATTGCTTTTAGAAACTATCGTCAAGTCGCCACTATTATTTGGAAAAGTAACGAACAGCTATATAGCTGTATAAGAGTAGAATAAAGCTAGTGGAAACTGTTATAGAGTCTACATTGGCTATAGTTGGTTAGTTTTAGTTCTGCAATTTCGACTCGTTTTACTTGTTGGATAAAAGCTCACTGTGCTGGTAAAAGTCACAAATATGTTGAAAAAAAATACAAAAGTATGTTTTCAAGTATAAAATAAGAAAAAATTTTGACAAATGCTTTTAAGATTATACAGACCTTCAAGAGTTTACAATTTAATGCATACGTATTTTGAAGAGAATGATAAATAACATTTATATGTAGATTTTGTGTATGCAAATAATCGTAGATAAACTTTTTAAGCAATGAGAAAAGTATGTAATTTAGATTATTACAGACCGTTTTATAACTGTGATTTACTAACAAATACTGTATTTTTATTTGTAATTCAGTACAATTTGTTACCTTTGATGATTTATTTTTAGTACTTGAAACTATATTTTGTAGAAGTATAATTAAATAATCTTACTATGATTTTGTTATTATGAATGTATAAAACTTTTAATATTATTTGAAGAATACAAATCTAAATAATTATCCTTAGAACTAATTCGATTCACTCTCAATTAAAGAAAATAAATAAAAAATTTACTTGTCATTTAATATCCATCGATTAACCAACGAGCTGATTTGATTTGATTTTGATTTTTCAAGAAAATATTTTAAATCATAGCAGTATGATTTGGCATTTGTATGGTTAAGTTTACGATATTTTTCTTTAGAAAAATTCGAAATTTATAGAAAGTAGAAGCGAGCTTTCATAAGTTGCCAAATATAGTAAATTTGAAAATCCAAAGTTCCAAATTGCAAAGTCAAATGCTGAAAGTTTAATATAAAATCAAACATTTTAACACAAGTTTAAAATATGAAAATAATATTTAAGACTGTTTATAACCATAATTTTTAAAGCATTTGATTAAAAAAGTTTCAAAATAAAAATAAAAATTTTTTAAAATGTTATCACCATTATTTATTAGAAAGAAAGAATATTGAATTATGTATTAAAATTATTAATAATAAAAGTAAAAGTTTTGATGAATTGTGTACATATTACATATAGATTTTGTTAAGTTTGTGCATTATAAAGAAAAAATATTTAAGAACTATATCATCAAGAAAAAGGTTTTATGATTGGAAAACCCCGAAATTCATTAAATAAGTTCAAGTATTAAGAGTTTTTTATAGGGTGAAGAAAAGGAAAGACCTTTTCTTTTATACAATTGCTATATTGTAACATTTTCAGATATGACATAAAAGAAAGAGGGTATTTTATTTTAATCAATACCCTACTACCTCAAATCTTCAACAAAATTAACAGTTTCATTAAAGTTATGCAATATTTTAAATAAATCTAATTTTTAAATAAACTATGCATTTCTATTTACCATTCGCTTGTAATCAAGTAGTTTTATTGTATTGTACACAGTGTGTCAGTTTGTTGAAGAACCTTGAGTAATGAAAATAGGACGCGCGTCATATAAGTCCACAAAGTTTATGATTATAAATAGGTCAGTGATAATATGTAATGTAAATTTCGCTTATATGAATCATAATAAGATCATAATCATCGTCCGCAATATCTCAATTTAAATATATTTTCATACCGATATTTTTTCAAGAAAAATTAAAATTTTTATATAAAAATATTAATTTAAATTTAAAAAAATAATAATTTATGATTAAACTTTTAATTAAACTTTAACGTTCAGCTTGCAATTTAACTGATATTAAGCAAAGCTCTTCTATCCGGAAGACAAATGTTCGATTTACCTCTTGTAGTATGGTGACCCGAAATGGCTTAATTTTCGGACAACTCTCTATGTTTGTGTATGTGTGGCCAGAAATTCTCAATGGTAAAGGAAAGACTTTTACTGTTCGCAAGAGAGAGAGAGAAAGAGGAAAATTGTTTGAGAGAACAAGAAGAGAAAGATAGAAAATCGTGTGATTTAATATCTAAAGTCATTCTCGACCTTCTCTCTCTCTTTGTAGAATTGCACAATTTCGAGAAGAGAGCATAATTAGGCCGCTAAATACCCGTGGATGTGAATGTGCGCTTTACTTCTGTCCCACTTAAGCACGTAATGTCGCTAATTTTTTTTTCTCTCCTCTTACTGCACGATTAGTTGCCGTGGCGAGACTATTTTAAAAACACTCCACGGAGTGCTTGCTTCTTTTTATTTTCTAAAAAAGAAGAAAAAAAAAATAAAGAAAAAGGAAAAAGATTCTCGGACGAGTTTGCAAGAGCGTGAAAAAAGAATCTTTATATTTAGTCAAAGTGTTATTACAAAAATGCGAGTTTTACCACGTACTTTTGTATGATTAACAAATTCTTTGAATTCCATGAGCGTAAGATAATTTTAAAAATTGCAAAAATAAATTAAAGAACTGAATTTTATAATTGATTTATTTTAATATTAATAAATTTACGTTTCTCTCGGTAAAATTAAATTTATATTAAATTACATTATATAGTTAAATTTGAATTATGTGTGCTTGAAGAGGTTTTTGTATTGTAATAACTCTTGATAACAAAATAATTAAAGCATTTAAAATTATAATTAATTTTCAGAATGGCGAGTATTTCAATAATTTTGAAGAATTTTCCATCGTAAACAGTATTATTTAATAATATCTATTTATCAAAGCGAAACATCCAATTACGACGTTTTCTCATTTAAAGTAATAATATTACGAAATTTGAGTAAACTTGTTTTGCTGAATAAATTTGTTCAAAAAATTAATTATATGCATAATTGTCCGAAACCGACATTGGTCTGAAATTACAATTTTATATACGATATTGTACGTTTTTATCAAAATTTGTGTAATTATTTGTATTAAAATTTTTGGCATCCTTAAATAACCTTGAACAATAGTACCGAACAGCTTTGAAATTATTTAAAAGGTTAATTACATCATTCAAACATTTAAGCAAATTTTCATTCTATCCATTAAAAATAAGAGAGTACAATAATGTAAAAAACAGAATCAAATTTAAGTAGAGAAAATAAAAGAGAAAAACTATACGTTTGCACTTGGCGCAAAAATTAATGTTCACTTTTGTTCACAGTGCTGGTAGTCCCAGTATAAAAAAGCGGACATTTTGAAGAGGATTCGTAACCTAATTAGTTCGGGACTAATTTTCCCTACGTGCTTGGATACTAGTTTTATTTTTCTCTTTTTATTTCATAGCATTTTTCCTTTTTTTTTCTCTTCTTAATGTTTCTACTTCTTACGCTTGTTTAGAATAGGCAACTATCTTGATTTTTCGCTTGATAAACTCGAGGCAGAGTGGCGCAGGTGTTGGTAAAGATTAATTCTAATTTCGTCTCGTTTGTACAAAGCATTTCAAACTGTGAACATGATTTAGAATGAGCTTTCTTAATGTTTTGCATTTTTTTTATTTTTTAATGTTAAATTGAAGGTACGGTATATTAAAAAGTGTTGAAATAAAAATAATAATAGATTTCTCTTAATTTTTATTTATTTTTGAAATGAAAATATAATTTAAGTTGTAAAATTTATTTAATTATTACACACACATTAAATATTATTACTTATATTCTCATTTGGTTTTATGAGAAAGGCGAAAAATATGTTTATTTAAAGTTTAAATATTAAATAAGCATAATAAAATAAAATAAATATATATTTCAATCAAATGATAGTAAATGAGCCAGTTTAGTTTATACAGATTAATAAATTATCCTGTATATTAAAAATTCAATGGATTTATCGTGCATTGATTTAAAAAAATTATTAAAAAATCTCTAAAAAACAGTATTTTGTTGGCCTAATAAAATAAATGAAGACAAACATGATGAAATTATGATTGACATTTAGGTATCTCAAGCCGATGATGATCGACGAAAGCACATAATAGTTCAACAGTTAGTAATTAAGCAATTAATTAATCTACTAGTTGACCGAGCGATGTCATCATTTATGTATCGTTTCTCTTTGAAGCGCACAAACTACACATACACCTTTTATTATATACCTTCCGGCTTGTTTATGCTTGTGTGCACGCATTTTCCAACTTAGCGCGTTTACGCTTGTAGTATAATGTGTACTCTATCTCTTTCTTTCTTCCCTAATTCTCTCTCTCTCTTTCTCTCCATATAACTAGTTTATGAGCGAAAAGCAGCTTATACAGAATGAACCGAGCTTATTAATTAATAGCTGAACTAGTATTATATATATGAGTCTGTTTACAATTTGTTGTTTAATATAAGATATTTTGAAATGTTGGATATGTGTTAGCTGTATTTTCTATAATTATTTTATAGAGAAGAAATGTAAATACTGTCATTACGGTTTTTAGAATTTTTAAATCTAATTTTCAATTTTTTGGAGAATATCTTTACTTTTAATCTTTCAATTTTATCTAAGGGAAAACATTATATAGAGATATTTTCAAAAATATTGAAATAAAATTTAAAAATTTGGAAAATGTCAATGTAGATAATTATGTGTGAATATACTCTATCACACCTCCTTAAGATAATGTACGTATATAAGTATTTTTTTTTTTTATATAAAATTTAAGATCGAACTAAATACTTTGACCTTGTCTAATGGCATTTTTCGTAATTTATTGAAAAATTATCAGTTTTAAAAAAAAAGATAGATAATAATCCTCGCTAAATCTTAGCATGATGAGTGAAATTCATATTCATGGCAAAATATTTTATGATGCAGGCTTTTAGTATACTATAACCATCAAAATGATGATTGATATATGAAATTCCATGGATCATAATTAAAAACTATGCAATAAAAATTTTTCACCATGAATACAAAAATTATTTATTTTACTATTTATTTTTTTATCCAAATTTTAAATTAAATCATTGATTTTTAAATAAATAATAAAAAATGAAGTATGTGCATACATTCAAAATGTTTTATATTTAAATAAGTTTTTTGGCGAATTTTCTTTAAGAAAATTGGTTACTAGTTATTTATTTGAGTATTTTTTTATCATATTATAATTGAGAAAAATCATTTAACGATGACTTAAACAATTCAGGTGACACAAGATTAAAAACGTAATAATCAATCAATTTTAGTTTTTAATTTTTGAGAATTGAGAAATGTTTTGATTACAAATACTAAATGTGCAATTATTTGATTGCGTGAAACAATTCAGAATACGATGAAAAAAGTGAGAAAAATTAAATTTAAATTAGTACATTACGATACAAGTGACCTAAGTGGCACTTTATTACACGGCCGGGGTTATCGCCCGAGCGCAGCGAGGGCGATAACGTAGTGCCGTGTAATAAAGTTCCACTAAGGTCACGAGTATCGTATACTATTTTGTAGCACGTGGGACATAAATCCGCCAAATTAAATCTGTACTCTTCAAAATCAGTAATAAACAAAAACTATGCACTCCACGAATTATAATTCAAAAAATAAAAGCGAAAACTATAAAAAACCAAACACTACGCATCCTGTGAATGATAAATCGAAAAAAAGAAAAGAAAACTATAAATAAACTAAAACTAAACACTCCATGAATAATAGATCGAAAAAGAAAAAAAAAATATAATTTCAAAAATATACTCAAAATGTGTAATAATAATTAATTTTTATCAATATTATTGATATTATGTGAAATTGTTTGTTGAAATCATCTTCTATGAAGTCATAAATTGAAATTTTGTTTCAAGTATGAATTAGCGTCGTAGGAGCGGTGAGGAGGTAACATGTTTAGTATAGCAATAGCAATCGTGTGTAGTAATAGGGGGATCCCCGTAGCATTTTATAATACAACGCTGAAATGACTATACCTCTTCGCTTTACATGTTACGCTACTATCAATTTTAGTTTTACTCGTATCTTACTTGCTTATAATTGTTATTTAATTTGAAGAATGTTAATATAAAAGAGTTTCAATATACTCCCGAGTAACCTTTTTATTACGGCAACCAACTTCTCTCAGTTGGGCCACCTTCGGCTGCCGAAGTCGGGCCACCGAATGGGTGAGGCGTGGTGGCGAGCGTGGTCCTATGATGGCCAGCCGAAAATCGTATAGATTTTGTCATAATATCGACGTGTATCTTACATAACCTCGAAATATTCTTTATTGTATTTTCATGCTATGGTAAAACTTTTTTTAATTGAAAATTAAAAATGAGTGATTGAATTAATAAAAATGATTTTCTTTGGACTCGATCTGAACTCGTTAAAAATTAATTTCAAAATTCCGCCCGAATACACGGACGAATACAACCTAAAACCAAATGATAAAAACATAATAAAAAACTGATTATTCTCGTGGAAATAAGAACTAATTACCACAGATAATATAATTGATAAATTAATTTGTTATTCGAGTAACTCAAGTTCTTCATATTTTGTCGAGTAATTTATATTTTCTCGAGTACTCGAGTAATTCATATTTTTTCGAATACTCAAGTAATTTATATTTTTTCGAATACTCGATTTATTCGATTAATTCATATTTTTTCGAGTACTCAAGTGAATTGAGAAATTCAAATTTTTTTCGAGTACTCGAGTAATTCGAGTAATTTATATTTTTTCGAGTACTTGGAACGAAAACTTGAGTACGCCTTCAAGTGCGAGTACTCGATTGTCGAGTACTCGCGAGTAATTTTTTCTTCCAGTTTGAGTTAAGTACTCGAAACTATCAGTACTCGACAAAAATATGAACTCGAATAACTAGTGTTACTGGAATAATTCGAATCACTTGAATAACTCGAGTTACTCGAACAACTCGAATAACTCAAGTTACTTAAATTTTTTCACTAATGAAAACTATATTAAAAAGTAGACAGTTGCTTGAACAATCAATCGATCGGTTACCATTGGAAATCAGCTGTTTTTTATATAAATAATTGTACATAAATTATACGTTCAATTCTATGATTTTATAAGCTAGATTCGGCTGCCCTCTCAGGGCCCCGTTTCGCCGCCACGCCTCACGCCGATGTGGTGCCACTGTGGCGACAATTCGGCAAGAGTTTCGGTGCCACTGAGGGTGATTCGGCACCGACTTCGGGCCCTCTGCACGCCGAAGTGAAAAGGTTACTCGGGCTACAGCTTATTGTTATTTATAAAAATACTTTAAAAAATAATTTACATATAAAATTATTTCTTATTATATACGTTCGTTACCTAAGTAAATTCATTATTGTACCGTGTAAAAAAGTGCCACCTAGGTAACAGAAAAGTGTTACCTAAGTGCGGATTTAGGTCCCGCAGTGCTATAATAGTACATTACGATACAAGTGACCTAAGTGGCACTTTATTACACGGCCGGAGTTATCGCCCGAGCGTAGCGAGGGCGATAACGTAGTGCCGTGTAATAAAGTTCCACTAAGGTCACGAGTATCGTATACTATTTTGTAGCACGTGGGACATAAATCCGCCAAATTAAATCTGTACTCTTCAAAATCAGTAATATACAAAAACTATGTACTGCATGAATGATGATTCGGAAATTAAAAACAAAAACTATAAATAAAAAAAAATTAATCGCTTCACGAATAATAAATCGAAAAAGAATAAAATACATATAAGAGAAAAATATACTTAAAATGTGAAATGATACTGATTATTTAGAATCATAATGAACAATAGATATAATTAAAAATAAAGAAGGAAAAAAGAATATTTAATTATTTGATTATTGAATTTGATTATTAACATCTATGTATTATGATTATATAAAAGTGTTTGATATAACTTCTATAATATCGTAAAATTCAAATTTTGTTGGAAATATGTATTAGGGCCATAGAAGGGATGAGTAGGTAACTTATGTATTTGCAGTTAGTTGTGTATAGAAATTGACATCAATAACGACGACATGATTACCTTCTCGCTTCTCATATTACTTTGGTTATGACTTTAATTTTGGATATTCATAAATAGAAAATTAGTTTGAAAAATTTTGGTATAGTAGCGTTACAATAGTTCAACTCTTATTACTATTGATGACAAAGAAGCAAAACTAAGCTCTCTGTGAATATTCAAATACAAATCTTTTTTTGTTAACCTATACGCGCACGCGTATTCTTTGTTTCCGAGCGTAATATAAAGTTCCACGAAAGTCACAAGTATTGATACTATTTTATAGATCGTATGAAATAAATCCAGCAACAATATCAGTTTTTAGCTCAATTTGTTAGAGTGTTTACATTCACCATTTTGATATTTGTTTTTTTGAATTCTTTATACTTGTCTAATCGGGTTTCCTAAATATTTAGTGATTATTGAATTGTACTGACGATTATTTTCATTAATTTTATTGTTTCCTTTGAAAAATTTTTGTGGATTGCTTTTTTAAAATTTTTAATATGGAAGAATCAGATTCTTCAAGTGCTTCAAATGATGAGATTGAATATGTACCTGAAGCTATCAAAGAAGCTGCACAAAATGTTTCTCTAAATATGATGCCAAATAAATCTAAGCAATTATATACCGCAGCTTACAACACATTCAAAAAGTGGCGAAAGGATTTTGGTACAAATTCTTTTTGCGAGGATGTACTTCTTGCCTATTTTGCAGAACAAGCAAAAAAATATGCACCTGCAAGCTTGTGGTCCATGTACTCAATGTTAAAGTGTACAATTAATACCTATGACAATATTAATATAGGTGAATATAAAAGATTAACAGCTTATTTAAAAAATTTAAATAAAGGCTACCAAGTTAAGAAGTCTGAAGTTTTTACAAAGGAAAATATAACAAAATTCCTGAATGAAGCACCCGATGAAGTCCATTTGTGTGAAAAGGTAAATTAAACTTGTTCGTACTGTTTTGAAATTAAAATCTAATTTTTCTAATCTATTCGCTTATCTTAAAAATGAATTATATTGATTCAATAATATTTAAAAATTAATCATATTGATGTAGTTATATATTTTAAAAATTAAAAACTAATTATTTTGATCTATTCGTATATCTAAAAAATGAATTATATTGATTTGATTATATATCTTAAAAATTAATCATATTGATGTAGTTGTATATTTTAAAAATTAAAAACTAATTATTTTGATCTATTCGTATATCTGAAAAATGAATTATACTGATTTAACTATATATCTTAAAAATTAATCAATATTATTTATTATATATTTTACAGGTTGCACTTATCTTTGGAATAGCTGGGGCATTACGCAGAGTAGAATTTACAAACATAATTATTAGTGATGTTACAAAACTTGAAAATGAAGATACTTTGCTAATTAAAATTACTAAAACAAAAAACCATGTTCCTAGATCATTTACAATTACTGGTACATTATTTTATTATTGCTGGAAATACATGCAACTGAGACCAGAACCTTCTTCATCTAATAGATTTTTCCTTCGATACATGAATGGGAAGTGTTATGCTCAACCAATAGGAATAAATAAGTTTGCAATAATGCCTAAAAGTATTGCAACTTATTTAAAATTAAAAGATGTAGATAAATACACAGGACATTCCTTTCGAAGGACATCTGCAACTTTGTTGGTTGATGCTGGAGCTGACCTTGTTACATTACAGAGACATGGAGGTTGGAAGTCGGCTACAGTTGCTTATGGATATGTGGCTGAATCTTTAAATAATAAAAGATTGATTTTTGATCAAATTTCCAGTGGGATAAATGTACAAGAAAATAATCAACCATCAACTTCCAAAAAGACATCAAAAGTAATTACACTAATTGCATCAGAGCAATCTGTGCAAGAAAAATCACAACAAGATTTGATGTCAACGACAGATGAGAATCAAAATGATTCTCAATCGATTAGACATAAAAAAGTAGATGATAATCAACCATCAACCTCTAAAAAGGCATCACAAATAATTCCACAAGCAATTCCATCAAAGCAATCTCTCCAAGAAAAATCAAAAGATTTGACATCAAAGACAGATGAGAGCCAAAATGATTCTCAATCAATTAGAAATAAAAAAGTACATTATCATCCAGACTTAGGACTTTTTGTTCCAGGATTAGATCAAGGTCAAAATAACCAATTCTGTTTTTATAATTGTAATGTTACAATTAATAATATGCATAATTATAAATGTGAAACTACTGAAAAAGGTGTACAAACTGATGGTTTGTTATAAATATATTTATTAAATGTTTATATATTTATTTTTGTATCAATAAATTTTGCTTTTAATACCTAATTTTAATTTTGTATATTTATATCTCCTTCTAAAAATGTATGTAAACATTACTGTATATTACGGTTTTCAAAATTTTATGTAAATCTAACTTCTTTAATATTGTAAATTTTAATTTTGTTTCAAGTAAGTATTAGCGCTATATGAGAAGTGAGTAGGTGACTTATATTAGCAGTTGCGTATAGTAACTGGGGATCCCCCGTTTTAAGTTATAATAGATCGATAAAATGAATACCTCTTCGCTTCACATGTTACATTGATATTGACTTTAGTTTCACAACCTTATTATTTGTATTTAATTTAAAAAATGTTACTATAAAAGCGTTGCAATAATCAACATTTTATTATTACTAATGCAAATACTTTAAAAAATAATCCAGATATTAAATTATTGCTATTATTATACGAATGTGACCTAAGTAAATTCATTATTACACTGTGTAAAAAAGTGCCACCTAGGTAACAGAAAAGCGTTACCTAAGTGCGGATTTAGGTCCCGCAGTGCTATAAACATTATTTTTTTCCAACGTTACAACGTAATAAAGATTGGACCACATCTCAGTTTTTATTATTAATTAATGTTTTAAAAAGGAAGTTCAGATGGGTTGAGGTCTAAAATTTTGGCTTTCTTCGTGTTTATGCATCAGTATTATCTCCCAAAATTTGAGCAAAATCGGTGACCCGAAAGAGAGACGTTCTTCTTGTTAGTGAATAGTTTTATCGAATTTTGAAAATTATTTATTATTATAAATCATAAAACAAATCTGAACGGTAAATCATGAATGATACACATGTATGAACCTTAATAAATGCATTAAATAATTTTATTACAAGTTCATAGACTGTTACTTTCACAAAATTAATATATCTGGCTAGTAAAATTATGAAGTTTTGGTAAATTCTATGCATAAGCACATAAAGTTATAGAGATAAGATTTTAAACAGAAACACGTTTATAAACTATAACGAATGAAAATTTTTAGGAAAATTATATTGTGACGTAACAATGCTACGTATTTGTTTTTCTTATCAATACAAAGATACTCTAATAGATAGTATATAGACTTTAATTTTCACTTGGTACACATATTCTTTAACATATAAACTGATTTAAATGGTCAGCTTTAAACTTTTTCATTTATTGGAAATTGGTTACTTTTCGGTTAAAGATAGTCAAAAATTTTGTGTTTTCTTTATTTGCACTAGAAATATTGTAATTATGATACGAGAGAATTTCAATACGTATTAATTTAGATTAGATAGCTCGTAAAATATGAGCAGAATGCTTATTAGGTTTAATTGCTACCATACTTATTTACTAAAACTTATTATTTCTCTAATTATCTTAATCAAGCTTATGAAATCTATTAATTTTACGAGAGCTACGTGATTAAGTTTAATAGAAAAATCTATATAAAAGTATGCCGGCTGTTAAGCTTTTATTGTAATAGGAAACTATCAATTTATTTGATTGAATTTGAATCCGAATAAATACGTAAATGTATAAAAAATTTATAAAAAAATGTGGGAATAACACTCATTATTTGCATTACAAGTTATGAGTGTTATCATTATAATTTAATTCTATGTATATTGATTTTTTGACTTACATTTGTTTACGAAAAATCTCATATTATATTTATACTTTATTAATTGTATGAATATTTAATAAGAGTAGGCTGATCACGTAACACGACAAAACATTTGATAATATAAAAAAAAGGGCTAATGAAAAGAAACCATGATATCGTGAATCCTTTTATATCAAGAGAGACAAAAAAAAAGAAAGAAATCAAGAGAAAGAGAGCAAAAAATTACTATAACTATATAACCTTAGCAGGATCTCAGTTATACTCACCACGGCGTTAATTTGATAGGCGCCACAAACTCCTTTTCATCGTGTTGGAAAACATCACACCAAAAGCAGTATAGCATAGTAGCAGCAGGCAAGCCTCGTTGGGGTAACCCTCTCTTGTCTTTAAGCAAACGATCGAAAAGCTGAAAGCAGCTTTTGTGACCTCACTTCCTACTGTATGTATATATCAACGCGTAAACCTACCTCATTCTCTTACCGCATAAAGGAAAGATTTAACCGGATATTAAAACTAAAAGTTTCTCTATCTCTTTTCCTATATTATAAAAGACCTTTTTTTTATCCTTGACCTTTATAAATATATTAAAATCCTGCGAGTGTTTGCATATTTGTATAGATGACCTACTGTTTCATTAAAATATGCATAATGTGTATTATTATGAGTATACTTTGATGCATATTTTCTCGCATCAATATGTTGTATATTGCTCACTCTTTTAATCGTTTCAACGGATGCTAAAAAGCTTTCAAGCATACTATACATGTGGAGGCTGCAATTTTTTCTTTTATAAAGGTCATAAGGGCATGCACGTGGCTTTTAATGCGTAGGTAGATATAAAGGCTTTTTTGCCTGGGTGGAATGGATACTTGGAGTTAAATGAAATTTTTAATGTTGATTATGGTTGAGTTATTTTACAATTTATGTTTAACAAGGTAAAAATATTTTATTTTCTGTAAAAAATAGAATTTGTTAATATAATAAATTTAACAAGTTCAATATTGCGAATGTAAATTTATTATATATATTGGCGAATGTGGTTTAAGTTCAAAATTAAATTGGGTCATTCAATACACAGATCTAATTATATGTAAGCATATATTTTCAATTTTACTTCACCTCCTTTTTAATTTTATTTATAAAATTAAAAAAAATTAATTCATTTAAAAAAATACTAATAATTGTAATAAAAGATTAATACTGAAAAATAAATTCTCTTATAAATTATGGAAGAAAATAATGTTTGCATTGAAAATCAAGAAATACATAATGTCAATACACGTAAATATTTGCAATTGATTTAATAAATACAAAGACTAATCTATACATCTTACGTATACATAATTAATTCGTGGTATGGCATAATTTATCTCCGCAATAATATCAAACTGTGTAAACCTTGCATCGATAATGCAATTTTAGCTGCAATATTGCTTTAGTCAGCAACCGCCATTGTTAATCATGAATGCCGTGCAGTAAGATTAACCTTTATAATTTTTTAATTTCGTATAATTTAATTTAAAATAGAATTTCTTTATGTAATTTTAGAATGTTATTGTTAAAATATTCATAAAAATATGTTGTTTTTTTGTAAATTATATTTACAAAGATTGAAAATGTTTATTAAATTTTATCTGATAATTTGCCAGTTAATTATTAAATATTTGAATTATTCCTTTATTTCTTCAAAATATTACATAATTTAAACAACTTTTATTGCATGAAATTTTGTATTCATTTATTAAAATATTTATTAAAGTACATAATTACTAAATTATGAATTTCCTCATAATTATTTAAAAATTCAATATCCCGACAAGACTATATAAAACCGTGATTAAATTTTTATTCCATTGTTTTTATATAATCGAAGCTTTATAAGCTCTCTAGACATCAATATACTCTAAGATTATAAGAACAAATTGCTAGTGCTAAAGAAAGAAAAAAAAGAGAGTGAGCTAAAAATGAAAGAAAGGAAACGAAGTAGATGGACTGCAGCATGATGTCTTGTTTTGTCGAGAAATTGGAAATATTTTCTTCGGTATATAGAGTACTGTGCGAAAAAAAGTAGGGCGCCAATAAACAATGAATCTATTCTAAGTGGTCGTAATGCGAAAATAAAGATACAGGCCTTTTGAGAGTACTTTATGTGATGCCTGGATTATTTAGGTCTATTTTTTGCTTAGAATGCAAAGAGTACATACACATAGTATGTAGGTGAGATGGACTTTGTGTTTTTCTATTTGTTTCTTTACAGTTATTTTAAGATTTGTTGGTTACCATTTTGGTTTTCTCATATATTTAAATATTCCGATTGATTTACTAAACTTTTTTATAAGATCTATTTGAGTTAATTCTATCCGGTTATTTGTAAAAAAATTATTAAATATCATTCACATTGGTATCATGAATAACAAAGAAATATTGACAACTCCCATTATACTTGGAATGAGTTCGGATACATGCCTTTTGTCTTTTCCTATTTATTTTTCTTGTCATGCGCTCGTAAACTCATCATGCATATATATATTTTTTAAATTTATAATAATATTCTTATATTAAAGTATGTCACTCAAAATCTTATCCTTACTTTGTATGACTACTTCATCAAATTTTACATTATCTTATAAAATACAGAAATAGTTTACTTTGCAAACAGATTTATTGGTCAGTTTCCTATTATAATTAGCAATGTTCCTATATGTATGCACTGAGTACTGAGAATCCATTGAGAGCGTAGCCTTCTCAAAGAGACGTAGCGCGGCGCCACTACGAATATGCGGGACTGGTCTCTCTTTTTTGGCGCTCAGCCGTCCAAAAAGGTGAGAACGCAGCTGAACATTACTATTGTCTGCTGTGATAAGTGCGCAAGCTTCTGTGAGTTGGGCCGCTGCGCCCCAAAACCAAGAAAGCAGTCTTACAATTTTTAATAGCGCCGCGCATCGGCTTTTTGTATAGGCTACGCTCTCAATGGATTCTCAGTGTGATTCTCCAAGCTTCAGTAATATTGATAACTTCATTATTTCTGCTTTGGTTAACTTGTCAATTTAACGGGGTATCACATACGCTATTTTTTACGAGGATAGGTGAAAAATACACAAATATATACCAGAATCAAGTTTGTACAGTCCGGTAGTGTAGAATTGCGAATGGTTGCATCTATCGTCTGTATGAATAAACTCGAATTATAAAATAAACAAAAATGCGAATTGGGGAATGAAAAATCAAATAAAACAAAGCGCGTCAACAATCGAAAAGCAAAGTGATAAATAAAAGAAACGTGGAACAAAAAATGACTTGGCATATACAACATACCCCAACCCTAATTGATTAAAAATCACCTTTCTTTTCTTCTTATGGCGAAATTCTATATTGGAACTGTTAATCACATTACTTTAAAGTGGCACTGTTACATTTCTTGGCCATCCTAAATATCTTCATCAGGTTGGATCTAAAATATGAAAAATATAAAAATAAATCATCTTCGTCCCACAGATAGTATGCAAATGCTTCTCACTCATTATTAATTTTAAGACCTCTCTTTATTGAAGATGTTATTCCAAAAGGTCAGTTCAACAATTAACTTCTGCAGGTATCCCTTGTTGTTATCTTCTTGATTTGTTGTATATTGTCAAAGATTCCCGTCAGAAACAACGTCATAGCGTACTCAACACCTCACTTCATATCAAATCTCCCGTTCGCATTGGAGAGCATAAGTGGCATTAAGTAGTCGCTTAACAAGCTCAAAAGGATACCGAAAAAAAACAAGGATCCCAAATGGTTCTAACAAGGTTTGACCATGCTAGCATAATGTTAGTTGTTTAAATAGATAATAGGGGAGATCGGGTCAAGTTGACTATACAGGGATAAGTAGGTGCATTAATCATATCTTGTTATCTAAATTATGTATAGCAATACGGCCTAAAACCATCTGTTCTCTATTTTGTATGTGTGTTTTGATTTAAACTGTCTTTGGTTTAATGGCAGGCCAATTGAAAACTTTTTATTTATTCAAAAAATTTTTTTTGCATCGTGAAAAATATATAATCGTAATTATTAATACGACATATTGTACAATAACCATTAACACTTGTTATTATAAAATGCAAAAAAAAATTTCATTAATTTTTACATTTAGTAATACTTGTTCATCATTATTGTTGAAAAATGAATGGTAAGTAACTAAATCAAGTGTCAAAAAGTTTCAAATTTTATAAATGTTTACCTAATTAAAATTGAATAATGTTTTTAAGTTGTTGGTATAATCGATTCAGAAAATTAATAAAATTTGTATAGCATCAAATGTTGAATTATTCAAATACTTGTTTTCATATTACTATTAATCAACGGTTGAAAAAGGAAATAGCTTCAATTCAAAATTCAGTTATTCATTAGAAGAAAAACTTCGATTTTTCAGTCTGACATAAAATCAATAAATTCAAGTACAAAATCACTTGAAAAAAGAAAAGTTGTTATTTAGATACGAAAACGTGTCTCTCCTTCACCTTGTCTTTATTCTCGATTATGCGCTTAGAACTGCAGAAAAATCAGATCTTCTTTACAATTCTACAAAAGTAATTTCACTAGTTCAAATCGAGTTAAACAAGACTTTTGCAATTTATTTTTTTTCGTTCTTTCTTGGGGAACAAAAAGAAAACAAAAAAACAAAATGAGAGCACGTAACTATGCTACATAGTATCATATACGTACGGATTGATCGAACTTCCATCACATCTTCACGAATCGAGGACAACAAAAAGAAAAGTATGAATGCGTATATATACAAACGTTTTACCAGGATAACTGATGATCGGAAAGCATCGTTTTCTTACGAACAATGCTTTCTCTATCTTGATTTTTCCTTTTCTTTTTTTGCTTTCTTTTTTTTTTTTGATGAATGAATCCAAGCTTAACGAGATCGCCTCGATTATTCCCGAAACCTGAGATAATAATACGTTTCTCTTTTTATTCTTCTTCTTCTTCGTCATCTTCTTTTGCTTTAGACAATAGGTTGATCGATCTTTTAGCGTGATATAGACATCATTAGCGACGCGTTATACGCGGTCAATCGTTCGTCACTTTGAGCGACACTCTATCGCCTTCTGTGCGAAACGATATTACGTTATATACGGGTTCGATCGTTGCTTATACTCTGGTAGGAGCAAAAGAGACGGATAGAGAGAGAAAGAGAGAACGAGGTAGTAGTTCAATCTTCTCGATTGGTCCTCTCTCGAGGCTTTTTCTCTGCTACACGTACAAGAGGTAGTTGTATGACGATCTAGGTTAAAGCTGAAATTTCAAGTGAAATAGAGTATGAAGTTATAGGGGTAGTTAGTGTTATATAAAAGCTGAATTTATCTTTTTTAAACTTTCAGATGTTTTCATCACGTATAAATCTTGGAGTAGAGAGTATATTGTAATATGATGCATGTAATAATTGTTACTAAGTAATTTTACCTTTTAACAATCTTTAAAAACATTTTCATAAAATCTATATCAACGTACATACAAAGTAAAAGTCTTGATTAATAGCTATTTAGTATCAAGTTATAATGAATAATGTAATAAAAAAAATTTTTTAAATCTTAAGAATTCATGTAAACAAACTAAATACATCATTTGAAGTCAAATTGAAACAAAAAGGAGTAATCTATCTTTGTATTGAATTCATCAATAGTAATTGCATGTAACAATATTTCGTCAATATAATATTGATTTAGTGATCAAGTGTGCACGTTTTCATAAGTCATCGTGGTATTTCTAAAGTTACATAAGTAATATTATTGTAAAAAGAATTATATTAATTTAAAATCAAGAGATCGTCAATGGCTCATTCGGTAGAGCGATGGATTCGTAATCTCGAGGCTTTGAGTTCGAATTCCGCTCTTGGTGGCCAATTGATACAGGCACCACTGTATATTATATGTGCTTTGTTCACAAACACACTGACGATCTCCGTCGCTAATTAGCATCGCAATGATAGCTGAAATACAGCGACGTTAAATAAAAAAAAAAAAAAATTTATTAATCAAGTATCGTTTAAGGAATTTTTTAAAAAATATAATACTGAAAATTTGTAATAAAAACATTTTATAAATATATTATTTTCAAAAATACAAATATTTACTATTATTAGTTTAATATTTTGAGATATAATACTAGAATACACTGAAATATTTAGTAAGATTTTAAGACAGAGAAATTCAATTTAGCAACTGATGGCTGGCTAACGAACGCAATCCCATTGTAACATTACAATAAATAGCTATTTTCATTTTTAATATAAAATGATTTAAAATTTGAAATTCATCAACTTAAATTAATTTTTTAGCATTCATTCATTCCGTCCATACTCTAAGTTATTAATAGAAATTCTAAAATTTTTACATTTAAGTCTTCAAAGTAAAGTTGCTGTTTTTACTTATTCAGTTAACAATCTACACAGACATTCGAAAAGCTCTTAAATATTTCATTTTAAATGTCTATTTCAATAATTCAGAAGAACATACATCATTTTTAAAAGCATCGAAATAAAATAAAAAAATTCCTTTTTTCCAAAAAAAACTTTAAAAATTCAAATTAATTAAAATTAAAAATGTATGCCTTTATACGTTTGCAGGCATTAAACAGAATAAAATTCGTAAAATTCAAATGCTGCTGACGTAGAGGGGTTAGTCTTACGCCTTTACCTTAAAACTCAACAAGGAAACCCGTAAACAGTAGAAATTTATAGCACTTCGTTTCTCGCTCGCGTTCATTCTCTCATGTAGCTCCACTGTATATACGTTCGCGTATTTTCTTTTACTTCTGTAACCATAAAAAACCATCGCTCTTGTGAGCGCATGGAGGAATATAAAAAAAAAACGAACACGAGAGTAAAAAATAAAAATAAAAAAAAAGAGTAAGAAAAAAACACAAAAGGAAAGTTCTTGGGCCGTTGCTTTCAAGTCGCAACTTTAACGGGAAGAAAAGTTACGAAGCGAAGCTTTATGCAAACGGTTCCAACATCTTTATGCTGCTTACGTTTTTTTTTTCTCTTTTTCGTTCTGTGTATTGGTCAAAGAGTTTTGCTATGGATAAAATAAATCTATGCGAAATGTTATTTTCAAATTTTAAATCAAAGTTCAAAGATTAAAATGTCACTTTTTATTATTTTACTTCAAGGTTTACATATGACTATAACATAGTATTTTGCATTTTAAATTGAAATTATATTTTATTTATTTTTATGAATAAAGTTTAATAAAAAAGACATTTGGATAAATAGTATACTGGTGAAACCAAATATAATTTAAAAGCAAATCGATGCAATATTACATAAAATACCAAGTAGTAGAGAAGTCAATACAACATTCAATTTCGATTTTTTAATTTTACTTGTGAAAATAAAGAGTTTATTTGAGTAAAGATACTCGATTGAATCAACAAATGAAATTTGCTTTTTCAAAATTTCATTAATTCAAATCTAAATTAAAAAAATTACAAAAATATCGACGTGTATTTATTTTTTCGAATTTATTATTTTTACAGTTCCGTTCAATTTATTGCAAATTTCCAATAATTTTCCAATATTGCAAATGAAAAATGTATTTCTGATTTCAAAAGTTTACAAGTCAAAGCCATCAGGATGTGGAAAGCTTTTTTTCAAAAAATTTATTTTACAAATATTTATTTTCAATATAAAAAGTTTATCGAATATAAAATAAATCCGTAAACAAAATATTTATTAATAATCTTCGTTGAAGTTTCAAACATTGTAAATTCTTTGAATATTTCACTAATTTTATCAAATATTCTTTTTAAATGTAATATATAGCAAATTCCAATGTACTTAATAGTAAATACAATTTTGTAAAAATGGGTCGAAAATATACGACATTGAAATCAATATAACTTTTAAAATTTTTCAAGACTTTTCAAATATTTTTCGAAAAAAAAAATAGAGTAAATAGTAGTAAATCAAATATTTACCAGCGCAGATTTGAATAACAAATATTTGTTGTTGAAATAGCTCGACAAGAAAATTCAATTTTCATTTTTCTTCATTATTCAGAGTAAAAAAATATTTTGAGAAAATAATTATTATTTGAATATTCAAAGCAAAATTAATTAAAATAATTTCTTCTTTTCAATCTTTAAATGCGTATTCTTTCTTTTTGCGTCACGTGATTTGAGTACCAAAACAATAATTATCTTTTAAATAAGTAGAACGTAAATCATAAATTGTGAGAAAAGTTTGTTCCGTCATCAACATCAAACATCATTTGTTTCTCCGGGCAACATTAAAGATATAACTCATTACTCATTTAAAGAAATCTATATGCATATTATTTGTCCTTCCTTAATACATCTTCCTTCAAGCTAATGAGAACGAGAATAGCATAAAGCGAAATAGCAAAAGCGAATGTCAGCAGGGAAGCTCTTGTATATACATATATATAAAGTGAAAGAGCGAGGGAGATAGAAAATAGTAGTAGAAAGAGAGAAAGTGAGGTGTGCGCGTGGAAAAGCCCCGGGAGCTCTATCGACCGACTTCTACTACTCATCCGCCCACCTCTCTTTCTCTTTCTCCACATAGTAGTATGCAGCTTGCACCTGCAACAGCGTTGTAGAAAATCTCGATCTTCCTATAGCTTTTATTTCCCTTTTTTTTTCTCTCACTGTCTCTCTTTCTCCCTTTATCCCTACTACTATGTAAACTTTAAAGCTTTAACTTTTCGCTCTTTTAGGTGTTGTAGATGGTGTGTGCTACGGTACAAGGGTACTTCAGAAGAGAAAAATAACACCTTGACGTATCAATCTTGATGTTATTGGTATTATAGAAAAAATTTTTTTTTCTTCTTTCACACTTACAGGAAATCTTCTATTTTATATAAGATTTGATGGAATTGCTAGAAAATTAAAGATTTTATTTTTTAAGATTTTGCAGGATAAGAAAAATCTATGCAAACGTCGAATTGATGGAAATGAAGTTTGGAAAGTGAGGTGGAGAGAATCGACTTGAATAAACCATACTTGAAATAAATGGAAATTGAGTTGAAGTTAATAGAGATAAGATTCTCTTTTAATTTTCATCAAATCTTCGATTTTCTTAATATACTTCTTCTGGTTAAATTAAAAGTGGATATACTTTTTTGTTATAAGGAATTGCTATGATGAACAAAAAAGTATTCTGTACTTGTTTTCAAAATCAATTTTCATTGTAAAATTACAGTTGAAATTTTTCTGAACACTAAGTACAGTGTAGTTTCGAAATGATAAAAGTAATAAACTTTGAAAACAAAAGTTCGAATCTTCATTTGAAACAAATAAAGTTTTCTTGGAAATAATAACAGACAATCATTTGGGAATCAAAAAAAAGGAAAAAAATATTTATTATTTTGTTTCTTTGCTAGAAAATTAGTTTGACCTATTTCAAAGTATTATAAGTGTCGCATTGTGCCTTGCGGGGGTTATACCATAGTTGTCGCTCATAAACTTGATAACGAAAGTTTCTTGAGAAACATTGTTAGAAATTAGAAAGAATGAATATGAAATGATTGAGATAAGAATTATTCTTTTATTCTTTTAATTGTTTAAAAATTATCCAAGTTTGATTTTAAGGATATTTTTAAATTTATATATAAAAAAGATCGTTTTTTAATGAAATAAATCTCTTACTTATTTCTTTTAAAAAGAAAACCGATCTTTCATTACTATAGAAAAACTTTCTTAATATTAAATAAGTTTTCGAGGAATAAGAAGAATTTTAATTAAATTTACCGTCGTTAATGTATAGAAAAAAAAACATATAAAAGAATTTCATTTTTAATTTAAACTGCAATTTTTATACCTTGAAAAGAAATATTTTTTAATAACAACTTTTAAAATTATTAAAAAATATTTTTTTATTTACTTGCTTTTATCAAAGTTCATTTTTAGTTTATCTTTAAATTTAACTTATAAATTTTTCAAATGCTCACTAACAATCTGTATAAACATCAAATAAATCTTTCTCAACGTACAAAGTATTTTCTACCAAATAAAAATTTCTGTTTTTTCCATTTTCTTTCCAAAGTACCATTGATTTATTGATAGCGTATAGTTTTGTTGCAAATATCGATTGTATTATTTGCAAAGATAGAAACATCGAAGCCAACATCCCTATGGCAATTTAAAGTGGTTACGCGTCAACGAGCATAATAACCTCATTAGTGTAGCCGTGGCACACACATGCACCGGTGTTCGTTTATACGCCATATGAATTTATCGATTTTCATAGCACGTGTAATTTGTATTGATGTTTTCACGTGCAATTAATTTTCGTTTCGTTTAATTGGTAATTAAATTTCTTTATATTTTATTTTATTTTAAGAAAAAGAGAATATAAAGCATTTAATCGGAAATTTTGTTTGATGCATTTTTGAAGATTAATAAAAAAAACCTGTTTTCTTTAAATTTAGATTATAACTTCTAAAAATAGTTTCAAATTGTATACAACATTTTCTAAAAAAATCCTTGATTGACAGAAAATCTGCACTATTGAAAAAGATATAAAAATACACGAAATTTAAGAGAATGTAAATTACCGACATTACAGTTTTTAAAATTCGTAATTCTTAAACCAAAATTTTTAAAAATATCTCTATATTACAGTCTTTCATTTTAAATAATAAAAAGCATCATATAGAGATATTTCGGAAAATTTTTAATAAAAATTGAAAATTCGCAAAACTGCAATGTCGGTAACTATGTGTGCATCGTATACCCTATTATATCAAGATAGTTTTTAATGAAATTTATACATGAAAATTAATTTTCATTAACATAAATTTAATGCTGATTCGCATAAAAATTAATACATTTTACTGTGATTTTACTTTAGAATCACATAAAATGGATTCGTGACAAGAACAAAAAAATTATTAATTTATACACTGTTAAAAAAAGCTTGCTTCCAGTCTGTGCATTAATTTTTCTGCAAATCAGCATAAAAATTAATAATTCTACCCTTATTCTACTGTAAAATTGCATAAAAATTAATAATTTTACAATAATTTTATTATGCAATATCACAAAATTTAAAGTAAAAATAAAAATTTCTTAATGTACTGAAAGAAAAATAAAATTTTTTTTACAGTATAAATTGATTAATGCCCAACTTTTCATATCTAATATTATACATATTCACAGCCGAAGTAAAAAGTATTATTTTATCAATCTCGAATAAGATTGTTTGTATTGATTCGCTTTTCCAATTTTACTTTGACTGTAAGTGAATTATACGATTCCATTAAATGAAGTAATAAATTTACTTTTTAGAAAAAGGTATATCTATTTGATAAGAAAATAAATCACTTAAATTGTGAAATAAAACTTTTATTTTAGAAAATTTTTCAATCGTCATTGCAACGCAAATTTTCTTAAAGGTGTCTAATTAAAATTTAAAAAATATGATAACTTCACGATATTATATTGAAATAAATAAAGGAAAGAATAATTATAAACTTTAGAATTTAAATTTACAAATCATATTTAGATATAGAATGGTACGATGGAAAGAAATAAAGAAATTCTTTCAATTTATAACAGTTCAATAATTGTTTTCACTGTTTCTACTGTCGGTAAAGCTGAGAGGTCGTCAGTGGCTCACTCGGTCGAGCGACGGATTCGCAACCCAAGATCTCGAGTTCGATTCCCGCTCTCGGCCAATTGCATTTACAAGCACCACTGTACGTTACATGTGCTTTGTTCACAAACACGCTGGAGACCTCCGTCGCTAATAAGCAATGATAGCATAAATACAGCGACGTTAAATAAAATCAGAAAAAATATTGTTGCTTTTTGAAATATAAGGTTGTTGAACAGATGATCAAACGGGCCAAAAACCTGATTGGCTTCAAATTTTTTTTTTTTAAATCCGTCGTTAATTAGCATCATAATAATGGCATAAATACAACGACGTTAAATAAAATTTTAAAAAAGAGACATGATTAAAGTGATAAGAAGATAAAGCTAAAAAATTCTAATTTATCTATAAATATTTTGCGTAAGCGGATAAAATTTTAAAATAAATTATACATTATTTCTAAAAAAAGTTTATCAGAATTCATGAATTTATTTTATAAAATTTAAAGCGAAAAATTTCATATCTGAATATAAATAAACATTTTGCTTGAAAACTTTAATCTTGCAGTTTCAAAATTTGCAAATTCAATTAAAAATATTTCATCTTCAAACCGAAACAAATTGCTAAAGATATTCAACACGATGTACGTGTATGTATATATATATATATATATTCGCGTTGCACTTGAAGAGTCGTATGCTTGTCATGGATGTCACATTATTTTATTCATACGCTCTTTCCTATCCAACGGTGTGTGGATCGGTGCTCTTCTAGTTCTATGTATATATAGGCTAGTGTAGAAAATTTCCATATGCAAAACTGTTCTCTCTGGCTTTATCCTTTCTAGTTTTTGGCGGGTTAGATAAAGCAAGTTTCATTCCTGTAAATTAAGCCTTGACTATAGTTTGTGGTCTTTCTCTCTCTCTCTTGGTACCAAGTTTTACTAAATATTGTTAAAGCTCCAAGGCTTGAGGAGAATACTATACATTCACAAGTGGTTAGTTTAATTTTATCAGACAAGTAGTAAAGTATAATTTTACATGATTTATATTTGCTGAGAATTATGTTACATTTTAACGATGATTTCATGATACATTAATTTTAGAAATGACCAAAATGTTGATTAATAGAAAAAAATATTGTTCTTAATTATTGATATTTAATATTAGATATATTCAATGTATTTCCTTTAAATTTCTTTTTTCTTTATGACAGCGCTTGTCTAACAATACCTGACATGCTGTTGTTATTTGTAAAATTAAATAAAATTTCTTGTATAATCTTGATACTAAATATCGGGTGAAAAATATTATGTATCATTAAAAATAAAAACAAAAAATGTTAAAATTAATGTTTTTAACATGTGAGATTGTTTATCATATAAATGACTTCATTAATATGAAGACTGTAAAATTTATATGTAAAACATTTGCATTCTACCCGGAAACATGCGAGACAACTTTACTTTCAACATTCATAAAATTACACTGAGTAAATAAACACAAATAATTATTACACTGATTAAAACTATAATAAAAATATAAGTACAAGACAAAATACTAGATTAATTCATAAACGGATCAGTAAAAGGTTATAATGAAACATTACATAACAAAAATTTTTAATATCTAAAATTTTTTATTGTCCAAATTATTTGCTGAATTCTAATCTTAAAAAAATGCATATATTTTGTGCTAAAATATCTCTTTTTGCTTCTTAACTGCCTGGATTTAACAATTTTTTAAATCTCTATTTTGATACCCCTTCCTCTTGCATTCCAAATTAAGAAGTTCAGATGTGAGAAATCATAAGATTAGATTCTCTCTGACTGTGCACGGAGAAAAATTCCATCGTAAAAATTACTATTTGACATAGAAACCGTGGGGCATACTTTATTTGTAAGGGGACGCTGTATCTCTCTATCCTTTTCTAATTGAAAATGTAAGTTTTTTGAAAATCTAGTGATTATTGATAGAAATTAAAGGTTGTCCTATATTGTTTAGTAAAAGTAATATTTTCTCTGATGAGGACCAATTAATTTTATTGCTTTTTTTCAAGTAAAGTTTGACATACTTACAAAATCCTAAGTAAGGCTAGAGAATACGTTATTTAAGTATGTCAAACTTTACTGAAAAAAGCAACAAAATTAGTTGGTCCTCATCAGAGAAAATATTAATTTTTACTAAACAAGTAGCGGACAACGCTTAATTTCTATCAATAATAACTAGTTTTCCCAAAAATTTACATTTTTTAATTAGAAAAGGATAGAGAGATACAGCGTCCTCTTTTTAAATAATGTTATAGTTTTTTTTTAATGAAGTTCTTTCATTTGACAAAATTCAAAAACTTCTCGATCTTATGTATTCAGTGCTTTAGCATGCGTGATGAGTATAGCTAAAAAAATTTATTGTAAGTTTCTATGAATTCTATTAACACTACTCTTAAGTGTTTTAATATCAAAATTTTATTAAGCGTTAAATCAACAAAAGATTATAAAATTATAAACAGTGCACACAATTAAGTCATAAATAATTTAACTAACGATACTTTTCGCCTGTATTAAACTATTTATATACGTTATTAGTTTGTAATTCTAATTTTAAGTAAAGTCATTAATAATTAAGAAAGATTTACATTACTTGTGTACGTTTATTTTACATGAATTTGTATTAAGACATTTATAAATTTCTTTCATATTTTTCTTCAGAGCTCTCAGTGGCTCAGTCGGTAGAGTGATGGATTCGCAATCTCAAGGTCCAAGGTTCGACTCTCGCTCTCGGCTGATTTTGACAAGCACCGCTGTAAGTTATATGTGCTTTGTTTACGAACACACTGATGACCTCCGTCGCTAATTAGCATCACAATGATAGCTGAAATACAGTGACGTTAAATATAAAAAAAAAAGTTTGTTTCTGATTTAAGATAAATCGATAGATTTCTCAAGGCTTTCAATTTTTTGGTCACGATGCAATACATAAAATGCACTTACTATAATAAAAATTTTTTTTTTTTTTTGCTATAGGGGAAACTGGGGCAAAACGGCATAGCGGGGTAAGACGGGATAGCCCGATTTCTCAGCTGTTACTAGTGCCATCTATATAATAGCCACATAATTTCTTTGAAAATCTCCTTATTATCATTTTTTACGTAATTGATATGTCATTGATAGCCTCGTGTTGAATTTATTGGAGGTTAAAAATTTTTTAATTATTAAGATTGATCTCTGGTAGCAGTCATATTGCGTATAATCTTTCCCTAAGCAACATATGTATTCAATAAGTATATATACTTCTACATTTATATTATAATTAATAGTTTTGCATACTTCTGTCGTTTAATTTTACTTGTAATTAGAAAAAATTAATAATTACTTTTTTTCTTAAACTTGGGCTAAAACGAAATACTTTATAAATTTGATGTTTTTTTTTAATGTAATGATAAAACCTATGGCCATTAAATAATTTATAAATGAAAAGTTTCGATTGAAAAAGCTTTCTGATCTATATAATATACTACGGTCAACTCTAACAGGCAGAGTAAAAGAGACAAAAAATATGATCATTAACTAGATGAAGAAAATAGAGATTTGTAAAATGTATTAATTTATGTAATAAAAACGTTAATTTAAAATTGTTAATAAAAGTCCAACATTTTAACATCTTTTTATTATGTTTGAAGCGTCAAAAACCGCTCAAAGTTCATTTTGGAAAGAATATTCCATTTTACCTCAACTTTTTCTAATGGGGTAAAATGAGCTACCTTCCCTAAGTTTTTAATAACGTTTTTTATAAATTTTTTTTTGACAAACTCGCATAATTTTTAGTTTCTAGATGTAAACTAAAAACAAATCTTGTATTTAATATTATGATTATTAACTTATCTAGTTTTTATTAAACAATTTCCAAAAAGTATGCTGTTTCGCCCCAGTTTCCCCTACTCTTATTTTAGCAAACAGATGTGGGTTAAAGCTCCATTACCATCCCCAACATTAAGTCCATACAGCTAAATTATGTTATAGGGGGCTCTTAGAGAGGAATAAATATGTTATTAACGTGTATAATGTGATGGACAAGTCTCTTGAGAGCAAATGTATCTTGATAGATTTCTCTGTTAATAATCTCGGTCGATTTCAGTAGAAGTCCATCGACTGTACTTAATGTATTCTTATATAGCCACGTGTCATGGTAACATTCAGCCAATTACAGTTGAAATAAATCGTTGACATACAATGTTTTGAAGAAAGGATATTTACAATAATCTAGGGCCAACTAAATTTATCATTATTTTTAAAAATTGATTTGGAAAACATTTATTTAAAATATTTTTAAAAATATTCCTTTACTTTCAAGCATAAAAAAATTGTCGATGTGTGTCATAAAATTGCTTTAAAATGAAATATACGGTACTCTGAATAAAAAGAACAAATATTTCTACCACTATTCACGGTATAGCTATTTTAAAAATTTTTAGAGCCAACTTTTAAAATAATACTTTTAACCATTTATGAAAGAAAAGTAATAAATAAAAGCAATAGCTGAAATGCATGTTGACACATATTTTGACTTTTACAATTTAAAGTTTAATCATTTATGATATTTTTTTAATTAAGTGCTAATAAATTCAAGTTATTTATTATTTTATATTGCCAATTTCTATTTCTTCGTTTTACAATGATAATGATACAAAAAGTCGTAAATCATTTTAGAACAATAATTAAGCACATAATTACGCATAATATATAATAGCACATTCGTTAGAATTATTTTCTCTCATAAACACATTGCACTTCTTACTACTTCGCAGTACATTACATATTGTTTTTCATTAAGGGTTCGATTTGTATTATCAGTTTGCAATCTTCCATGTGTACGTATATGCGAAAAGTGTCGCGTAAAATTATATACGACGTTAAAGCTTAACCAAGCCGTGAAAATTTTCGACGAATGTTGTAGCAATATTACAGTAGCAATAGTATAGCTGCTAGCGACGCGCGGGGGTGGTGCTGGTGGGTGACGTAGGAGGAGGTAAAAGGGGAGGTCGAGCTCTCATGCAGAATTTTCATTGCATATTCAACGGACCAGAACATTCTGTCGTTTCCAGCAGTCGCAAAGTTATTATGGTGTTGGCGTCTCTCTTTCTCTTACTTTACGGATATATATATTCAGAGATGTAGTTATGTATATATATATGTACATATAAACGGTTTAGCTGGTACTGGGTTAAAGTATAGGCAAAGTCGATTAACTTCTTTTTCTTATAATCTTTCTCTACTTCTCTTTTTTTTTATAGTGGTAGTAGTGTAAAAGTGCTAAAAAGTACAGACGTAATACTATTCTGCAAGTATGGGTACGTTATGATAAAAAACGTTGGCTGAGTCTTGCTGAAGAAAAGTACTGTTATTGCTACTACTGCATTTTTTCTTTCGATTTTAAAGGTAGAAAAAAAGAGAAGGAAACATTTTTCTCAACTGTAAAAAATATGAGGTTGTTAAAAGGCGTATGAAGAAAAAGAAAGTGCAAGAATTGTAGATATTATGAATAATGTAACTGGGTAAGAGGAAATTCGAAGAATAAGATATTCTCTTGATTCTTTTAAAATAAGATAAGATTTAGTCAGTGATGCAAAATGATATATCATGTAACAAGGGATGAAAGTTAGTTATTTCAAGCTATAGTGAATTTGGTACGTGTCTTTGTCGAAGGTGGCAAAGATCATATGCAAGGCAATAATGGACCATGCATTGTTATGTTTAGTTGGCTATATAGGCTTCATTATTGACTTAGGACAATAATGGTATCATCTTGTTATTGTTGACTTAAGTCCATCTAGCTCAAAATGCTTAATTTCCCATGCAGTTTATTCGATGTTAAAAGAAAGATCATTTCATTACCGAATTATAAAACGATGTACTTTTATTAAATTTTAATTAACGTTTTATGATATCAAACAGATTTTGACTCTAATGGAATATCGATGACAGGTCACATAATGAATTGATATTAATAAATTTTCATAATAAATATTTTTCATACAACTTTGAGAGCTTTAATAAAATCCGTCTACAATTTTTTATAAAAAAATCCAAGCTCATCTTACATTTAATGTAATTTATCCTCCATTTTAAAGTGTACTCCAGAATGGAAAATATATACATCTTTTTTATGTCACAAGGTACAACAAAATTTCCCGGTACCTTATGAATATCTTTGAAATCTGAAAAGTTATTTCAGTCCGTAAACTCCTTAGAAATTAATAAACTTTCGATTAATAAAACTTACCTCTGGGCCAAAACTATTAAAACTTTCCGGTGGAACACTATTAAAAGTCAATCATTCTGTTTTTAGAATTTTTTTTTTCAAGTTTTCTATTTCTAGGTCGAAAATCTTGAAATACCAATTAATAATTCTAAAACTAATTTATAATTTAAATAACTTGTAAAATACTTTTCCATATTTGAAAATAAGCAATGAGGAAAAAAAATTAAAGGAACTATAAGAAAGTTGAATATTACCGACATTACAAGTGCCATTTCCTTGACACATCGTTTGCAAACCAGTTGGTAAGTTTCTTCTATATATACAGGGGTTGACACATTTCCATTGCGCAATGTCTATTTCCCTACACTCAAACTTACATAATAACAAGGAAAACACTATAGCATTGTGTTCTATATATACATCCTATATACGTATATAGACGAGAGAAGACGTTCTTACTCTATGGTACGTCAGGTAGATATTAATTATACGCTCAAGAGAGGCAAGGGCATGTTTAGTCTGTATGTTAATGTGGCACTGTATCATAACTATGTAACACACGTGGAGGCTCTTGTGCTTGTGTGTGTAAGCGTTGTTGTGAATATTTCATGTAAATTAATGATAGATGTCTTCTTATGAATTATATATGCTCGTAATAATAATATAGACATTTATTAATTATATTTTAATTAATAATGTTTAAATTATTAATTTTACATTTAAATTTAATGTTTATAATTTATTATAATTATGTTATAAAAAGTGTGTAATTTTATTCAATTAATTATTATACAAATTAATGTGCTTGTGCAAAATTTATTAAAAATAAAATTCATCATATTTTGTTGTACATAAAAGCCATCACAGAGAGATCGTATATCTCTACCCCTTTTAAATCAAATAATTTAAAACTCCATATTATTACTGCATTATCAAGAAAAATTTTAAAAATTTTATTTTTTATTCTAATCTATATTTTTAAAGTTTTTCAAGATTTTTTTTTAAAACAAAGCGATAAAATTAATTTTTTCTTAACTAGAAAACATATTGATTTTTGAACTACTATCTATCTATCTTTTGGGGTTTAACCACCTACAGCCTATTTGGCCTAGTAAGTGACACCTCGACCACCTTTGTGTTCCGGTGTTTTCGCGTTCGAAACCATACCTCAATTTTCCCTAACTCGGTAGGTGGTGCTCGATCGTGCAGGCCTACTTAGGCGGAGAGCATCGCTCAACCCATCCTTTTTAGCGCATCGGGAGCTCAACACCTACCCGGCAGAACGGTCCGGCTCAACCATAATAGTTGAACAGTCGCGTTCTGCCTTACCGGCCCTCGAGTGACTTTCGTCGGTTTTTGTTAAAACCGAAAAAAGTCTCTCGGGGGTGGTCCACCGCGGTGTCAGTGAGCTCGGGTCATCCTCCACTTTCAATATTTAAATTAAAAAATGGAGAAAAAATCCCGACCTCACCGGGATTTGAACCCCGGCCCTCTGCGTGAAAGTCGGATGCTCTAGCCCCTGAGCCACCGCGGCTCTGATTTTTGAACTACTAAAAGCGGCTTTATCTTTATTTTTTGCTACAATTATTAATTTTTACAAAAAAAAATAAATCTTTTTATTAGAAAAGGACCGAGATATGTGACATTCTTCTAAGGCGTAATTCATATTTTATGATCACGATAAGACTGATTCGTAAAATATAAATAAAAACCAATAGATACATGATCAAACAACAATATCGCTTATACGCATGTATAAATTAATCCATATGTTCCTCTTCGATTATGGATTTCCAATGCTTATACATGCACGTCAATGCAGAGGTAATCTTCCAGGACACAGAGTATAATTCCATTGATCTTAGATCCAATAACAATGACCTAGACAACATTTATCCGAAGTATCAACAATGTTAGGGTATCTCAAGTTTATCACGTAACTAAGTAATAAAGATCAGATGTTAGGGACATAATATAACGTCAACAATTCACATACCAAAAGCGCCATTGTAAGGGTTTGTAAGCAAGGCATTATTAAACTTTCTATATTATAATAAGCTATTGTAAACCTTCAGATACTAAATAAATACCAACTAAAATTTAGTTGCTAAATATAAACTGATAAAGATTATTAACACAGTTAATTAAATACATTTTTTAACTAGTTGACAGATGGTTGAATCGCTAAAATTGTGAACTTGACTATTCTTGTTGGGTGTGTAACATTATATACAACTAGGAAATAAAATTGAAGATTATTCAGTTCCTGAAAAAGGAGCCGAAGCGTGCTTGAAACGTTGGACAGTAATTGTCAAAGTGAGGATTTTTCAATAGTCGTGAATTGTTTGGTGGTTCAGGCAGTCAAATTGTCCTTCAATTATTAATTTCATTTTATTTTCAGTTTCAAATAAAGATAATTTTTTAATTTTTGATGTTAAATAAGGGCATTTTTCATGTATTTATCATAATTTTTTGTTTTTACTCATATTACTATTATTAATTTGATTGTAAGATCGATAAAAATATTCTTTGATTGATTTATTGTTCAATCGACATAAGTGTTATTATTAATTTTGATAAAAATTGAAGATTATTCACTGGAGTCAAAAGATAGCTAGCTTTATTTAAAAGTAAATTTTACCAAAAATACCTAACCATTTTACGAAACTTTTTAATTCTTTTACCTTTTTACCTAAAACCAAAATCAATTACTTTATCGGGTAATCAAAGTCTTTACTGTACTTGACTTTAATAAATACACCCTTGGGAATAATCTTCGACTTTAGTATTCAATTAAATAGCCTACTTCGAGACAAGGTCTAATCTTTTCATGATCCGTAACCAGATCCGTTGATATCCTGACTATATTTAATTAATTCATTTTTATTGAATTTATATTTTGTAGTTTTTGAGTTGAACTCTGACAAATACATAATGTATTATTTTTTCTTATAGATATTAACTATAAAAATGGTTATTCTACGTGCAGCAATTATTTATTCCATTAAAATATGACAATCACATTTTCATATTGTTGTTATTCAAAAAACTTATTACACAACCGTAACATTGAATTGAATTTACATCAACTTTCTCAATTCAATGCATTTTTTAAAAAAAAAGTAAAAAAAGAGAGTTTAAAGTTCCCTGCAAGCTTGCGCACAAACCTATTTTCAGTGTAATACCTGTGAGTTGAAAAATCGCTCGCTCAGTCGTAGGACAAAGATTGAAAACGGATTTTTCCAATTTCGCAACGTCACCTGCTCCCACAGCTCATTCATGACACGCTGTGTATGTGTGTATGCGTAAAAGTGAGCGAAAGCGAGAAAGAGAGAAAAGGCAAGAGAAAAATAAAAAAAAGAATAGTGTGAAGCAGAATAAAAGTAGAAAGAAAAAAAAATGAATACACAGAGAATTGCAGGAAATTACACGAACGAAACTGGATGCATGAAAACGTTGACCGTAACAAATTAATATTGTGATTCGTAATATCACTTTCTCGCTCTAGTTTAACGATTAAATTCAACCATTTCAACGTTTTTCAGCTATTTTTTTATCGCTTATATGTGAATTACGAATATGTATACATATACACATAAATATTCTCGCGTGAGATCGATGAAAATCAATTACAATAATCCGATTGCCCTGGAATAATTAAAAGTTAACAGGCTAACGTTGAAACGAAAAAAAAAATAAAAAAATAAAAAAATTTTACACGTAAAATGATTGTTATATTTTAAGCGAAACTTGATGAGAATTCGTCGAATTCAAACTTTTTAATTGGTTTCAAATTTTCATACTAGGATTTTACTTATAGATTTTATTTTTCAAGAAATAATTGCTAGGAGTTATTCGAAAGTTTCTCGTGTTACTTTTACTAGTATTAAAAACTTATTCTTTTTTTTTCATTCTTCTTCAAAGCGCAGATAGATTTTCACGAGTTCATTATAATAAAATTGATAGTTTTTATTTACTTCTGAACGTATAATGGCGTACTATGATAATTTTATGTATAAAGGGCGATTGTAACTTAATCTTTTTAAAAATTTATAAAGTTATTGATTTTACCTGAGTTACTTGATATTGATTTGAATATTTGATAAAATTAAATAAAAGTTTTTATTATTTTCTACTGAATAATAAATCTTTAATATCATAAAAAAATCTTTACACGCATTATATGATAATTATGATTCAAGTAAATTATCTAATTACAATTTTATGAATAGTTTAAAAACATAAGAAAACCAATTCATAAGAACCAAATAGAATTTTCTTTGTCTAATCCTTCTTATCATAATAATACAGACAAATTTTCTTGAACGCGCACGCATAAGGTAGAGACCATAAGTTAAAACTAACACATTCCTTCGAAATTTTCCTTTTAATGTATAACTTAGAAATTCACGTTTTAGTTATGTTTTATTATTCAAATTATACGAAACGTTACCTTTTGCACTTTTAAGCCAGTAAAGTTCAAAACGTCAGCTTATGCATAAATTTTAAGCAAGTTATGTATGCTGCATTAATTAAGTCATCTGTGGTTATACGCTTGTAGTACATCTATTTAAATTGTATATTAATGTATATGTTTGGGTATATGAATCCCCAATAAGGAAACCATACACGCATGAGTTTTCCTCTGTTGAAAATCTAAAAATTTGAAGCTCTACATACAAGTCATCCTTCTTTTGTACACATATAGATATCAGGAGAGAACAAAAAAAGTTGAAAGTAGAGCTTGCATAGAAAAAGAGCTTGCGGTAACGAAACTCTGCGTAGGTGAAAAGTACTCGTAATTTCACGTTTAATCCGTTTAGGACCTGTACAACCAAAACATTTCGTGAAGTTGTACATTGAAAGAGAGACAGAGAGAAAAAAGAGAGAGGCACAGAATTAAATAAAAAAAGTAAAGAAATGAAAAAAAAAAGTTATTTCTATGTTAGGGAGGTAGGAAAAAAGAAACTACATCGTATACATATCACGTAAATTTTACGTAGCAAGATAAAACTCTTTTGTACCGAATGTATAGTCTAAGCTTGTACCATTCAAACATATGTAGTTTCTACTTTGGTTTTGCAACACTAGCAGTAACCTGGTAGCTTTTTTCTTCATTTTATTTTTCAGTACTCTATATGTTATGTACACTTTTTGTCGTATCTTTTTCTCTGCTGTACTGTGACATCGTCGATGTTATGACTAAAGAATACAGATTGTATAGGTAACGAGCAACTAAATCTCTGTCGGTCAGTACCGTGCGATTTTATACTTTACTTTTTTTTTCTTTCTTTTTAAGCAGAATGCACGACTAGAAATATCGACGAGAATATCGCACATCTGGAAACTCGACGTTTCTCTCGTTGAGTTGTATGTACCTTTATTCCTTTTTTTTTGGTATTCTTTGATAGCTGCTGCATTTCGCAAAATAAGCATTTTGAAAAAGAAACCGATAGCTCTGAAGAAACTTCGTGAGAATATGAATGTATGTATGTGTGAATCGAAAAGTATTACATGAGTGTAAGCAATATTGTAAGTTATTGGATGCAAAAGAAAAATTGCTGTCAATACATTGGCACTTAGCTTTCAGAAGTTTAAATTATCGCTTCTTTATGCATATTTCAAAAAAATTTACTAGCAAATCTAAAAAATATACCTTTTTACAAAAATTAGTATATTACGTTTCAAGACCAAAAAATTAAATTTTCAGGCCCGAGTGGTATAGAGACCGAGAAATTTTATGCGATGCAGTTTCGTATATACAGCTTTGTATTATACATTATTTTTCTTGCTAATAAATTGAAAAATAAATCTTGTTTTATTTTTCAAAGTACACTGTCTACTCTCGATAAGACCGAATTTGTTCTAGTAGGCAAGTAACTTTCTGGAAAAAGTTGTTCTCTCCCTATTTAAGTTCCATATTCTTTTTTGTCATTTTTCGTACTCGCAAAATAAAACCGATAAATATAATAACAAATAGAATTCAACATCATTTCAACTAAGGAGTATTTCTAGATTTTTTTTCAGTCCAAAGTCATAAATTATAAAACTCGATAATTCGAAATTCAAATACCAGCCACTTGAAGCAAGTGCAAATAATTAGGTCACATATTTGTAAAACTTCTTTAGAAAAGTACTAGCAAGGCATTAAAGTAAAAAAACAAAGGTAATAAAATGTAATAATAGAAGTCAGAAACAAAAAAGTATAATTTACGTCATTAACGACTGCTTGCATAAAAAGATACATAAAATGGGTAATAAAAAAGAAGTATGAAAAATATTCTGCAAACACATAGAAGTTAAATTATTATATACATCGATAATTAAAATCATTTTTTATAATTCACATTGAATTACAAATTAATATCTGAAATTCACATTTCATTAAATACAACAATGGAAAAACGGAAGTACAAGTTTCGAAGGAATTTCTGCGAGAAATTGATCAAGATATATCCTTATTCATCCTACGCGCGTATAACTCGTTGGCCTGTAACTGACATACTTCCACGCTTCTATTCACAATAATATTTCAACAACTGTTGTATGTATTATATCGCATCTGTCCTCCTCGCACTTCTAAGCCAAAACATTAAATTTACTCGAAGCGTAAAAGCATGCTGACAATAATGTTTGATGCTTTTTACTCTTATCACAATAAGGAAATATAAAATGATATGAAGGATTGGATATCAAAAGTCAAACTAGTCCAAGGTTATCCAAGGATACGAAACATAATCTTAATACGTGAAACAATTCGAATATAGTTTTTAGAAAATAACCTTCTGGTAATCATTGTAAATTAAGTAATTTCCTATTGTAAGGAGAATAATGAAATTCTAAAACTTCAATATCCTTTTTCCTCACGTAGAATAGGTTAAGGTTTGTCTTAAACTTTCCCATCTTAGATTTAGTTCTTCCTATATACGTGAAAACTCATACATGACAGTAGTAGAGAGGAGTGAGGGTATTCCATCTTCCTTTATTTCCAACTTTAGTAATTCCAAGAGTAGCTTTGGAAAAGCTTAAATTTGCATCCTAATGCAGTATATCGTGCAGATGAATATAATTACGATCGCTTCGTTTGCCTTGCAAAGACAGAAGAAGAAGCTAGTCAAGTCAAGTCAAGTCTCTTTCCTTCCTTTTCAAACTTTATAATTATATATACATATATAGACACATACACACATACATAAACACACACACACACTCATACACACAAAATTTGATTCACTCACGCGTACAAAGATCTTGAGGTAATGAATTTTCTCTGATTTTACAGCTTTCCATAAGTATACTTTTTCTTTTAAAAGATGCTTTTTTGATGTGTCACCGAGTGGTAGGAATGTTAAAATAAAGTAAGAAAAAGGGGGTATTATATATCTTTTAAAGCCTTTTCATTGTACTCCTCAAAGTTATTGCGCGACGCTATTGTGCACAAGTTTTCTAAAAGTTAAAGGTGGCTTCTGAAGAACAGCAATGTAGTTGACCTGATTACGAATAGCACATTTTATATCTTAATGAAATGACTAAAAGAGGAGGAAAAAAAACAGCTCTAACGTTTATAATTACTTTGGCATTAAAGCTTAAGTTTATTGCACTGTGTTTTAACACTTTTCTTTAATAGTTAAATAAATACCTTTGTGCTTTAAAAACAATGTTAATTAATATTACGGAATATTTCTTTTAATAAATAGTAATTTTTATTTTTTTTGCAATAATAATATTTTTGTTTCCTTGAAAATATTCAATCTAGAAAATAATCGATTTTTTTGTCCAGTGATAGAATTTGACTATTTGCTATGTTGATTGTTAAGTCTTGATTTGCTGATTGAAGTATATGTTTGTGATTTATAATATACGTAAGTTTGTAAATACAACATATTAAAATATTTTTATTTCAATAAATCAATTTATTAATTGAATATATATTGGCTTAATGATAGAATAAACTTCGTCAATATTCAATCGAAGAGATTGTAATATCACTAAATAAATCTGGATTTGTATGAATACGAATTGGATAATATTATTCTTACTTTTAAATTGAAATTGATGGGTTGAATATAAACTGTATAAATTAACGCTTTGTATTTTCAAGAATAAAATTAAACTTTTTTCTTATTTGAAAGGCGATATAATTTTTGTAATAACTTTATTTTATATGAAAAATTTATAATAATGACAATGGATAATGATTTACATTGATATTGCAATTAATATTGATAACTTCTTAAAATATAAATAGAGAGCATGAAGAACTTCATTGTAATTACAATATGGAAATATGCGTAAGTAATAACTGATCGATATGATTTCGCAAAGCATCTATTCACGTTTGAGATGAGAAGCTATGAGTGGGTCTATATTTCCATACAGATATTATTGATGTTGGATTTGTGTGAAGGTCGCTTCTTGTGTTTTTGTTAAATTTTGATGCATTGTGATTTGTATAGCTTACATCTGTTTATATAATTTCTGGCATCATTTGATTGTTTAAATTTGCATTTGTTGTTCAGAATCTCATGTATTTTGATATACCTTAAAATTGAGAATTATTACTTCAAAATATGTGTCTCAGAACATAACATTTGCAAGGAAAAATTCCCATTGCTCTGGCGTCGAGATCGTAATACGTCAAAAGGTATAACATACGTGTTTGTTATACGTGCTCAATCTCTTATTTATAGGATGAAAATACTTTTGAATATTGAGATGTCGAGTGGACATTTTGACGATAAAGAAGGTAACGTTTATGAATTATTTATTTTTTTTATCATCGTTATAAACTCAATAAAAAATATAAAATTACCTTAATTTTTCTTTTTAAATAATATCAAAGAACATTTATATTCATTAATATTTAAATAATTGCAAAAGACCATTTTGTGGTTGTTTTCAGTAATGAAATAATAAAAATGTTTTTACTTGATGTAGAGCATAATTCATTTTGTATAGGAATTTTACCATTATCGATTACAAACTGATTCACATAATACATAAAAGCATTAGTAATATAAAACTCAAACGATGTTCATACTTCAATCAAATATTCATGTTTTTAATTTTTGAATATTATTTATTTTACAAAAATTGTGTGGATAGACTTTATTTTTTAGATAAATAATAATAAGGAATCAATTAACACTGTAATAACTTTTTAGAAAAAAACATTTGATAAACATCTTAAATTTATTGTAATCCGATATCAAAGATATATAGTTCAAATAATTACATTTAATAAAATGATAAATTAATTTCCAAAATAAATCTTTTGTTAAAAAATTTAGCAATATAAAAAACAAAAGAAAGTAATATACATGAAATTATAGTCATTGCCCACATATAAAAACTTATATTTAGTACCCATCTAAAAAATTTGTCACCCCACAAGCGTGATTTTCTAAATCTAAAAAAGCTCAGTTCGAACATTGAGAAATGATAGAGAAATTGTACAAAAATATACAAAACGACAACATTTTACAGATCTCTAGTGACTGAAGAAGGTAGATGATACAAAATAAACCAGCTTGAATTGAAGTAAAACAAAGCATAGTGTGTAAGATTTATCTTACCCAAGAGTACAATTTCCTTTTAGAGAGAAATTCTCTAGTTTCTACAAAAGCAATCCTACGTTTTTAACTGAACAATCTCTTTTCCATATTGAACTTTGTAATTTTCTACTCAATCTATCTTCTTGCATGTATTATACTTGTATTATTTTTTTTGTATCGTCGAACTTATGACTACTTTGAAGTTTTTTAAAAAGTATATTTTGCTTCAAACGATTTTACAATTTCGTTCAAAATAAATTTATTTTTTAAAGAATAATAGTATAAATAATTAATTTTTAACGGTAATATAATAAGATATACGATTCAAACATTGTTTTATGCTTTTTATTAGTTAAAGTGCAAAGGTATTAAGCAAAAAAGATATTAAAACTTTTGGATTCATTCTCAAAAATTTGGGAAACTGTATAATATTGGTATTTACATCTTCTTAATGAAAATGTGTCCTAATTCTTATTAATAATTAAGAAAAATAATCAAAGAATCATTATAAATAATATTAAAAATTACCTTTGAAGTATACAAGCATCATCCTTTTGTATTCTGCAACATTAATTATGTACAAACGAATCAAGCTGATCAACCAGGATTATAATCTTCAGGTACATTTCGTACGAAGCAAAGCAGCTCACTAAGATATATAGAAGAGGTTTTAGTTTCTGTGTATAAAGCGTATTCACTCAACCATCCCCTTTTGCAACAATTCCTGACGCAGATCTGTAATTGAGACTATCGACGTAATTGCATTTGCTGCTTGATCGTAACGGCGACGAGGCACGTTCTAACAATTTTCTTTTCTAGAATTACAATGAAGCTATATGCTTCGCTATCTTTGATGACATCAATCAATATTAAATATAATTAATTTATAAATTCGTTCAATTAGGGAAATTAATTTGTTCAAATTCTATTTTACTTTATTCAAAGGTCAAAAGAAAAATTATTTTGATAAAAATTTCAATTTTCATACTCCTATTAAATATTTTTGCTAATTCAAATTTTAAATAAAAATTATCGAGAATATAGATTATTCTTTATTCAACTAGAAAATGAAAATACTTACCACAATAGTTTAGTAGAATCTTTGGAAGAGCCTTATGATAAAATATTGAAAAAAGTTTTCCTTTATTAGAAGATATTTGCATGACATGTTTTTTTTTTATTATTCATCTATAAATACAGTAAAGCATTATATATGCGTACATATTAGTAAAAGTAAAATATAATTATAATATTTAATTTTTAGGCGCTTATTTGGTTACATAGATTTAAAAAATTAATTTTTTTGATATATTTATTTAGAAGACATTAACATAAATTATCGGTATTTATTCTTCTGAAATTTCTTTTAATTTTTTTCCTTCCCATAAAAAGTTCTTTCAAAAAGACTAAGAATGAAAATAACGTTCCAAATAAACAAATTATAAATGTATTCTTCAAATGTTTGATTTTTAGAACCTTCATACTTCTTGATTCATGTTTGGTAATAGTAAATTTAATATAATTTTTCGAATTTTTTTCTTCCTTTTCTTTGATTCCCGATTCTAACAATCTTCGTAATATGAAATCAAATTTAGTAGAGTATGGCAATTCATTTTTAAATGCATAAACCACCATATGACTTCCAATTTCATTTTTCATTAGATGTGGTAAATATCGTCTGGGCTTTGATACATCAGTCATTGTAAGTAAAGCAGGAATGCCATCTGATGCGCAAGCAACATCACCGTAATTCAACAATCTTTCTGTACAAATACTTAAATTTAGATTTGTTTTAGTTTTCTTAGCTAGTCTTTTCATTAAAGGATCACTTGATTTGTTAATAGGTTCAAACATCTTATCACCAACCATAAGTGTCAAATTGCTCCCTTCAAGATCTTCTAATGTATTAATCAAATCTTTCTCATTTGGTTCAGTCAATGCGTTAAAAAGTCTACTTTCAAAGCCTAACAGAACCAGAACTGCGAAGACTATAAAAGTTAAACGTATTATACGATCAACATTATCTCGACTTATTTTTAAAAATTGTTGATGAAGAAAAAGGTTAACCGTCGCTAATATAGGATAGCGTTCTTTACATAAGTACAAGTAAAGAATGAGAAATGGAGCTGGTATCATACATATTAAAGTCTTTAAAGAAAGCAAATGATGTCCAATTGTGGACAATTTTGAATGCGATGGTTTCCAAGGGACTATAGCTCTGTATTGACCACTACTGTAAGGATAAAGGAATTCAAGTGGTCGATCGAATATTATATCGATGAATAAACTATTTGCCAAAATCTCCGATCTGCAATAGAATAGATAAAGTTATAGGACTTTATTTCGCACGGTCAAAAAATAATAATCGCTAAAAATCTCAGAACATGCTTTGTTTGTTATATCCAAAATGCAAAAAAAAAATTGAGAGATCTAAAGTCAGGAGCTATGTAACATTTTGACTTCTTCAAAATTTTTGTTATATGGAGAGAAAAAGTCAGTAACGGCTACCTGACGGTTAGGTAAACTGCAGACAATAATTCTGTTTGACTCTTCATTTAACTTTTTATGACTAGCTATCTAACTCTTTAGTAATGAGTCCTTAGTTTTCTCAGATCATTTGTAAAATCATAACCTTACTTTTGCCGCGTGGCACTAAAATATAGATTAGTATTTATTCCTATTTCTTTAATTATTGCCGAACAGAGTTAGTAATGATTCCAAATTTTTTCAGTAGCTGTTAACTGCTTTTTCTCTCCGTGTATAAATTTTTTAATGAATATTTTACTCAAAACATTTTAATTTTTTGTAAAAACTTAGGATATTTTTTATCAGAAATAACAGAATATAATTGAAGTTTTGAAAATTAAAATACGTAAATTATTTAACTTATTTGATTAGTAGAGAACACTATTTAATATACGCAAAAAATGTTCAGGTTGATTTTCGTCCCAAGAGGAGATTTTACTTTTGATGGGTTTTAGGCTTTCTGTTCAAAATAAACGAAATATTGTCGCCAAAAAGAGTTTTCGTTTGTAAAAAAGTCATATCTCTTAGAATTTAAAGTTGGTTTTTTAATATTAATTGATAGGAAGTTGGTACAGCGGGTCAAAGTTTATTATAAACAAAATAATTTAATTTTTCGGTCAACTTTGACCCGCTGTACCAACTTCCTTTTAATTGATATAAAAAAACTAACTTCAAATTCTGTAATATGTGACTTTCTCACATTAGAAAACTCTGTTTATCAACAATATTTCGTTTATTTTGAACTGTGAAATTTAAATGATTTTTCAGATCTCAAAAAAAACCAAGTGATCAATTGTTTTTAAATTTTGAAGATATATTTAGATACTTTTGATAAAATGATATGAAAAATCTCATAAAACAATATCGAGTCTAACCCGAGTTATACGCTACACCTTGGAGTTCTCAGAGAATGAAGTTGTAAATCGGCTGCAATCGTATGAATAAAAAAATTTTTTTTTGACATTTAACTAGATGAGATATTCCGTATTATAAACGAGGATCTTTTGCATATTTAAAAAAAGCGAATGTCCCGAACAAAAAACGAGCGTCTTTTACGCAAATTTAAAAATTTTTTAAGCCGCTAACATTTTTTTAATTTTTAATATTTTAAAAAATCTTGGTTTATGGTTTGGAGAATTTCATCTAATTAATTTCAAAAAAAATTTTTTCAGATACTGATATTCTGAGGATCTTTACAACTGTAGTCGATATACAACTTCATTTTTTGAGGTAAAATTAAAATTAAAAAATATTCGTTTACTTGGTTCTTTAATTCTTAAAAAAAAAAAATAGAAAAAATGTATGGAAACATTTTTTACCGGAAATCATGTGTAGAATATATTTGAATTTTTACAGACTGTAATTCAGATCACTATAAAGTATATAGTCACTATAATTTTCAATAGAAAATATATTTAAACTTTTTCCAAAACTCATTATTTTCCGAAGATATATTAAAAATACCTTAGCCAATGTAAACTAAATAAATAATTTGCAAATGTTTACCTGTTATCAAGAATATCTCCAATTACTCCTACACTTTCTCCATTTGATAATTTTGTTTCATAATTTACAGCACTATCATTGTGAGTTATTAAGACAGCAGTAAAATTCATTTTTGATTGCAATGTCTGAATGAATTTAACATCCTCGCCTGATAATATTTTAGTATTATTATTCTTTAAAATTATATAAGGTGGCTCATCAAACATTGATATTTTTAAAGGATAACCATATAAATCTGTAAATTTGTCTCCAAACATTTTTTCTTTTTTATGAACAGTATAGATTTTGCCTCTTTTATTATTGTCAATCGGTAAAAAAGGATTGTAAGCCAATAAATCGAAATCATCTATAGTCTTGTTGAAGCTTATCACTACAACATTTATCGCATTATGAGTCCAAAAATCTTCAAAGACTTTTCTTACTGAATCTATTGATCCAGACGATAAATGGCGCCTAGTTATATGATCTGACATTCCTCCAGATCGTTCATGTAAATGTTGAGGATGATGGTACCCTTTATCTTCATAAAATATTTTTCCTGTTATCCAAATAATGAATTCTGACCTAGGATTCCACTTGTCATTAAATAATTTTTTCCAATTAAATACATTGATATCATTACAGCTTTCAAATATTGCTATTACTCGATGGCATTTAATACTTTCGGATGATTCGAAATTTTCAATGTTCTGATTTGTTTGAAAAAGAACTACAGGTGCTTTTTTTGAATATGTATTTAAAATCAAATGCGTCCATTCAACTTTTACCTAAGATATAAATTATAATTATTTTAAAAATTATAAATTATTTATTTATAATTTCTTTAGATTTGATTTAATATTGAAAATACAAATTATGAAAATAAAAATAAATACTTGCCTTCTTATCAATAAATGCATGAACCATAGAATAATCATGTTCCTCTTGAATTTGTGAATGAACTAAGGTATCTATTTTTTTAACAAAATTGTGAAGCAGATAGTGCTTGGCAAAAATTTCATAAAAAGAGTAGAATATAACGATAAACTTAAACCACTGTTTACTATCCATGGTGAAGGACTAGAATACAATGAAACCTTTCCATACTACTGGTCAGTTTAATGTACTATTAATTTTGAAAGTCATCTCATATTATAATACATAACTTAGAAGTTCTTCAGAACGTCAAAATGTTTTGAGAACTTCCGCATTTATGTATCGAAAAAGTACAATTATAATAATGAAAGATTTTATCGCATTCCATTTCTAAATTAAAACGTGAATATAGAACCTATAAGATCAATCACATTAAAATTATATTACAGGTAAGCTGAATGATCTATTTATTTAAAAAAAGAAAAAAATTATTAATAAAATTTAAAAACTTCAATTGATCTTCTAATATTTTATAAATCCAGTAAGAGTTCAATCTTAATGTTTATGCGCTTTATCCGACATCAAGAATGATTTATTCCATTGTACATTTAAATTATAATATATAGATATGTGTAGAAATTTTACTTCGACGAAATAAGTAAACCAAAATTTATTTAAAAGTTCACTTAAAATATAGGCTGCTTTTTAGGCACGACCGCTAAATGATCTTTAAAATAATATATTGTATTATATACATTCTGTAAAACAATCGATTTGTTTGGACTTAATAATAATAATCACGTAATTTTAACGTTGAAATTATTTTTTACATCTAAATTATTAGTAAGCGCCATAAACGAAAAATCATTAACTAATAATTTTGAATTACTATTGCTCAATTCTTCGAGAGGATTGGACTACAAAAAGAAATATTTTCAATTAAAGTTTCATTGTTGTTCAGAAACTTTATATTAAAAATAATATTTTCGTATGTAGAAATACTAAAATATTTATATAAAATACTTTGAAATACAAAAGAATTAATTTCTGTTAATGAAAGCCATACAAAGCCAAAATAGTTATCAAAATAATTATCTTCGAACATTTCGAACTGTTGAATTATTCGCTAACTCAATAGAGAATATGTTTTTCTTTTCACTAATAAAGATACATAGTTGAAAGACTTACTGATATGAGTGCAAGAGTAAAAACGGGATCCACAAAACAATGAGAAAATCGTTTAACAAACGATCCTTTCATGTTTTTTGGTATAATGGCAAAATAAATGCTATCATAAAACATAAATGTATTCTATCTTTGTTCAAATTATTGATTTAATGAACACAGCAATACCTATTATTTCTGTTCTACAAAGAAAATCGTTTTTTTTATGATGAAGCATAATATGAAATAAATTTCGTATAAGTTATGTGTGTTTTCTGGTAATTTTCTGATAAAATAAAATAAATAGATGCTGATACAAGAAAATCTTACAATAAAACCATCTTACTATTTTCTTTGATTTCGGAAAAAATTATCATATGATAAATGCTGAAGTTAACTTTGTTCGTCACATTATTTTATAGTAAATGAATCATAACTATAAAGTTTTAATTCAGACGTTCCATTTCCTTGCACTAGTATTAATCAGAAGACCACCTGAGATCTGGGTCACTAATCTTGATCAAATTTCAAGTGATAATTCTGGATGCAAAAATGTGAAGAAAGCCAAAAGCCTTTAGATTCTAACACCTTCTCTAGTTACAGGCAACTTAAGAATGTCACTGAAAAAGGTAATAATTTTTCAAACGCTTATAATTAAAACAATTATAATTCTTTAGCATTAATAGCTATAAATTTTAAACTTATTTGAAATGAAAACTGAGCTGGAATCTTGTCGAAATAGCACTTGCAGTATATCAAAATATTAATTTTTTCCTTCCAACCTCAAAGTCGCAACTTCATTGCTTTATTTTAGCTCTGAGGAGAAAAAATATACTTCTAAACTTGTAAGGAAAGGCTTTTTTTCGAAACTCGTTACAGAAAAAATAATATTTTGATACTCTGTAACTGTTAGTTTGAAAGGATTTGAGCTCAGTTTTTGTTTCAAATAAGTTTAAAATGTATAGCAATTAATGCTAAACGACTATAATCGTTTGAAAAATTAGTAACTTTTCCAGTGACATTCTTTAATTGCCTGTAACTAAAGAAATATTGAACGTTAGGGTTTCAAATTCTAAGATTTTCCATATTTTGACATACGAAAACTTATTTCAAAGTTTGAGCTAAATCCGTGATTTAAAGACCTTCACCTCTCCTGGTTAATAATTAATTACCAAATACTGCCAAAAATGTTAAAGATACATTATGAAATTGGGTTGTTTCATGAAAAAAATGTATTATATCCGCCAGATAGAATACAAAAAAATAATAGACACGTATTTTTTTGTTTTTTGAAATATGATGAATTCCAAGAGTTATAGCCGATATAAATGAATACAACTTTGATATATATAGTGCCTTGATGTATAACGTCACGACGTATACACATCGTGACGTCACATGAATTGTAACTACCTCCATCTTTTTGAATTTTCATTTTAATGATAAAAGAAAAAATACGTATCCTTTATTTTTTCGTATTCTATCTGACGGATATAATACATTTCTTTCACGAAACAACCCAATTGAACAGAATTTATGCTTATTTATTTATTAACGTTGCTGTATTTATGCTATCATTGCAATGCTAATAAGCGACGGAGGTCGTCAGTGTGTTTGTGAATAAAGCACATGTAACATACAGTGGTGCTTGTATCAATCGGCTGAGAGCGGAATTCGAACTCGGGACCTCGAGATTACGAATCCATCGCTTTTACCGAATGAGCCACGGAGACCTCTCAAGTAAATTAGAAAAAATCAGAAATCTAATCGAGAAATCTCAAAAATTACTATTTTTTGTGAGTATTTTACAAAATTAAATAACTTCAGTAATTTATTTGAACGTGCTAGTCGACATGAAATGTCCCATATTATATATATCCAATGTTCGGTGCATGTGCTTGTGATATATGTCGCGCTTTTACTACTCGACAATAAAATCAATTCCGACTTTATGCGCTAAAAACTTATAAAATATTTAAATTTTATTAGCTATTTAATTTTAAAAGATTTTTCATAACTCTTTGTACGCCAAAAATGAAATAAATCACTGCAATTTTCTCTTATTAAATATTTTTGAAAAATTTCATATTTTTGGAAGTTATTGTATACAGCCAGTCCGCCGTATATTATCCCAAAAGTCATTTGCCCCTTACATTTGTAATCTACTGCATGTAAATAAGAACTAATGAAGAGAGATTTCTGGAAACTGCAGTTTTCTAGAATTTTTTACACATAGAATTCTGGTCGTAATAATATAAAGAGATTCCGCTGTATATAAATAATGAAATTTCTTTTTCATTAACTATTATGTATGAAGGAAAATTTTCATTTATTTGGAGCAGATGATTTTTGGCAAAAAATTTGTTTTCACTTCTATCAAAAATTTTTTATTTATTTCTTCAAATGCCAAAATACTTTGTAACAAAGTAAAATACAAACAAATTATGAAACTACAGCAATAAAAAAAATTTTGTGAACTGCATAACTTAGACACTGATTTAAGAGTATTTTTACGTACGATAACTTAAAAGTTCAACTAAAACAGAATTTTCAACGGAGACTAATATTGACGTGCACATAAAACGTTACGAAAAAGATTGAAGATAGGGTAAGTGTGGGAGTTAACGTGCCCTCCCCGGTTATCGTGCCCTATGTTAAAGCATGCGATGTCGATAATCAAAGCACGATAATAAAAGTATGCATTTATATGGTAAGCAGACGACACACGATAAACTGACACATCGCACAAACTTTGTAAATTCAATCAGCAAATTAATAGTTTTTAAATTTTCACTTAGGGAATTTGTTTTATTCGTAGATAATGTGCTTTACTTTAAATAAACAGTTTATAAAACTTTTAAAAAATAATGAGATTTGTTTAATTGACGGAAATGTGTCTGCCTTAACCTTAAAGGCACGATAACTCATACACTTACCCTAATACAAACATTTAGATTCACGATAAAATGGTAGAGAATAATGGGAATGCAAATATTACATATAGATATATAAAAATCTTAGTAACTGTTATTAAAATTTTAAGATCAAAATTTATACTGTCATTAGCAGTGCTTAAAATTTCATTGCAAACATTTTTTTTTGCACAACAACTTATAAATTTTGCCTAACAAAAGAAAGCAATCAATAAAATAAAATAAAGCTATATAAAGTATCAAGCCCATGCTCATTAGCTGGTTATCTTTTAGTAATATGTTCGATTATTAAATTTGTACTTGGTATATCAAGCACAGTAATTTTATTGTTCATCGCTGTAATGAAATTTTAATTATACAAAGTAAATGACTCGCACGATTGTAAAATAATACAAAGTATAATACTTGTATAATTAAAAATCTGTTCCAGATTCTGAATTTTAAGCACGTATTTGAGCAAATTCAATCAGAATTGGAGAAGTATTTAATCGTAAAATTATTTAAATCCTTATTTAAATTTGTTTTTTTTTGTAATGTTTAATTGCACAGACCTTAATATAACAAAAATATACTAAATATACACTACTTTTGGGAAAAATATTCGAAGAGCTGTGTTGCAATAAATATACAGTGTTTTAATTGTGCATACAATTTGTATATTTCATGATAATTTAACGCAATCATTTGGTTTACACAAAACCTTTAAATATGTATTTTTTCATCGTGCTAAAATTAATTTGACAAAAAACATAATTACAATAACATCCCATCGATTTATTATTCAGTAAAATGAATTTGTACGATTGTTAAAATGAATTATGAAATACATATAAATAAATATCTTATTTACAAAGTGACAATAAAAATAGAATAGATCATTATTTAACCGTTTGCATTTCTCAAAGCTTGGTATGTATATATAATGATTTTTATTTACAGACAGTCCATTTGTAAAAGTCTGCGACCTAGAGAGCGGAAGACGATTTTGCTGGCTGGGCCAAGCTAAAACGTAGAGTACGAAAAATTTTTGGTATTATGCCAAAATAAGAATCGATGCCGTAGCATATTAAGGCCGATTCACGTGAGTATTCTTTAGATACGGGGCCAAACAACGAGTGCCTCTACTGCTGATTCTTCACTATTTTACGACTATGTGTCGCTTTTTTTTTTCTCTTGCTTTTGCTTTTACTTTTTTACTAACAGATAAAAACAATCATTCTTCTTTCACTGGGTTACAATAATAAAAATTTCAATTTTTATTATAACTGTTAAACTTTTTATGCATTATTTTATTATAAAAGATACATAATATCATAATAAAAAATAGTCTTGAATTTTTATTATTATGTATTTTTTTATAGATTTAATTTTTGTTTATTCCAAATAACTATTTATTTTATAATTTAAAGGATGTCCAAATTTACGAAAATCGAAATTTATAACATTTATCTACTCGAATTGATACTTCATTCTGAATCATAAATCTTCAATTGCGAGTAAGTTCTTACGATCTTATTTAATGTAATAAAATAAAATACGTTTTTGAAAGAAAAAAGAAGTTTATTTTTTAAATTGTGCTGATTAATGGTTCGATGGACACATTAAAATTTTTAATTTTATTTTATAATTTCCTATTTTATTAAAAATAAAAGTTATGGAAATGAATATATTTGTATTAATTACTTAACCAAATATATATAAAATTTTCATTTTAATGGGCGCTATAATTTTTATGAGTCATATTAAAACGTTCATGTAATTAATTTCATTTTTTTACTTCTAAAATTATCTGATAAAAAAAATTTTATGTTTCATTTTGTTAACTCTTAAGATTATACGTATCTCATTACTTTTTACTTAAAAATTCTAAGGATGTTCTTTTCATAATTTTCACGAGCTTTAGCCCCTTTTTAGATTCATTAAGAGAACTCATATAAACTAAAAACTTTTATCGGGATTTTCTCAGATTGCTCGCTAAGAACATTTTAAAAAAGTTTTCATTTTCAGCTTATTCTGCATGTTTGTCAATCAGAAAATTGTGCTTTTTGCGAATTTGAAATTGTGTATATCAAATGCAGAAACAAGAATAATTTATTTATTAATACTACTTTTATGTAGAAATATTGTAAGAAAAGAAATTTTATTAATTTGCATGCTTATATAATTTTGCTTTTAATTTCATAATATTTTAATTAATACATATTTTTCATAGAATAAATGTTATAAAATCGCATATTAAACTTTTAATTATAAAAATATATAAAGTTTGTAAAAGTCAATACATCAAACATTAAATATTTGAAATAAATCAAAGCTACTTGTGTATAACGTAATAAAATCATGCCCTATGCATCATATATAAACACTTGAAAAGTACTCTTGAAACATCAAATATTGCATTTCCTCTACAAACTTTATAAGCGCATAAGACCTCTTGTTTATTTAGAAAGAAAAAAAAAGTACACAACTTGATAAGTCATCGTTTAATTTTAATAATATATAGCTTGATTTAAATAAAATAAAATATAGATATATACTCTCGGACTCTCGGATTAAGCCATGCGTTAAAACTTTGGCAGATTTTATATGTTGATACACGTTGCGCCTCAAGATTCATCAAGCGTTATGAAGCGGTTACGTGGTCTACAAGTACTTCTCTCTCTTTCTATCTACATTCCTCTTTTAAACAGAGAAAAGCCCAGTATAGGGTCTTTTCTCTCTAAAACTCATCCCACTTTATAGCGCTAAATTCATTTCCACAAGGTAAAGAGAGAGAGAGAAAAGACTCAAAGCGTTTCGTAATAATTCAAGTTAACGCTCTGGATTCTCGTGCATTAATAAATTTAAATGCATTTGCTTGCTCATCTATAATTTTACCCTTTGTGTTTAATTTTATTTTTAATGTGTACGAACGCTAACGGTATGCTCGTTTTGAATAATTTTTCTTCTTTTTTCATGGAGAATGATGCGATATTATTTTATTTTCTTTAGAAGTTTTTTCTTTTTTGTTTACCGTTGAATGTAATATTTTGCCATAATCATTTTATTATAAACTACGCGAAAAAACATGAAAATTGAAAATAAAATTTTTAGGTCAAACAGCAAATTTAAAGAAAATATTGGTTTGGCAGTATTTTTAAATCGAAATATAAACAAATATATACCTTTCGAAGCTAGAAAATATTATTTTTTATGCTAAATAAATTTTGAAAATATAATCTATACTTTATTGATGTAGAATAAAATATTTTTCATATTGAAATTCAAATGATCGAAATATTACCATATTTGCATAGTAATTGGTGCACGTCATTTATGCCCATACAGATATATTTAATATAAAACACGTGAAAAATAATTTTTATAAAAATAGCTTTTGTTTGAAAATGAAACAATATGAAATTCAATTAGTTATAAATTTGCAAGGTTTCATAAAGTTTTGTATTTTTATGGTACAATAACAAATTTTTATTTTTACTTTAATTAAAATAAAAATAAAACTTTTCATTGTTTTTAATCTAACAATCAAAATTAGCTGCTTTTAAAAAATAGCATTCTAAAATATTATAAATAAGCACTTGAAACCGTAACATTTAAACGTGCTTTATATCTCTGCTAATTTAATTCAACGTCTCTGAAAGTAAAAATTACTCCAACAAAAATCTCTAAAAGAAAAGATAAAAGAAAAAAGAATAACGTCACTTTTAAATACACCTTCATACCGTGAAAAGAAGAAACTAGCATATAAAGACTTAAAAGATAGAGAAAGAGAGGAAGAAAAAAAAATGTCCTAAGCGTTCATGCGCGCCATTTTAATTGGGTTAATCCATGTAATGCACATGTGTACCTCCCATTGCTAACTTGAGCCACCTAGCCGTAAATGTAAATAAAAGCCCGAGCAAAAAAACGCTCTTTATATACACAGATAGTAAAAAAAAAGGAAGAAGTAAAGTCCGATTTTCATGACTAAAAACTAAAAAAGAAAAATTAAACTGAAACTTTTTTTTTCTTTGCAGAAGGGGTAGTTAAAAAAAAAAGGGGGAGAGAGTATGAGCTCATAGAGCTGCCCGGGCTCTGCTACTGCTGCTACTCCTGCATCCGCGCGAATCCGTGTGTTTGTTCTGGGATTTGCTATACCTTTTCTCCTCCTCCTCTTCCCCCCCTCCCCCTTCTTTTCTCTCTTTTCTCTGGAGTTGCTAGGCGACAACTTTACTTGTTGGTGGAAGAAAGGGAAGCTTTTGCTTTTCCTACTACAACACCATTCCTACGTCACAAGTGTGACGTCACGCAGCAGCTTAAGCTATTCCGTATATAACGTTTTACCTTTTACATTTATCTGGACTATTCTGGACCTCTCTTATATGTATTCAAGCTTTTACTCTCTTTCTCTCTCACGGCTTACCACCTTTATTTTATATTTATTTGTCGACGTGGAATCGTTGCTTATGATAGACTTATGTTGTTTTAAAGGATATACAGGTTGTTTTAAACCATTTATTCAGGCTTTTCTAAATATAAGTTACTGATTACAATAAAATAAAGACAAAATGATCTTATGACAAATTGCATGTGATGAATCAAATGGTAATATTTTTAACTTCTGATTGTGACCAGAAATTCACCATTCAAACCAGAAATAACATACTTTTCAAGAAATCCATTTATTTTTATAGCAAAATTGAATTCTGTAGAATAAATATGAAAATTCTGCAAGGATGATTCACTTCCACTTTTAACCGGAAGAGGAAAAATCAGCTTGGAATTTCTCCTTGTTACTTATTTTTATAAAAATGTTCATTTTTATTGTAAATTGAAAATTTGCGAAAAACTTTATGTCTATGACCCACTTTTGGTTGAAATCGGAAGTTGGAAAATGTATTCAGTATAGTAAAACAATATTAATTTAAAAGTAAACTTTTTTTCACTAGTGCTCATAAAAAATTTTCATGTAATTTGGTTGGCATTGAAGTCATAAAATGCATCTAAAGCAAAATTTTTTTCGACAATATTTTTGTTTTTTTTTCCTATATTTCAGATCAACAACAAAAACATGCATGTTCTACTAAAAAAAAATAACTTCTGATCTAAAAAACACGTTTTTTATTTACACCGAAAGTTGAAAATATTACCATTTATTACATCGTATATAATTTACCATGACTTCATTATGTTCTCTTTATTATATCTAGTTACTTTTGTTTTACAAGATTTGAAGAGATGATTAGGTTTAAATAGACAATTATCCCCTATATAAACTTTGATATTTTTTTTTTTAAATTTATCCTTTTTAATCAAAAATCAAAATCAAAAATCGAAAAAAATAAAACAATATTTGATTAAACAAAAAACTCAAAGCTTGAAAAATAATTAGAAAATTTATTTTGTTCCAATATTTAAACATAGCTTTTACAAATTCCATTGTACGTATTTTATTTGAAATTGATTTTAAAAGAGTATTGAAATTTATAAAATTTTTGTTTTAAGTAGGACGAATAGATCAAATTTTCAAAAAGTTTCGGTTTTCCAATTAAACCGCCGATTAAATCTGTGAATTAGTAAATTGAAAATCTCGATAAAGTTGATTGAATTTTTTGTAAAAACTTTTTAAATAATTTTATTTAAATAAAAATTTTAAAACAAATCTATATTGATTTTTTATCATTTTTCTACTAAACAGCCTCTTAACGAATATGATTGATGCATTAATTCATTCGAGATTATAATTCATGAATAATAGAAATATTACAATTTAAGTAGAAATAGAGAAAGGGAGAAGTAATAAAATATTATAATGTTGAATTTTATGACTTTGATTGGCACGTACCGTGAACGATATAAAACGTCAATGCATGTGTGTATATTTATCCATTAATAATTGTATATTAAAACAATATTTATGATTTATGTATTAATAGTCCATTAAAATTTAGTGAAATGAATTATATGGAAATCTAAATTGTTTATGTAATATTTGTCATTTAAAAATTTAACGATATAAACCATTGGTAAGTGTGATTTATTGGTTTTCGTTTAAATATATATCACTTTCGGTACAGTACAAAAGATAAATAAATTAGTATTATCTAAATCGACTGTTCTACAAAGTTCATTTTATATAGCTGGACCTTAATCAGATTAGTTTTAATAAATATGTTCTAAACTAAACTCAATAAATTCAATGAAATAAATATAGAAAGTTTCCTAAATAATTCTTTCTTTTGTACAGTTCAAGAAAAAGTGTAACATAAATTGCTTTGTTCTCGTTTTTTTTTATTTTAACATTTCTGCATTTATGTTACCATTCTGATGCTAATTAATGACTGAGGCTTTAGGCGTGTTTGTGAACAAGACGTATGTAACGTAGGTACAGTGCTACTTGTATCAATTGGATGAGACCAGGATTCAAACTCGGAATTACCAATCCATTGCTCTACCGACTGAATTACTGAGACCTCCATTCCTTCTGAAATCAAATAATATACATTATTTTTTATATGTGATAAGAACATCAATTAATCTAGAAAATAATATACTTATTAGCTATGCAGAATATTCGTTTTTTAAAATTTAATAAAAAATGATGAATTTATTATTTCAACTTTATTTCATTTGTTGAGACGAATATGGTGATATCTTGGCTGAACAAAGTTATATCTCGTTTTTGATTGAGGAAAAGTAATATGTCCTTTGTGTTCGAAGAAAGATGTTATGTCATTTATGGTTCGTTTCAGTTACAATAGAAAAAGTTTTACAAAATAACTATCGATAACAACGAACAATTAATTTCTTTCATAATAATAACAGATGCATCGGTAACATTCAATGACTTTCATTTCTGAAAATATTTAATTAATTTTTTTCATAAAAATATATACATAAATTGAAAACGTAATTAATGTAATTAAAAATGTATTTCTTCGATCCAGCCAAAATAAAACCTTTCTTTTATCATAAACGACATATCACCTTTTCTCGGCCACAAACGAGATGTCTTCAATTAAGAGCAAGATATCATCTTTATTATATTATAAGCAAAATATCGTCATATTCATCTCAACGAACAATTTAATCTAATAATCTAATGAGTATATGGATATCGAGTTAACGTAATAACCTGGAAGATGCTGACTGCTGAATATTTAACGCAAAACGCTCCACCTACGATTAACCCAAGCTTATCTATACAACTATTGTTAATGGATTTTAATATTTAATATTAAAGATAATTGAATTCCAGAGTAATTTCGTTAAGTACTGTAATATATTTTTTTTCATATTGATTTACTTATAAGTATTAAAGATTTTGATAAAATATAACTTTATTAATATATTTTAATTATACCAATTATAAAAATATTAAACATTCGGTTTTCAATTTGATCCGACGTAATTTTTTTACTTTTTGTTGGAGAAAGCTTAGTTTCGGTAAATAAAAATTTTTAATTAACTTTTGACTTAAAGGTTTATATTTAAGCTTATGTTTAAGCTTATGTTTAAGCTTTATGAAATTTTAATGACATATTATGTAAAATATTATTAATTTTTTTCGCATTTCAGTATATTATTCACGTGACTCTATCTGAATAAGGATAATTGAGAATTATAACTTATCAAAAAAAATTTTTAGAAATATTCTCCAGAATTTAAGTTTTACGTATCGAACTAAACTTAAAATGGAAAGAGCGTAGAGTAAAATATTGCAAGAAAGAAGGAGCTTTAAATCTCAGAATGTATCGATTTCCATGAGCAAAAGAAAGGTAACGATGTTCGCACACATTCGCGAAATCTTTCATTCTCTCTTCTTACCTTCCTTAAAATAAAAAAAAAGTATGTCAGCGGCACTTGAAACCTTATACGAGTGACGTGGTAACCGTTAGAAAAAATGAATAATGATTAGTCCTTAAAAAAATAGCCATCCTCTAATATCTAAAACTACGATCGAATATTTTTTTTCATCTTACTGGTCATTTTTTTTCTCCTTTATACGAAGTTTGTAAGCTTTTGAGGTTTTTATAGTCCATCCTCTCTATCTTCTCCTTCATTTAAGTGTACTATAATAATGAAAAGATTCTATAGTTTAGCGAAAACATTGGTGTATAGTAACCATATATATGTATATAGAGTACCGACCCTATCGTTACTTTGGGATCAAATAACGCCTTGACGAAGGTATCTTATGACTATATAGCTATATATGTATATATTCTATAAGAGGATTTACTTTAGTATATTCTCTTGTTTAAGATCGTTGTTATTAAGTTACGATCATGTTGAAAAATTAATTTCAATTTAAAGCACGATTTTGCATTATTTTACGCTCTTAAGTACGAGGTAGAATAAGCGTAAATTTTAAAATAATTGGAATGTTTTGATAACAAATTGAGGAGTTGAAAATTTATTGATTTTAACAGACTTTGAAGTTTGGTTTATTTTATATTCTTCAAAAAAAATATATAAAAATCTATAACTATATATTTGTCTTTTAATATTTATAAAAAGTACAAATTTTTGAAATTTTAAAATTTTATAGAATAGTATCTTTCTCACATCTACGCTGAACAAGCGTATTCAATTTTACAACGACTGCACTTTTATGAAAGTTTGGTTTTACAACTTTAAAAAAAAAACTTTTAACAATATCAAAATTTTTACTATTTTAAAGGATATCAAAGGCGATAGATTTATGGATTCGAACTATATTCCTTAGGAAGCTTTTTTTCATTCAATAAGTAGTTCGTTGGCAAGTAAATAAACTATAGCAGTGCACTCGCGCCAGACATTAAGTTAGGACATAGCCTTTGTGGCGCTTATACTTTTACATCAATGCGCTATCGTACATGTACCCTTTAGCTATATGTGTAAATAAATACTCACGACGCTCTTTTTAAACTATGTAGTTCATTGCAACTTCTAGGCAGCATCGTGCTTCAAACGAACAAATTAGTTGATCTTTGTGTATTTGCGTGTACATAAACACACCCTAAAAAGTTTTGTGGAATTTTAGCACTCTCGTGTGTTCCAGATAAGACACGAACAAATTTTGTGTGAAAATTGACGAACCAACCGTGCATGGACTTTACAAAGTTTTTAACAGTGTATATAAAAAATCAAAATAAAAAAACTAACTGATCTCATTCGATTTTTGAAAAAAGTACAGTGTATACTTATAAATGCACGCATACATCTGCTCACCTATACATATGTACAGTCGACGGAAACATTTTTTCGGGTGTTTTTTTCCTTTAATTTAAAAATTCTGTTATAAAAATGAACAAACGCAGAAGCTAAAGCTTTTGGCTCACGTTCTAGTGAACCAAGGTTCGGTTCCCCGGTAAAATTTAAGAAAAATTTTTTTGAATTTTTCGGCGAGAAGTAGAACTTGGAGACCACGAAAAACATTAAAATAAGTTTCCCTGGGCAAAATACATGTACTTTGACATATCGATGTCCTAAGAAGAAAGGACCTACGGCCATTAAAATAAATAAAGGAGAGGAACAAACTAACGGAATCATCCAATAAGGTTATGCTATTTTAAAATTACAGAAAAAGAACACCAGAGGATATGTTTTTATTGAGTGTACATGCACTAACGCTTGATAATTATTCATAGTTACACAGTAATTCTAATTACTTTTCAGTATTTTTAATTAAATATTCCAACATGAATAATAATAATAATAATAATATTCTTTTTCAGTTGTAATTAAAATAGCACATTTTTTATTGAAAATGAAAAAACATCTTTTTACAGGTGACCGCCAATATACTTATGGTCGAAATTTTATAGAATAACTAGTTTAAAAACTGCTCGGTGTTTAAAAATCTTTTGGATTCCAACTCAAAGGGGCATCATTATATACAGAAAAAGTTTTTCATTATTGATAATATCAATATTATAGACTATATGACAAAAAGCAGCTGATTTCTTATTCTATTATTTAAGAGGCTGTCGGTTGTTAGATTCGCGCGGCAATTGTTTGCACTCGATACATATTAAATCAAGATTTTTTATATTATATTTTCGCTACGTGAATGGGTAAATAAATTATTATAGGCATTTAAACAATTATTATTTGCAATTCTCTTATCTGACAACAGCACCACCGGACCAAGTCACCGATTTGGTTCCGACAGCCTCTTAAGACTAAAATTTAGTCCTCCAAGCAGATTAGGTTCACCAAAACTATGTGATGGTTATATTTTTACTTATCCTGGAGGATTTTAACATACAATTAATCAACCGATTGGGTAAGAATATCGCATGAAAGCATGAGGATGCTATATTGTTTTAATTATAGAACACTCTCTGTGTAAAATTTTTCTTCACATGGAAGTTCATTTTATGTAATTATAAAGTACGAGCAGACATATGAATAGTTGGATGTGTGTATGACTGCTTTTAAAAAAATTTATCGAAATAATGAGTTAAAATTAATTATAAATCTAGCTAAAGTGATACTCAGAGATCTTCTAAATAATTCACGTAAAACACGATACCACCTAGTTGTCGCAACGAACGACTCGATTTGAAAAGAGTAAAATGAATATTTTTGTGTACACAAGTAGTAAATATACATAAAATCGTGAGATAACATGAGTGTAAGCGCGCCAGAAAGACTAACGTATGTCTTAACGTACGTTTGGTGCAAAATACGTCAGAACGACTATAGCCTATATTTACTTATGCAATAATTCTTTCCTTTTCCTTTACCCCTTTTTCTTTATTCAGAATTTTATTCGTGGCCTAGTTTTGTATGTTGATAAAACAGAGCTGATACTCGATAGATTTGAATTTCCGTCGTATAATGTATATATAGTCGGAGAGAGAGAGAATAGGTTAACTCACTTTCTTTCATAAGGCACTTGCGAGAGAGCATCGATAATATTTATCGCTTTAAGAAAAGAAAAAGAAAAGAAAAAATATGAAACTGGCTGGTATGTACGTGCGCTGCATATATAAAAGGCATCTTGAAAAATAATGAATGCCGTCCGATTGTTATCCTTTATTGTTTTTATTCAATTTTCTTACGTCAGGAAGGAGTAATGTATAGTTTTTTTTTAAAATCAATTTTTTATTATATGTTTGTTTTAATTTTCTGAAATATGAGTTTAGTAATTAAATTGAATTTTAATCTATAAATAGAAGCACGTACAGCGTATTATTTTTTGCTCGGTGAATGCTAAAATGACGTACATTAAAAAAAAAAAAAAAATGAAACTGGGATGAAAAATATGAAAAAAATTTGAAATTTAAATTTATTCTGTTACAGTTTATGCTAAATTAATTTTAATAATTAAGTAATATAAATTTTATCATTATACTATTTTTAATATTTTCTAAAACTGCATTATTTTTGTTAAGTAAAATTCATATATTCTCATTTTTTTCAGAAACTTTTTAGTTTAACATTTTGTAAATGTCGTTAACATTACAACCCTATTCACTTAAAGCTTAATTCATTCCTGGGCTTGATGCTTCAAGCACTTAAAAGAGCAACAATATATTTAACGTTCTCTAAAAGGTACAAAAAAAGTCTCGTTAAAAAAAGAATAAAAAACAGAAAAAAACGTCGAGTCGATTGTGATTCAGTACATTATAAAATTACAAGCGGCGCCATTGTATATATAACTAATGTTTATATGTATATACAATGCACTTTATGTAACAAACGACGAGGAAAAAAAGTAGGATAAGAAGGAAGATGGAAGAAGATAAAGAGAGATGGAGAGAAAGAAGTAGTCTCGAAGATAGTGATTTACAGGGTGTGTGCACGCCCTACGGTTAATGTTACCTGCCACTCCATTACCGGTATAACGACGAGAAACTCGACAAACTCAAGTCTTTGCTTAAAACGACGACGAAAATTCCTCTTTTACTCGTTTTCCACGTCGCTCTCTGGCTTGCTCTCTTACTTTGTGAAAATGTAAACAAAACTCAAGTTGTGTGTATACACCACTGGTTAGGTTACTTTTTGGTACTCAACGTAAGTTTTACGACGCTATTTCAGCTACTCCACTGAATTACAGCTATTTGTAATTAAATTTACAGCTTGTTATGTGATTTTATTTAACGTTTTATGAAACTGTTTCAAAAGTTATTTTAAATTTTCATTTAATTCAATTTTCATTTTCTTTAAAAAATTTTTTGAATTCGTAGTGATGTTACTTAATATTTTAATGAAAAAATAAGAAAATATTCATAATATAATTGAATTTTTTAACAGAATGTAAATTTTATTTTTTTAACATTCAAATTTGATTCATTGCATAAACTCTTCGATTTATATACAGAACCAATCGAGGATAATCGGATGCAGATAATACGTGCCTGCGTTTTAAATATAAATCAATACAACGAAACAATTTGAATTCTTTAAATAATCTTGCAGAATCCTTTTATTATTTTATCTTCTGTATTATTTAATAAAAATTGAAAAAAAAGAAGAAAAAATACTTTTCAATGGAAATTTAATGTTTGTTTAAAATTGATATTGGAAATTATTATTTTAAATTCTTACGTCTGTTTAATAATTTAAGATGAAAAGAAAAAAATAGTCTCTAAAAAATTCATCTATTATTACCAAGCGAAAATCCGGGCTAAGAATCTTTTTTAAGCTTGACGTCTTTGTAAAACACGTTTAAGGTTCTTAAACTCCATTGTATAATAGAATGCACTAGCTATCGATCACAGCTCTAGATTATGCGCCTCTTTTCTTTTCTACTGTTTCTTTTCTTTCTTCTTTTTTATTCCTTTTCTTTTTATGTCACTTAACATGTTAGCCCAGTCGACACCAAGATATCATTTCTTCACTCACACACACACGCATACACAGACACACACACATACATGCATCCATGGACACACGTGCACACATAAAAGTACATACGAGTCAGAAAATACACATTGCAATAAAAAAAATTAAAAAAAAGTTCAGCGAACGATGAATTATTAAATCTCGTTATGAAAACTTTTTCAATATAAGATTGACTCAAGGATCCTACTCCTCCTGGGTATTAGAGCGAGAGAAAAAAAAATAAGTATAGAACAAACTTTTTCTTTCTCGATGCATTTATGCAATGTTACATTATATATGTATATATATACACACACATCCACATACATGTATATGTATTATTATACGAAAAAATGAATTCAGTGAAAAATATTTTTTGGAATATCTCGTGTGTAAGAGCGCAGATGTTATACAAAACTCTCTAGAGCTTATGTAATAACAGAGAATAGTATACGATAAGAACTTTTGTTTTTGTTTTATATATATATATATATATATATATATGTGTATTTTTTGTTGTATTTTCCAAGAGGTAAGAGGGAAATAGGAAGTAGGAAATTCAAGCAAACGAATATGTTGTGTATGTATAGAGAGAAGGAGAAGGGCTAACCGGGGTAACTGTAATATAGATGTACATCCGTTCAACTTCTCTTCTTCTTCTTCTTCCTTCTATACTACTACCCTCTCCCTCCCTTCCTCCTCTTTCCCTCTTTTACGATGCTTAAAGCTTCAGTAGAATAGAAACAAAGCGACTTCTCGACCTAGTTAAAAGCGTTGGTAGTCACTTTGTTCTAGTACGTGTACCGTTTAATTTAAAGCGCTCGAGTAAATTTAATCCAATTTTAAACTTTTTTTTTTTTGCTTTCTCATTTTTTCTTTCATTTTTTTTTCTTCAATGATTAAAAGGAAAAGGTTAAAAAATAGAAGGAAATATAAAACTTTTAATATGGTAATTTTCGCCAATATTTTTCAAACTTTATGCAAATCTCGGAAATTCATAATTCAATAAAATGTTGTTTGTATGTTTCGCAGATTAAAATGTATACTTTCACGTGTTTTTATTTAATTTTCAAACAGTCACATTGTGATGAAGATGTTATTTAGTAAATTCAATAATCAGAATAATAATTTTTATTTTGTTTAACGTTTCTTAAATATTTTGTGGTACACAGTAAATTTGTCAAGATAATATCTTTTACGAGCATATCTGCATGAAAGCAAAGCTAACTATAATTTAACGGATGGTTTACTAAACCAGATTTTATATAACGGCTTCCACGATACAACATTTTTCTATAATAATTTTGTATTTGTGCTACATAAATAAGCTTTATACACGTGCCTATTAGTATTGTATATAAGAATTGTTAAATTGCATGGAAATAAATATATTTGTTTCTTAACAAAGTTAAATTATTTAGAGGGCTTTGTGAAATATTTCGTAATAATTTGAGGAATATTTTCAGAAATAATAAAGTTTATTAATTTAAAGCTATCGTGCAGAAAATAGACATGAGGTATATAATTTTTTAAGAAAAAATAAAAATCAAGCGGAAAATAATTTTCTACCAGAAATAACAAAATCTGATTTTTATCATAAATAAAAAGAAATAATCTTTTTTTTCTTGTTATCAAGAGCATAAAAAAAGTTCAATCATTAAAAGCGATATTACAATAACCTCAATGACCTCAATAGTAACTCTTTGTTTTTCGACTTTTTTGAATTTTGCTTGTCATTCTATTTAAAGCCGGTTTAAATTAATTTTTTTTTTTCATGAATTTACACGAAAATAATAATTTTTCATTTAAGCCGTGTCAAATGTAAAGTAACAAAAATTGTCTTGTCTGTCTTGTCCACATCCTAAAATGGCATGATATACATGAGATTTATATTTACCGAAAAACAATTTTGAAACACGAACAAAATTAACTAGATCACTTTATTGATCCTTTATTTGAACATGGCCTTAATAGAGAATTAAACTTAATGGGATTATAATTTATGTACAGAATTACCAAATTTAGTGACCTAGAACACCTTGGCGTTAAGTGGCGAATCTCAAGGGGCTGATACACAGGTCCAGATGAAAATTTTCGAGTCTCGGGACTTTTGGTAACTTGACTTCCCTTGGTGTTGTGAGACTAATAAAAAGTTAATCTCACATGATCGAACGTGACGATATTTTAAGGTAATACAAAATTGAAAAAAGAATTTTTAAAATAGTCAATCCCATTAATTTGAATTTATATTGTTTTGCAAATTTTAATATTGTTTAAGTAAAATTATTGATAGTCTCAAAGAATAAGTAATAAAAAATATTAATAATTATTAAATTAAACTCTAAGAATTCTCTAAAAAGTATAAAAAATATTTTGAATTGAACATTTTGTAATACCATTAACCCATCCTTCGATTTATACCTCACTTAATAAATTATAAAAAAGTCGAATAGTCTATCCTTAATTTTTTATCCGAAGAAAGAAAATATTTCAGAATTTCAATTTCCGTACGAGAAAACAGCATCAACTTTTTTAAGTAGTAGCAGTCGATCTCTAAATACATCTCCACCACTAATAACTACATCCCTTAAACGTGTTTATAGATATTTTCAAGCTAAGAAATTGTAGAAACTCTTAAAAGTAAATGATTTTGCACGTGACTATGTAACCAAAATAGGTCAAGGTTAAGCTATTTCTCTCGTTAGAATCAACATGTTATATTTATACGACTCTTTTGGGGATTATCACATCCTTAGTTTCCTTTCTCTCTTTCTCTTTATATCTTAATGTCTCAATTTGCTATGTGAATAGGAGCGAAAGAGAAGGAAAACAAGAAGAAGAAGAAAAGAGGTGATTTTAGAAGTTTCATTACTTGCAAGACAGTTTGGTGCCATGCGGTACACGTTTCGCGTACGTGCACACATATACACATGGAATCTTCAAGCGGAGTTCATGTTCAAAGTGTCATAATCGACAACTTGGAACGTAAGAAGTTTGAGACCTCTTTTAGACCATATGACATTTTTTTTGCTTTTATTAATTTTAACAAAAAAAATGATAAATATTTTGATGTAAAAAAATATTAGGTTACGTGTATATTTTATTCAAATTGGCAAAAGCCATAGAAATGTAGATGTTGCGTCTGACTATATCCAATTATGTTCTACTGATTTTACTTGCAATCATTAAGAACATGAGAATTATTTTAATTTTTCACAAACGTGCAGTTAAATTTATTCTTTTAAAGTTTATACATTTTGCAAGAACAATGAATATTCATAAAACTCTATAACTAAATTTTTAAAATTTATGTTCAACTTCAACTTATAAAATAGATTTATATTATAAACTTTTATCTTACTTTGAAAATATATAGTTTTACTTTATTCTATTTGAAACGACAAAAACATTATAATAAAAACTCGTAATTACTAAATAATACATATTTCGCTTTATTCTCTGTTTTAAATGTAATATATACAACAAACAACTGATTAATATTTGCCATTCCCAAAGATAAAAGCTTTTTAAACTCAATTTGAACTCCGAGATGTCTATTTAAAAATTTCAGAAGCACGAAATAGTATAAGTACAAACGTAACTCTGTAAGTTGGTAGTAAATTATTGCAGTCAAAAGTAAAATAATGGATGGCAATGGACATAAAACTGCTCTATAAAACATGATGTTCAAGAACTGATTTACAGCACGAAAAGCAATAGGTATACGTATAACAGCCAACGGTCACATTAATTTCTCCATTATGAATTTATTTCGTTGATTCGATAAAAATCGTTAATTAAACTTTTCTTCGATTTGATAAAAATCTTTAATTAAATTTTTGTTTACTAAATAATTAACTTTTCTTTATTGAACAAAAAAAATCATTTGTGTGCATTCATTAAAATATTATTATAAAATAAATATTATAATTGAGAAATATTATACTTTTTATTATGGATTCATGTTACGCTCTTTAAAATATCAGTGAATTCATTTCCATTGACAAATATGACATGAAAGACGCATAAAATATAATAATTACATATTTAAATTAATTTTATTTCGAATGATTTACAGTTTCTAATTACGATCAATAGTAAATCATAAACTTTCGAAACAATTACAGAATACACATTGACATTCATTAAATTTCTATTTACATGAATAAAATTCTTAATTAAAAATCAAAGTTACGATAAATTCGTAACTTTGATGTTAATCAAATCAGCCGTGAAAATCAAACTAACTCATTTATAAAATCATCGCTGAATTTCATGGGACATCGAGCGAGTTTTTAGTGTCTATAATCATTGTCTCTTTCGCCCCGATGAATCTATTTTACGTATAAACATAATAAATGAGAAATCAACGTTATATAAACGAGAAACGAAAAGGTTTTATTCAACGATGTGTGTAATAGTCGAGTTTCTCTTGTTGCAAATGATAAACGAATGGTACTTGTTATATACAGACTCTTTGACTTTTTTTATTCCTTTTTCCTCTCTCTCTTTTTTTCTATTTCTCTTTGGTCTTGATAGTACGTTTCATGCGCTCGTTATTATCATTGCGATAGTCGTTACACAGTTTTGTAGTCATTAACTAAGCGTTTTGCAGCTCTTTTAATGTCGCTACGATGTTCAACAATGATGACGATGGATGATAGCGACAATGAAAATTCGTGCGCACGTTTTGTAGCATTAGAAAAATCAGTATGTCTTTTTTTGTGCTAGTGTATCGTGAAAACAAAAGAAATATAGTCTTTATTTTTCATTCTCTATTTTTAAGTACTTTTCTTCTGTTCTCTCATTTATTGATTTATTTTTTTCTTGTGAACAAATGAAGCAATTCCGTTAAAATTAAAATGTCAGTATTAATTAAGATGATTTAATTTTTTTCAAAAAGTATTTAAATGTTTTTTTTTGAATAATTTTTTTTCAAATTATAAACATTTAAAATAAATATAATTTAAGCAAAATCATGATTGTTGTCGTAATTCATATGTGTCATAAATTTTAAATTTTATTTAACGTCGCTGTATTTATGTTATCATTGTGATGTTAACAAGCGACAGAGATCGTCAGTGTGTGTGTGAACAAAACACATATAATGTTTATAGTGGTGCTTGTATCAATCAGTTGCTGAGAGCGGGATTCGAACTCGGGCCCTCGAGATTATGAATCTATCGCTCTATCGACTGAGCCACTGACGATCTCGAGTTATCAAAATTTAATATAGTTTATCAAAAACAATAAACTCTGAAAAAAGATAATTTAACATATACAAAGCGATAAATTCAAAGCTGATATACTTCAACGAATCACAATTAATAATTATAAACACTTGCTGTTTAAATTTTGTATTTATCATTTATTTATTTTCATTTTAAAAACTTTGTCATTATTATTTGAAAATATCCTGTAATTTTTATTAAAATTCAAACATCAAACTCGATCATATATTATTATTATGACGGAATTTAAAATTATTAACAAAATCAGTACTCGTATCAGTAAAATGTAACGACGCAGATTCAATTTTACACCACACAGAGAAAGCTTAATGACGGAATCTAAATGTACAATCTGAATCCTATTATAGTCTATCTTTTACGTATCCATTCTCTTCTTTCGTATTTTTTTTTATTTTCTATCTCAACGCGCGAATTATTGGATCACTCCATTCGTCAGCTTGATTCATTGGACTTGGCACCCAGAGAGTGCAAAAAAAAATTGACTTTTTTTTTTGCTCTTCCACGTGTCTTCACACAGTGGCGCACTAACGATGCATTTAAGCGTGAAAAAAAGAGCCAAACGAACAGAAATTCTCTTTTTTTTCACTATATACCGATATAAAATGAAATATCGTATACATGTACACGTAAATATAATTGGGAAAAAAATAAGTTTTTTTTTGTGAAGAATTCCACATGTATTACTTTTTTTCAAATATGAAATTAGAGTTGAAATGAAGTAAATATATACAAATTCTTTATATTAGTATTCACTTATAAACCTATTTTCGTATATTTTTAGGGAACGTTGCAATTTTTCATATTCATATCGATTTTTTCCTGTATCTAAAACGTAAAGGATAGAAAAACCAAATTTTAATAAATAAACATTTTCGCAAGTTAGAAGTTGACGAATGTATGTTTATTTATTTCTACGCTTCCTTTTCAGAGATCGTATTGATTGTAACTATAGCAACTATGCATCCTACTGTTTTATATAATTTTTTTGAATGGATGGAGATATTAAGGTCAAAAGTAAAGCTTATAATTGTAGAAAAAAATATTGTGAACCAATATTGTGAATTTTTAAAAATGAAACTTCATTTGAAATTCATGTTTTGGTATGTTTAAATAAGTCCTTTTATTAAGTTCATTAAAAAAACAATGTCATGAGTATTTTTAGAAAGTCAAACTTAAATTAAAAGGTACGATTAAAACGGTAGTCGAGAAAACGAACAAATATAGCGTATTAGTTATATATGTCCTTTGGCCGTATTCAGATTCCACCTGAATAAACGGCCAAAGGATATAGATGATTTTATGTCCGAAGTAGGCCGTATGAGAAAATATAACTTATTAGTTCAAAATATTAATCTTTTTTTCAATACTTTTAAAATTAAATTTTAGTTCTATTGATTTTTTCTTTTGTTTCTTAGATTGACATTTTGTAATGAGTATAGCTGCTGTAGAAGCGCGAGTCATTTTTTTTTCACTAACCTACGTTCAATATGATTGCTCTTTGACATATTGAACGAAACATAGTAGAATCGGTGATGCCATATTGATTTCTCCTGAGAAATATTGAGTCTCAATATGTCTCAGGAAGACATATAATTCTTGCAATAAGTCGAGGAGCGCGTCTGAGACATATGGGATGCCAATACAAATTTAGCATGCTCTTTACATACTGACACGAATACGGCCTACGAGGACATAAAGAACAAATATAATCTATTTTAGATTGTTTATTCAAACTATTTTTACATATGTAAGCTTTAATGCTTTTTAATTATTTCTACTTCAACAATGATGGCCACTTTATTAACTCAAAAAGTGGGCCAAAAGTGAGGTGTTATTTACATTTAAAAATTAGTGGGAATAAAATTATTTACCAGGAATAAAGTGAAGTTATTCCCGGGGTATGTGACTTCACTTCCCAGTTGTATAATGTATCATTATTTTTTATTTTTAATATTATTAGACAAGTATAACACATTTTACGAGACTTCAACTATCTTATAAAATAATTGAAAAAATATTTCTTGATTGATGCATTTATAAATTTAAAAATTTTTTTAAATTCTTTTTACCAAAACTGCATAATTAAAATCTTATATCTTGGAATCTTCATATAAAGAAACATCTTTGTTTATAATATTTAAGCTATTAAATTATTTAACGATGCCTTTTTGAATCTGTCAATCATTTTTTCGCATCAGAAAACAAAATCGATTCCCTCAAAGTTTCATTTCTAATCCATCATTTTTTGAGAAGAGATTTCAGTTGATTAAGCATTTATTCGAAATCTACAATAATTGGCTAATAAATTATACAGAAACTTATGAAAATCTTTTTGACCTTTTGTCCTTTGTTTTTATTATTTTCTATTCTTGTATGTTTCTACTAAAGTAATTCGTTATAATTTAAAAGATGTAATTAAAATTACATTAGTTGCTTCTACAAGTTTTTTTCAACTTTTTACCAATTTTTCAAAAATTTTAACTAATTGTATCAAATTATTATTCGATGTAAATAAATAATATATTAGCTTTGTAAAAGCATCATAAATATTTACATTATTTTTTAGGGGAAAAGAAAGTCACTATATGGGTTTTGCCCATAATTTGCATCTTATATATGCTTAACCTATGTTATGATATACCATTTTTATGTATTATCTTCGAGGAATTCCAAATCTCAAATATTAGAGTCTACTGAAGGTTAACAATCTAGACAATGATTGTATAATACTTCATCTATTAAATATTTAAAAAAACTGAAGTATTTTCTTCAATTATATTTTTATGAATTTTATGAATGAAGTTAAGATTGATGTTACGCAATTATTTTTACTGATAGTAATAAAATTTTCAATTTGTGCCCAATATTAATTTTACTTAAACTTTTCTATAATTCAACATTTTATTCTCTTTCCTATCTCTTTACGACCTCCTCCTTCTTCTAATATTTTTTTTTATCTTTTCGTTTCTTTTTTTTCCACCTAACGTTACTTTTCTTTTCATATAATACTTTACTCTATCTCACTTTAATTTTCTACTCTTCAGCGAACTCACGATCTGCGATGGAAAAATGTTAGCTCTTCATCGAGTTTTCATATCGAAAACGCATTAGCCTCTTTTCATTTCTCTCTTCTTTTTTTTTCTTTCTTTTTTGCTTTCTTTCGTGTAATAGAGATGGAAAGCTTCGTATTTAAATCATTGGATCGTAAAATAATTCCTTTAAAAATATATAATGCATATATGAATGTTACCTTTTATGTCTTAATTATAAATTCGCTCCAATAATAATAATAATGATGATATTTTCATTTTGCTATCAAAGCGAATCAGATGCAATTATTTGTGAATTTATGAATATACAATAATCTTCCTGGAAATAAATAAGTTTTCAGTCACAAACAAATACTCGTGGGAATTGAAATTACTAATTTGTGGAAGAAATTGTTATCATAGTATAATTATTCAGTTGTTTGATAAATTGTCATTTCGAAGAAGACCTTATACTTCCGATGTTCTTGTGAATTAGATTAGTTCCTATACCAGCAGCAAAGTGATTAAAATTTATTAAGAAATTTTAAAATTCAAATATATTCTTTGGTTTTCATTAATGAAATAAGAATATGGAAACTTTTTTAAAACTAAATTATCATCCAAAAATTATTATTTTTACTACTTTTTTTTTACTTTTCTAGCTGCTAACAAAACTTTTTTCCAAAAATGTAAAATAGCTTACATTGATACCCTTCGTTGATAAAATTTTGGCAAACAAACAAATTGCTGCATTGAATTTTTTCGTTACTTTAAAAGTTCCATGTATAAATTTTCAGCTTAGATTTACAAAATAACGTTTCAATCTATGACTCTCTTTAATTGTCGCACAGCTTACTATTATGCTAATCACTGCTAGCCTATACCGGTGTACTTGTCTCTTAGCCATAGAATCGCGTGTGTATGCCAACGGGTAGGTCGTGCGGTAGCTTAATTGGAACTCGGGCTTAAGTTAGCAAGAGGCGGTTATGGGTTGACGCTTCGTATTTTGGCAATGCCACCTCGTTAAACCGCAGTTGAAATGTATGCTTGCAATCAAAGTGATGCTGCTATTTGCATTTACTTCTTTTTTTTATTTCTCTTTTCTTTTAATTCTTTGTTATTTTTAGGTTTTGTTGGATTACACCAGATTCAGTAAATGTTCGTTAAGGTGAAATCTTAATAGGTTGCAACGTTAATTTTATGATCATTAGGCTTATTGTGATACTGATAAAATTTAAAAAAAAGCAAAGATAAATGGAGAACATTAATTTTATGATTATTAAACTTGTTGTGATACTGGTGAAATTTAAAAAAATAAAGATTAATAGAATAGTAATGTCAACAATTACTCCCTAAATATTAATATTTTTATTATAAGCAAAAAATTATAAGTCTGTTATAAGTAGAAGTTTTATATGTTTACTCTTAATCTGCAATTATAATCAAACTATTTGTAATGTAATTGATTGACTCATAACCTTAGATTATTAGACACAGACTGTTTGAATATACAAATACAAACGGTGCACTGAAAAAAATGAATGAAAATAACCTGGTCCCCTCACTAAAATAACATGTCGCTCTATGCAAGTATATTTCCATTAATATCATCAAAAGAACCATGTAATTATTGCTTCAGCAACCATGCTAAAACAGTATGGTGCAATAAAAAAAATCGTTCTTAACTGTTGGTATTATACAGAAAATAAAATAGATTCAACTTAATCATTCGATTAGAGATACTTAACAAGCACTATCTTACTTTAGCATGATTCCACTCTGTCGTCAATAGATAAAATTATTTTTATAATGTATATTATTAAACTGTATTCTCTTTGAGAGTTTAGTTTATATTATTAGTAGGAATTTCCTAATAAAAATCATATTCAAATTCTTATTTAAAGATCAATTTAGTATACAACAGTTAATTTTTACGTGTATTTATTTTCTCATAGCTGTACCATGGATGTTGCTCCCTTATTCTATCTCATTTATTTCTTACAATACACGTGCAGATTCTTGAACAAGATAGGGTCATAAGGGTTTTCCCCCAAAGATTGCCAGCGCACGTGGAATATTATTATTGTTATACTCATGGCATTTTATCGAACGTATTTCTTTTTTGTGAATTGACTTATATTAAAACTTCATCCATTATTTATCGTTTTGTTTACATATTTTGATCACCATTTATTTACATATTTTGAGGTATTTGTTTGTGAAACATGCTGTCGATCCACATTTAATAACCGATCAGTCATTCGGATTTGCAACATTTTAATCGTTTTATTTTAATTAAATAAATATTTTTTAAACCGAAAATCAAGTAGTTCAACCAGAAAATCTTTTATAGAATTTCCATAAATTTTTACTAAAAAATAAACTCAATTTCATTGTCTATTAAGGTTGACACAAAAATACGTACTTGTGCATCAACATTAACATTGATTCTACAAGCCTAATAGAATGATATAATCAACGCATATGCAAAATATTTCTTTATTCATAGAGATAAATCACCAAGCATAATTCATTTTACAAAAGTATAGTCATTTTTACACTCAATTTTATTCGAAGACAGCACATACTAGTGATTTAGACATCTAGAGTTGCACCACAATGAAAACAGAACAATTACAAATCTACACAATGCAAGCCGTTATTTATACGTTTACACATCCAGCCAAAGCTGTAGATAAAGCAATATGCATACAACTATTGAATAGTAAAGTAATAAAACGATTTCCATATTACTATACAACAAAGTTTGATTGAATGGTATTTAACTTTGTTCTATACCACACTCAACAATATTCGCTTATCCGCTTGACAGTGTTACGGTAAATATCGTTGTTGCACACAGCAACATGTTTAACAATTAATACAACAGAGATAGGTTGAGCAAATATAAGATCTGACGTCAGTTTCAGAATCAACATCAATATCAGGCCTTCTGAGGAATACATTTAGGTTGCAACTCTGGACAAAATATAGAATCTTAAAGTACACTTGACATTTTATTTTTCTCTATAAATAATGTCAAAGTTTGAAATGAGGAGAACAAAAATAAAGATACATTTTTTCAAATTATGAATATTAAACTTATAATGAATATTTTATGATATAAAAAATTTTAGTAAATTATGGATGATTTGGGTAAACTAAAAACAATCATAGAAGACATAAATTTATGAAACGAATTTCGAGAACACCATAACAAGAATAATGCTAATGATATTGAAGAATTACAATTACTTAAACAACGTATTGTAAGTATCGGAAAAAATCTACACAGAATTTGTACCTCAAATTATTGTGAGAGCGAATACATTTATTGATTTAACGCATTTATTTAAAAGAATGTAAATCGATGTGATTGTACTTGTTGAAAATACAAATAATTCTCTTTCTGATATAACTTCGAAATTTAAAGTTCTCCAAAGTTTCCTGTAACTTTTAAATGACAAAAGAAGCGTTAATTACCGTCAATTGTACAATATGATACAATTAACCAGTTTTTAAATACAGAACACAATAACATAGAATTAATTTTTAAAGCTGTTAAAAACTAAAGAGTATAAAATTAAAATTCTTTTTTTTAAATTTATTACCTTTTTTGAATCAATACGAGTTGTGCCTTTAACATACATTGCAGAAAATTTTTTCTATGAAAATTACGTTGATTATTGGTTCAATTGTGGAAAATCATTTACTTTTAAGTTCTTTTTTATCGATACGTACCCTAAATATTATTGAATTTAAAATCGTCCCTATAATTCTAACCCTAATGACAGTAGTTTTTAAGTATTTCTCGGTAAATTTTGTGACATTTCATCACAATAATTAAGAATGATATGCCACTTTTATTCTTATGCGAAATTTCATTGTAAATTTTATATGGGAATTCTCTCCGTGAAGGCATTAACTAAAGATAAAACAGCTGCAACTAACAGAAACTACCTTTCCATCGATCGTCAATTCTGTAATAACATACTATTTCATTTATATTCATATCTAATATTCCGAAGGAATTAGAAATATCAAAAACATTCTATTGTCCAAAAATTAAATTCATTGAATAAGCATGAAACGTTAATTGTGATTAATTTAAGTTTAGTTTTGTATATACTTTATTGTAAAAATATTTAATAGTTAAACATTATTTGATTTAAATTTAATTAATGCAAGAGACTCGAAGTAGATTGTAACAGACTTAAGAATACGTTTCAGTTTCAAAGAACGAAATGGGAATTTCAATGAGAATGGCAATCATGTTACTCAATGAAAGATTTATTACCTGTGAATTAAACTTTTAGTTTTTAAAGGAAATCATTCAAGTATAGCAATTAATTGTTTTACAATAAAAAGAAAGTAATGTTGTTAACTTTATATGGAAATTTATTCAAAGTGTACGTCATTGATTGAATAAAATATCAAGTAAAATACGGAATAATCTTTTTATTGATATATATTGGTAAATAATAAAAAATATCTTGATAAGTTTATGAGGCAGGCATAAAAATTTCTTATATTGTAATGAAATCAGAAATGAAAGCAAAAGAATTTTTTTAAATGAAATATAAGAAAATAAATTCATTAAAGATTCCTGATATAAAAAATCTTCTCTAGATATTTTAAATTAGAATTATTTCATAATTTAATAAAATAATTTGATTTTATGACTTTATTTTTGCAATACATTATAATATACGTTTATAATTCAGAGCAGTACAATTTTAAAGATAACATATTTAAAAATTATTCAATCAGAAAATGGAGAATGTAGTTTAATAATGACTAATATAAAGATCCATATAATATAATGTATTTACAATTTTTTTCCTCTTACAGGTATCTGCACACTTTAACAATATAAAATTCAAATATAAAAATATGAGAAAAAAGGTTTTAAAAAAAATCTCTTAAACTAAAACTATCTTCGTGTATTCCCAAATACTATCAATTTCCTGTTATCTTTATGTCTTCCCTTCATACAAGCCAGCCAGCCAGCCAAGCAAGCATCCCACCCTATACGTATGCTTTTCTTTCTACACGAACACATTTCCATTTCAACGAGAATGTTATTCGACGTAGCTTATCAAAGCACTAAAATTTAATATTCTCTCATGCGTCGTGAGGCTCCTGCGAATACCTATACATATACGTAGGTACGTATAGAAGAAAAAGAAAAATTTCTCGATTCATTATCCTGCCTACACAGGCACATACATATACACATGTAATATGCATGAAGAAATTGATTACGAGCTACGATGCAAATTTTAGCAGCGAGCTTTAGAGTATATATGCGATGCCAGTAAAGTATAAGCTCAACTTGATTCTAAGTAATTTACGTTGCAAGGCAGTAGTATTCTTGGTCCTTTTTAAAGCAATGGAAAAGTAATAGAACGTTGAATTCTCCCTCTCTCCGAACTTACTATATACCGAGTTACTTTTCAACTAAAGTTTCCTTTTGCATTGACGTAAGACGAATATAAAGCATTGCAATGCACAAGCCCCAAAGTCTTCTTAAGAGAGACATTAATCCCCGCTATAGCGCTAAAGGGTAAACGAGAAATCGCTAGGATGAATGCGTTTTCATTCGTGCTTGAAAGGTTATATATGGATATAGATGGGATGAATGGAGGAACACTTTTCCTTTTCAATTCGCTTATTCTCCACGCATGAGCACAATGGATTTTGTGCGATCCTGATTTTCCGATGTTTTATGAGCGATTTTACATCTATAGTTTATGAAAATCATATATTTTAATAATGCAAAATATAAGTTTAAATTAACTCTCAGCTATTGTTGGTTATGTAAGATAAAATTAACACCAATAATCTTTGATGCTAAACTAATATTGATTAATATTCAGTCAACCTTAGAATACTTTTGAGAAGTAGCTTCTTTAGGTCTATATGATGGTTCAATAATTAGAAACAAAATCACAACACGTTTTCAAATTTAAATTTTGACACAAGTTCTAATTATAACTAGTGTGTTTGGTTTTGAACTTATAGCTCTAACAAAGGTCCTTTTAAAAGGTTTCGAAACGTTGGCTGAATAATAATAACCCTGGTAGAAATGTGACTATAAAAAATGGTGTATCTAAAAATTTGAGGTTATTAGTAATAATAATGAAGAAATGGCCATTAAATGTTAAAAAAAAGCTTTTCCATTTCTACTAGTCATAAAATGGTAATACACAGCGTTTCAATTTCTACCAGGGAAAAGTTATTATCTCAGCATCAAAGACTGTTGCTGTTAATTTCACCTTACGAAACAAATCTTTAGAGAGCATCATTAAAATATTTCAGCATGGTTAAGACAACTAAATCTACATAGTTCTAACTTTTATTTGATTTGAAAACAGAATTTTATCATATACTTTTTTATTTTTATTAAATTCTAGAAAAATTAGATAGAATCGTCTTTAAATATAAACTATATCAAGTATACTAGATATAAACTTGAAATAATAATTTCACGTGGGATAATATGAATTCTATAGTAAAATTACAGTAAAATCTATTAATTTTTTGCAAATTAATCATCAAAATACATTAAATTTTATTTTTTAATAGTATAAAAAAATTTTCTTAATAAATTAACAAATGTTTCTATTAGTCCTTGGTAGAAAATTGACCATGTTTTGGGCAGCATTTATGGTCAACGAAAGTGAAAATGACATTTATCAAGAAATTCTATAAATTCCTTAAACATTTTTGGATAAGACTCATTTAAACTTACCATTAACCAGAAATTCTGCCCAAAATATGATTAATTTTCCACCAGAGGTGTTACAATCGAAATAATAATGGTAGTATTTCCATCATAATAATTATTAGGAAAAAAATTGAAAAAAAAAAGATTAAAAATAAATTCTTTGTCGAATGGAAGATATTAAATGTGAGCATAGTCTTTTTAACTATAAAGAAAAAATTTAACTCGGGTGACGCAATCTAATTTTTGCACGATAATAAATTGCTCTTGTAAAAAAAAGCGCGACTAATATCCTCTGGTAAAAAAAGGCACTGCTGCGCCACGCTCGTTTCAATTCAAAAGTTTTCCGTTCGTTCTTTTATTTTCTTTTTTTTCATTCGCTTTTCTTGTTCGCTCCTGGTTTTAAATGCTATCACTAGTTGTAATTCACTTTCTTTTCACTGTGTGCCGCGTATACAGCCGCACAAACAGTCTGGTTTTGTCGTAGACGTTTTTGGCTGCTGAAAAATTTATGTCACAGTTTAACGTTGGATTACACAAAGCAACGTCACGCGAGAAATTTTTTAACGAATTCTGGCTTTTTAATTAGAAAATAATTTTAAATAATATCTGATTGTTCAAAGTGCTCAGCTATGAAATTTTAAAATATGTTTTTTTGAAAAAGAATTCTTTGCGATACAAATTTTAAAATGCCACAAGTTTTTAAGTAGAATTTTTATTTACTCTTTACTTTTCTCATGAAATTTTTTCTTGAGAGATAATATCGTTGCTTCAACTGAAGAGTGGCACATTTTGATTTTCAAACAAAAATTAGTGCAATTTACTTTTGCGACGAAGATTAGGACATATGGCACTTTTTGTCGCAAATAATAACATATTTAAATTGTCTTATGAATACTAGCACATCTTAACGCTGACCCTTGATCAATAACACATTTCAACAACATCTTGCGATAAATACAAATTCAGTTGAAATAATTTGAACGTAATCAAATTAGTTGCTATATCTTATATGACGGTTATCTTTTGTATTGCATTATGTACTACTGAAAGGTTAACAAAATATTAACAAAATAAACATATTGAATCAAAGAATGATCTCTTTATAACTATTTGGCGAAAAAAAACAATAGTTAAGCACGAGCAACTGAAGTAATAAACTAAGATTTGACTAGGCAATCATTAAAATGAAGATTAAGACAATTTTTTAAACAATAATATATTTTATGAGAACAATAATTTATCACTTGCTAAATCTCAAAATAACAACAATAGCAATATTAACAATTAGTTTAGAGTAGTGGCTGACAATATAAAAAAGGCCTTATAGGAAAAGTAAGAGGGTTTGTTATTTTAATCAAAACAACAAACCCTCTGCAATGTCTGTCAATTATCATTGAAACAAATATCGAATAACGAAACCGTGAGGGAAAACAATCCTGTCAGAATTCCTAGCATCCAATCAGGATTTCACGCATGTTCAACTTCAGAGACACCATGTAATGATAAACACCGTTTCTGATATACTGTTTATAAGTTCGAAATACTTTATACGAAAAATTAAGGATTATTATAGTAAATCAGCCCGAATATAGAGGATTTCATAATATTAGAAAAATAATTGAACCATACAATGTTTCCTTTATATTGACATTTTGATATGTATTCAATGCTCGTATAATTAAAACATCCACACCACGTATGAGGGGAGCTTCATGCTGTATTAGCTTAAAAGCTAATTAAAGATGACCGATACGTGAACTGATTTATGTAGGATGGATTGCAATAAAATCTTTTGTGGGATCTCCTTATTATGTTTTTTTGTTGATTTTGAATGTAACATTTTTGACTTTTACTGAACCTTAAGAGGCGGTCGGAACCAAATCGGTGACTTGCGGTATATATCAAGACAGCATTTTTCGCTTTACGATAATATTTTGTATATTTTTATGGCTTAAATCATTTCAAATTATTCTTTATATACATGACTAGAGGAAATGACTATATTTTTACCATATGAATGAGTGAATAAATTATTATAAGCATTTATTACAAATATCAAACTGACTTGACATATACCGCATGCAAAAAACTGTCGTGTCGATTGTTAGGTGGCATTTTTCGCTTTTTAACAATAATTTGTATACTTTTGTGGCTTTAACTATTTTAAATTATTCTTTATATACATGACTAGAGGAAATGACTATATTTTTACCATATTAATAAATGAATAAATTATTATAAGCATTTATTGCAAGCACCGAACTAAGTCACCGATTTGGTTCCGACCGCCTCTTAACTTTGAATAGAAAGAAAAGAACAATCTTACATTTACAAATAATAATTTTAATTAAAATCTTTTGTATTGATTGATATTTTTGTGATATTACATTTTGATCCAGTTACTTAATTTTAGTTTTGACGTATTTTTTTCAATTTAGACAAATTTCTAATAAATGCAGATACAAATATATTCAAATATTATATTATTTATGCTATGTTTGCTAACGAATTAATCATGCAAAATTATCTCAAAAATTAAAAATTCATAATAATCAACTAACATAATTTTATAATTATATAATCAATCTCTTTTCGTAGTTGCTAGTGCAAAATTAACAAAATGAAATAAACTACCTGTTCTTTGTTTTAGAAATTGACTATTTCTTGAATATTATCTATATACAAATTGCCAAAATTTGAAAAGTGACAATTATCAAGATAGTTTGAATTTCAGAATGTTTGTTCATTGAACTACGCTGGGCGACAGTATATGTTATTATTATATAAGTCTCTTATTACGTACTCTGTAACTAAATTAACAGCAATTCTAATAACCCCTTGCATTGTCACATATTTCCGAGATCAATGGAAATAAACATTTGTTACATTGTTACAGTTATCATTATTACTATTATTGTCATTTATTGGTAAATTACATGATAAGATTTAATCTAAAAGTACCAATAGCATACACTTCAATACAAATTGTATCTCGTAATAATCATTAAAATGTATAATCGATTTGAAATTTACACATAACAATTTTCTTTATTATTTTATTTTTTATAAAATTAAATTTTTACTAGTGACAAGGTTATTAAGTTCAATGAAAATCCTTCATAATCTTATTCTATAATCCTTGGATATTAAAATAAAAACAGTTATCATTATCTATTATTTTTATTTGTAGGCGTTGTAAATTGATCATTATTTCTGAGACGTTTGGGTATCCTTAAGTAGGTTTTAGCCTTAATGAGATGACATAGATTTTTTGAATGAGAAAGACTGAGAAAAAGAGTGATTTTTTTCTTTATTACACAAGATAAATTCCAGATAGAATCTGACTTTCCCTGATTACTGGTTTCAGCTAGAAGTTAAAGATGACCTTGTAAATATAGGAACTAAGAGTCTTCGGACTCTTATAAATCCTATATTTTCTCGCTATATTATCAATTAATTATTATATTCTAATTTTAATAATTATATGCTATTAAATTCATCCTAGGCCTTTACGAACATTATTTTATTTACACACAAGTGAATGAATCTCTTTAAAGTTACATGTGATGATCTGAATTCATATTGAAAAGACTAACGTTTATAGAGGGATATCAAATTTTTCACACTTTTTATGCCTTTTACACTTTTTAACCGCCATCATTTCTATCAACGTTATTGAGTATAACTGGATACAATTCCTTTGTTTTCTTTTTCTCATTAATAAAATAGTAGGTCAATGGTAAAAAATATAAAATGGTCCCATGCCATATTTTATTTATTAATTTATAATATTTTAAAGAATAACACAATAGATTTCGGTTGAATATAAAAAATTCATTAAAAAATTTATCATCTACTTCGTTCAAAAGATAATAATACAAAGTATGTAAAATTTAACAAAAATTATTTTCTATAAATAAATGTATCTTAATAATTTGATATTAATTAAAAAATTACGTAATAATTAATTATTAATTAAAGCTACAAAAATTATAATAAATTAATTATATTAAATTATTGACAAATAATTACATAACTAAAACTTTGAGCGAATCTCACGTAGTAATTAGCGTAGTTTAAATACATTTTACTCTTTAAACTAACGGCACATATATAAATGCAGCTGCATAACATACAAATCTAAATACAAATTGAAAACAGAAAGAGAGGCGAAACTTTACTCGGAGTTTATATACGATTTCATTAACTTTACTTTTTGCTCCACATGCACTCATATATACAAAATAAGCTTTCTTCTGATTTTTTTTTTCTCTCGCTTATATAGGATTCTCGCGAGAGAAGCGTTAATTGCAAGTTTTCCTTGCGCACTTAATCTAAACACGGTGATTTTCAGCATTGAATTTTCGCAATGGAACTTAAAGATCAATCGGTTAAGAAACGGCTTTTAAAAAAAGTTAAAAATAAATTCTCTTGCGTTATATATTTGAACGACAATTATTTTCAAACTGTCACGAGATATCCACCTAAGAGAGGCGGTTTGGCTTTGAAGTCAGTGATTCATCGAGAGAAATGTATATGAGAGACCGTTTTAGCAAATTGAGAAATTTTAGTTATGCTCGACACTATTTGCTGCGCTTTGGTGTTAATAAGAAGGTTTCAGACAATACGTTGTTTTTGAAAAATTGATATTTTCTCGATCGTATTTTATTGAAGATTAAAATTGTTATTAATTAATAATTACATAGTAAAAATTTTTTGTGATTTTAATACACGAAAGTGTTGTAGGTGAGAGATATAAATAATTTTTGTGTAGAATTTAAAATTAAAATTTCAACACAAAAATTTATAAATAACACACAGTTTTGAATAGTAAAATGTGTAATTCTAAGTTTTGAGAAAACATTAATAACAAAGAACATATTGCGCATGTAAATTTGACAAAAATTTTTAGATTTTGAGAAATTTTATATTTATTTTACTCTTGTGTAAAATTTTAACACAAAAATTTTAGGTAAGAAAAAATTTTGATGAACTGCACAAAATTTTTTATAGCGTAATAATACGAAATATTTTAAAATTAACTTTTTCATCTGATTCTAATGGAAAAAACATATTATGAATAAACGTTATTATTATTATTTAACATATAATATTGGTGAAAATGAAATCGAAAGCATGCGCCATTAAAATTTATATGTTACGTACTTGTGAATTTTTGACTCGACACAAATAGTCAATGAAATTCATCATTTTTCGATTTTAAATAAAAAGTAATCCAATTGAAAAATCACCTAAAAATATGACGAAAACCATATGATTAAAAATTTTCAACCATATCATTTCACCATGCATACTTAAAGCCATAAACCTCACTAAACATTATACCCAGTAAACACGTCAATTACATATACATCACTTAATTTTAAAAGTAAATGCGAATTGATATGCCCCCGCAGAGTTAATGCTCGATAGGTTTATTTAGAATTTAATATCTAGATAGGTTGATTTGTGTAAAGTGGGAAACGGATGAAATTCACGAATTCGTAGTATTCCTGGTGTGTAACACAATTGAATAATTTAGTTGTTTTCGACGTTAAAGCATTTATGTTATTTGTTAGAAAATGGCTCAATGATATTCAATAATCATTTTAAACTTCAAGCCTATTGTGCATTTATACACGTTGTTATATGTACAATTATTGCAATTTCATAGATATGTACCAATGATATTTAACATTAAAAGGCTGTATTGTTTGTTAAACGATAAAAGCTATTCATTAAGAATTAACAATATAATGGATATATGTATTTTGTTAAACTGCATTATTTGAAGTTTGAACAAATAGCTATTTTTTTTTTAAAAAGAAGTTAAATGAGTTTTTTAAAATTGAACTTTTTTTATTGCTATTTAAAATTTCGAGATTAAATAAAACTTATTTAATATCATGAAAATCAAAATCAGAATTCTTCAATTTATTTTTTCTACTGTTGACATAAGTATGTTTTTTTTTAATTATGAAAGTGCCTGATAAAATTCATCGATATATAAGCACTGATGCAAACGTAAACTTAATAACATTTTAATACGATGTTGAAAAAAAAGAATAACATGTTAAGAATATTTATAACTTTTAGCCATTAGCTTGTTCAAAAGGTATAAATCAAGCTGAGATCCTTTTGCAAAATTTCCACAGCCACTTAATTTTATGTAAATTCCCAAATCAGTATCATTGACGTAGAATATCACCTTTTTTGGTTCGACCATCCACACACATATACGTAAACAAAAACTCTCTTTCTCTTTTTCTCGAAAGTTTCGCGATTACAATAAGATATACCCACATACCTATACACACGCGTACACACACATTGGACACGTCACCGCAAACTTTAAGAACTATACGAACGATATACAATACATTCCGAAGATTCTTATCCACCCGTATAGCTATTGCATATACGAGCAATTTCATTCAACGAGAGCATTCCTTTAGTAAATAAAATAAAAAAAAAAAAGAAATATAAAAGAGGAGAAGAAGAAAAGAGAGAAAGAAACAAGCCGACAGAGTAAAAACGACGTTGCGAAAATAGCTCTCGCTTTTCATTGCGCAATGTAGTACGGCTGTGCAGCTACTCCATTGCTACTGGCTTTTTTTTTACAAGAGAAAGGAAGATGAGAGATAGTTGATGGAAATGGGAAGATAATAAAATGAAAAAAAGAAAATGCTGGTAAAAAGGAAAGATATAACATATATTTAAAATAGAATCTCAGTGGATAATACAGTGGGAGTACTGAAATATTTGATCAAAGGTTTTGCGATGAATTATATATATGACTGTAGAAATATATTTTGATAAAAAAAGAAAAAAGAAAAGTTATAAAATTTTTTTATTTGCAGTAATAACTTTTTAATAAACAATAATATTTTAAAAGTGAAAATTAATTTTTGTGGGATCATATAAATAAATAATAAAAAATTATTTAATTTAACACCAGATATCTATGATCTGAAAAATTAGACGTAATATGAGTCAAATATAGTCTTTCCTCCACGAGTTATTTTTCATGCCTACTTGAAAACAATTAAGCAAAAAGAAAAAAAAACTATTTGAAAATTGAAAAAATCAACGTAAAAAAAATAAGAATAAAAAAAAATATTCGAAGTAGTCATCACTCTAAAATTTGTCCACAAAGCGATGTATATTTTTGGCACACAGAGCAGCAGCGCACATACAGATTCTGCGTCAGCGAAGAACTTGCTGTGTGCCGTTCCAGTTTAAGGCAGTGTTATAAGATGACGTTCAATAGTCAACTCGGCCCTGACCGTTTCGAGGGTATAAACTCTAGGCATTGCCCGTTTCCATTCAAGGCTTTACAATTTTTTTTTCTCTCTTCTTTTTCTTCTTCTTCTTTCTTCGTCTCTTTTCTGGTTTAGAACTCTTGAACGTAAATCGAGCACGATTATATCAATCATAAATTTTAAGCTTTGAAACTTGATCGTTTTTATTGTTCTCTTTTTTTAAATTGTGTGTGTGTTTTTTAAAGAAAAAAAATTAATAATAGTATGCAAAATAAGCGAAAGTTTCAATGATGAATAATGACCTTAAAAAAGGAAATTCCATCACTATGGAAACATCTTCAAAATTAGCGGGATTCAAAGTACATTAAAGATAAAAAAAAATATTTTAATACGACCCTGAAAGAAATTCGGTTCAAACAAAGAAATGGTCATCAGCTGATAGTGTATGCAACATCTTTGATTTTGGCAATATTTCATAATAGCTTATGAAATTATACACGTATTTGTATAAATAAAATAAGATTACAAAATTTGATTTTATTTAAATCATCTAAAACAAAAATAAATTTCTGATCGAAATCAATTCTACCGTATATTTAATTTAACGATTAAATTTGTTTATCCATATTCACTTAAACATCCTTATAAATAGTATTATTTATCCATTATTGAATATTCGAGCATGAGATATACAGCTAAAGCAATGTATAATAGCTAAATACGCAATGGTGTTCTATATATGTTAAGAAAAGGCCTTATAAGCAAGGCCTGTACAGGTGATAATTCGCTTATCTCCTCGGGAAATAGACCAAGCGACACGTAATTAGAAGCGCTCGTCAGCACAGATCGGCTTGAAGGCTATATGTACAAGTAGTTATTGCATCGTATTCTCTCTCCTTCTCTCTCTCGGTTCAATTTTGCTTCAGGCTTTATTGAACGTATATATTTTGTGTGTCTACTGTGCACAAATGGCTTATGATTTTTTAATTATTTGATACTGGTTCTATTTTAATTTTTGTACACGTAAAAGTTTAGGTGACTAGGAATTGATTTGTTTTGGTTATTTTTGGTATCAATTTTTTAAAAGCATGTTATTAATTTAGATAATAGTCTTACTGTATAATCCTCTATAAGTATTAAATATTAAATAAAAATATAGTTTTACATTGAAGTTTAATGATAAGTTAATAAAATATTTCTTTCTAAGCTGATGTTCTTTCAATTTATTTAGGTATTTTTGTCTTTACAGCATATTCAAGCCAGAAAATTATAGTTATTATTATTATTATGGTTATTACGATTATTATTTATGTGTAGTAATTTGTATGTGTGCCTAATAACTTGAATAAAAAAAATAAAAGTTTGACTCTCATGTATAAGCAAAAAAATTGTTAAAAGTTTGAAAAATATTCCATTTTACTTCAGGCATTTGCAGATACTTTATTGTACATGACAAAAAAATGCTAAACATTCCGTTGCAATAAAAAGAAATCAACATCGCGATGTTTTGTTCTGAATTGCGTTTTGATTGTTTATTTAAAGTAGTTTGTTCACAGTATTCGTGCGAAATCATAAATTTCCAAAACTATGTTGTTTCAGGATATGCGAATAACTTGTAATGACATCATCCATACCAACATTCTTAAATTTATATAAAACGTCATCTATTCATTTTTCAAAGAAATATCAATCCTACGCAAAAAAGTTACTTTATTAATATGCGCTGCAAAGAAGATTTAAAATCCGTTTCCGTCACAATTAAAATTTAATCTTCTTTCAGGCTACATAATCTTAAATAATTAGGAGTATTTTTTAAAATCACAGTGCATGAAGATTAAAAAAGAGATAACCCAAGATAATATGTAATGTGTAAAAAAACAATCAGAAATATTTTATTTTATAATCACCCATTTAATGTAAACAAAATGGTACCTTATCATTAAGGTTAATTTAGATATCGTTTTGGTGTTATTATTTAGTTTGTAAAAAAATTCATGCTACGTGCAAACTTGATAAAAATCATTGTTGCGTGACTTTCTCGTTCGACGTAATGAAAAACTCGTGTTCACGTATGAAAATAACATAAAAATATGCCCGCTATTTTCATTTTCGAATTCTGCAAAGTAACTTTTTAAAAATAAAAATAAAAAAAAAGTAAATAAATTGAAACGAGCGCTGGAATTCTCATATAAATGAACGTACATCAAATGTATAGGATCGTTACGTCCTTAGTTGAAATGGGTCAAATGGAAATTCAATGTAGATAGCGATAAAATCCCTGAAATTAAACACTGATTACTTGCGCATTCATGTCTATTTTTTTAGATTACTAAATTAATTTATGTTTTCTTTCTTTTTTTTAACAATAGAGTAACACGTATTATCATTGAATGTAATGATTTCTTTAAAAACATAAATTTATCATCGTTGATTTATTATAAAAAAAAAATTATTTAATTCAGAGCTTTAAACTTGATAACTGGAATTTTTTAAAATAAGAAAAATATATAAATACAAATCTTCATTTTAAATGAATGTAAAATATCAAAATAACGGTTTTCCAAATTTTTTATCCTAAAAGTTTTAAAAAAATTTATATATTCTATTCTTTATGTACATAAAAAAATTCGAAAAAATAGCTAAGTAACTATTTATAAATCATAATTGTATATTGCATCACCTCAAAATATATTTATATCAAGAATTTTTTAAATATTTTAAATTGAAATATCGCATAACAATTTCATTTTATCATTTTCTTAATAAGTTCGCATTACCTTACAAATTTCTCCAAACTGTTATTGACAAATGCATCAGAACATTTAACTGAAATCCGTTCAAAATTATCTAAAGACAAATAGGTATTATTTAATATATTATCAAACAAGAATTACAGTGAAATTAATTTAGTCTCGAATAATTCCAAATCTCGCTCTCAATGTGAAACCGACATTTACAACAAACTTCCATACAATAGGAGAGGGAGCGTGAAATGTTTCCGCTTTACTACTTCACAGTTAAATTTTGCCTCTATTTTATCTCTCTCCCTTTTCCATATACGAAACTCACATACAAATGCTTATATATACATAATACGAATTCTTGCATTTTACTGTTTAAGGACAGCGAAATTCCTTAAGGACACGTGCTTTATTACACCGAAGAATAGGAAAAAAAGGAGAAGAGAAAAAGTCAAGATATTCTTGAGTAAATTTATACTTGAGAAAAAAAGCCTCTTCTCGTTTGTAATCTTCGATTCGCTAATATATATAAAGTAAAAATAATTAAATACGGGTAGTTTGACTTAAACTTAACTAAATAGAAGTAATTCGTTGTGCTCAATGGCCCGTAGATTCATGCGTAATACAAGCAGATGTTAAGAGAGAGAATTCCTTTAGGATAGATTAGATGTTAATTAATTACTCGATGCCATTTAATTTGTTGTTTTAATAAATGAGCCTACAATGGCCTCCACTCAGAATAATAAATGTTTAAGGTTGTAATGTATAATGTTGTTGCGATATTTATAGTTGGTAATGAATATATTAATTATTGATAGATAATATGTGAGATTATAAAGGTTAAAATAAATTCTGATAATTTGACATAATCACATTGAGAAATAAAAAGCAAGTTCTATTTAGTGCTAATAAGTATATTCTACACGTGGATGAAATTCAATATTTGTCTAAAAATTTTTAACGTGATAGCAGTAGTTTTTACAGTTTCTCCGTAAATTTTCTAAAATTTCTTCACAATGATTGAAAAACTCTCTCCGTACTTATCAAATTCATGAGGTAGTATGGTTTATGCACATAAGAATTGTACACATTAACATTATGCACAGAAAAATAAAAACAAAATTTGATACACAGTACATATTTAATTATGCACAAGATTTAAAAAAAATCTATTATTTAAAATATATATTTTTTGTACATAATTTTTTGTGCACATCATTTATGGTGCATAACGTTAATGTGTAGAATTGTATAGCTTGAAAATCTCACATAAATTCTAGGTGTACAAAAAATCATGTGCAAAAAATATATATTTTAAATAATAGATTTTTTTTAAATCTTGTGCATAATTAAATATATACTGTGTACCAGATTTTGTTTTTATTTTTTTGTGCATAATGTTAATGTGTACAATTCTTATGTGCATAAACCATACTACCTCAAATTCATTATAGCATATTTTTCATTTAGGGAGAAAATGTAAAGAATGTCATAAATCTCAAGACTCTTAAGGTACTCTTTATTTACTCCCATGATGAAAAAACTATTTTTCTGTGTGGTGAGGCTGAAAATGCAACATTTGCGATCGAGCACAATGAACGAAAATGGCACTTTCAGCCCACTAGGTAAAAAAATCGTTTTTCTAAGTTTATTTAATTGTTTTCAAAAACTAAATTATTAATAATATTTTGTATTGAGTTAATTTAAAAAGAAAAGAACTTTGAAAAGATTTTCAATCAACTTTAATAAATTTTAAATTTAAATTATTCATAACTAATACTTTTAATATTGGTGTCACCAAAGTGTGGTTATGATTCTTAACACCGATAAATATTTAAATTTGGGAATAATTTTTAAGTAAAATTTTATTAATTACTTTTATTTTCGCTCTTAATTAAACCATGAAAAAATTATTACTATTATTAATGATTTTAATATTAAATAGGATTACATAAACTTGTGGAAACAAGTCACTTGAGTTTTACCAAGCAAAATCTATACCTGGGTAAGAACTTGATGTTTTTTTCCTCCATGCATTATTATCATCGTATATAATTTGCGTTTAATTTAACAGTAATAAATATGAATTATGGCAAAATTCATTAAAATTTTCTTATCTTCAATGCTAAACTAATATGTTTGTCTAAAATTTAAAGCCAAACATTATAAACCCAACACAGTATATACGCGGCCTTGATTGATATTACATAGCAAAACAATAAGAAACTGGAGAGTTAAGCTTTAGATTAGTAAATGTAAAGCAAAAGCAAATGTTGTGGATTTCGTAGATAAAGTTCCTCCATGTACATGTATATATGTATATAAAGCAAAAGCATACGAAGTTTGTGTGTAGGGAAGGAAACTCGAAGGAAACTATAAGGGGGAGAAAACGGAAAATCAAGAGTAGTTTAATGAAGAGCTTGGGGGAAATTGTTGGCTTTAGCATTTGTATATAAGAGAAAGAGAGAAAGTCCATATCGACTGTACAGTTATTTACAACAACTATATAAAATCAAACAAATTATTTATTATGCATTGTATGAATTTATGTTGGACTTAGAGGTCCAGAATGAAATATTGAATGTGCTGAAGGAAAGTGAAGCTGTTGTTTTCATAGAAATGGATTGTATGTGCCTTTATTAATGTTTTAATTAATTAAATTCTTGAGGATCAATGAATTAATTAATTTGGTACATAAAAAGTTCATAAATGTTTTTATGTACAAAATGTAGTTATGTAGTAATAAATAATGTAATTTCTATAAAATTAATATTTTAGAAGTTTAGCCGAAAATATTTCATAAATTATTCAAAATTCTCCCAAGCAGTAGGAGGGAAAGTTTTAATCATATTTGCAAAACTATTTCTTTAATAAAGTTTTGAATTCACATTCTTACATCTCAGTTTAGCGATTAAATGTATGTGCACATGTGTTACAAGAGTAGGTGAAACCATCTTGAAAAATAACTGACAAAATTAATTTATGAATTTAACTATCTTATTAAATTTCCAAACTTTTGAATGATATCGCGAAAACTTTAACATTAACCTTACATTATGAAAATCATGAACTTTTATACTTGTACATTAAGTTTTGAACGGCATTTCTTTTTTTTTTATTTCAAAGATACATTCTATTTTGTTTAACAGTCAAAATAAATAAAACTTTTTGAAATTTATTCATGAATAGATAGTATCTACTTTGGCAAAGAACTAGTTTCCAATGTTACTTTTTAATATGTATACTTGGAAATGGAATTAAGTTTTCAAGTTTTACCATATGTATAGATTTTATCATGATCTTTGAAAAACAAAAATACGAAAAAAAATCTCTCCTAACTTTCTCATTTGAATAAGGAATACAGTGTTTAGAGTTTTATTACTTATTTGAACTATATTACGATGTAAAAGAATTAAAAAGTTTTGAATAATAATGCATAAATGTTTACATGATGTTTTATATTATGTGTTATGAATAATATTTATTGTATATTATGTTACATTACTTTCAAGATTTGATTTTTACAATTTGTAAAAGGATCATGTGACTAAATACTACTTTGTAAAATATATCTTTTTATTATGTTTGCCTTAATCCACTTAATTTATATTGATAATGAAATATCAAAGGTGCATTTTTTCTAAAATATTTTCAAAATTAATCAAATTTAATTTGAAAATTAAATGTCAAAAGTTACCAAGTATATTAAAAAATATTAAAATTTACCTTGAATTGGAAAATCTACTGCTCTGACTATTGCATTCAAAACTACCAAATTTGATTCATTTCCCCATGGCATTTCTTTTACTTTTGTCATAAATTTTTTTTTGTGATCTTTACTTCTTTTGCATCGAACAACCTACTTTTCAATGAACCTTGACTATATTCCATCAAGAGCAGTTTACCATCTGGCACGGATAAGATTGGAGAGAATGAATCCTAATAAAAAGTAACGATTCCTCTTCTCATTCCTTAAAAAAAAACGAATAGCTGAAAGATAAGAGACAAGAGATAAGAATGCAAAAAAGTCAGAAGAATACCACCATGAAAAAAAAAGAAAAGAAAGACTGGCATAAGAATAAAAAATAAAAGAAGACTACGAATCGATTTTACGTAGTAAATGCAGCTAAGCAGAATCAGAAAACTGGGCCAAAGAGTACTCTTTATAAAAGGGTTTTTGGTACATGCATGGTACTTGTATCCTATATTCTTTACTCTCATTCTTTTTCTTTTTCTCTCCATTTTTTACGAGCTGACTAACTTGATGTGACACTTTCAATTCTTATATGTGGATATATGGGACATTTCACGTCAACTCGTATACGGTCAAATAATAAAAATTGCTAAAAGATTGAAATTATGTTCCATTTAGTACTCAAAGCATGCAAAAAGTTATCAGATGTCAAGATCATTGTGATATCAAAAGATATGAAACATTAAAATTCATAATTTTCAGCTTTTTTGCAAAATAAAATTTTTAATGAATTTTTTATTCAATAACTATTAATTTTTGGTCAAAATTTAATAGAATATATTTAATTGGAAACTAAATAAACCTACATTTTTATAAATTACAATGTATAAATTATTTAATTTATCTGATACCGTAAAATGGGGCAAAGCGAGCAGTGCAGAGTAAGGCAAGCATTTTTTCATATATGATTTCCTAATTTTTTATGTAATTTTATGGATGTATAATAATAATTTTTTGAACTTCTGTTAATAATTTACAAAAAATTCAAAAAATTATTGTTATACATAAACAAGAATACATACTAAATTAGAAAATCATATATGAAAAAATACTCGCTTAACCTCACACTGCTTGCTTTACCCCGTTTTACGATATATGGAAAAATATTATTAATTCAATATACATGAAAATTATCCAGATTAATTTCCTTTTTGACATTTTAATTTTATGCTTTTTCCATAAAGAACGAATAAACATAAACAAAAACTTTTTAATTTACAAAAAAATCTTAATAATAATTTTTTTCTAAATCATAAGATTTCTGACTTTTTTTTTGATTAAAAAAAAAATATATGAAAACGTTTTTTACTAGAAACTATAAGTAAAATATATCTCATTATTAGTTCATAAGGCTAAAAGAACGCAATATTTAAAAAATGATAACATTATTATTTCTTTTATTATTTGATGTCGCTTTATGCTATCATTGCAATGCTAATTAGCGACGGAGATCGTCAGTGTGTTTGTGAATGAAGCACATGTAAAGTACAGTGGTACTTGTATCAATCGGCCGAAAGCGAGATTCGAACTCAGAACCTCGAGTTTACGAAGCCATCGTTCTACCGATTGAGCCACTGACTATCTCTCAAGTAAATCAAAAAAAATCAGAAATCTAATCGAGAAATCTCAAAAATTACTATTTTTTGTGACTATTTTACAAAATTAAGTAACTTTAGTAATTTATTTGAACGCGCGAGTCGACATGAAATGTCCCATATATATATCCAATGTTCGGTGCATGTGCCTGTGATATATGTCGCGCTTTTACTACTCGACAATAAAATCAATTCCGACTTTATGCGCTTCCCAGTCGCGAGGTTACATACGATGCCTCACACACAGTCATTATAATATGCAGCTGCTTTTCTACGTACAGAAAGCAAAAAAATTTATGTCCTAGTTTATATTACTTTTTTTTTACTTCTTCTTAATCCTTATGCTTGCTTTTATTCTTTAGTTTCGTCTTATAAAGATGGTCTTTTGTACTATCGTAGAGATTAAGTTTAAAAGTTAATCTTTATCTTGAAATCTTGGATGAAACAAGCATTGTTTACTTTCTAAAACTTTAGACAATTAGTTTTAGTTTTTTGATTAAAAAAAATATAATCTTTTGAAAGATTATTAAAAAATTCTATTTTTAATTGTACTTATAATATTTTTTAATATAAAAATCAAATTAAACGATGAAATAGAAATTATAGGAAAAAATTTTTCAAATGATTTAATACTATTTGTAAAGCAGTTGGCGTAATATGATCTTTTCTTTTTACACTTTTTTTTTCTAGCTTTTGACTTTTATACCAGATTTTTTTCTCAGTTTTTACTGAATAGACATTTGCTTTATAAGTAGATCACGTATAAAAGTACATTTTGAGTTGATCCATTTTTACTGAATTTCTCATCTATTCATTTACATAAATGAATTTAAAATATATTACGTGAAAATAGCAAAAAAAAAAGAAAAAGATGAAAAAACTGATGAAGCATTAACAATTCATATGATCTTGAAAAGGTAAATGTTAAGAATTACAATAAAATTGTATTATACTTTATTAAAAATATTAATTTATATTGCAGTGGACAATAACATCATTTGTATAAAAACGATGAACAATACTCTAATGAAGTGGACTTCATGAAAAAAATCAAGAGGGTATAAAGAGGGTTTAATATAAATTACTTCTGTTGAATTTAAATGATGCGATTGATAATGAAAATAAAAGAATTTTTCGTAAATTTTCAACAAATTATGTTTTTTCTTATGAGGAGATTGGCTTTAGTATCTCAGATTTATTAAGAATTCTTTTTTATTCTGAAGAATTCTTTACATTAAAATTCATTAAGAAAGTATATACATGGACGTTAAAAAACCGCATTTACCTTTATTCAGAGAAAAATGAAAATTACCAAAAAAAAGATACCGCATACGAGAATAGGATTTTGACTACAGGAAAATATTTTTTTTATTATTTAACGTCGCTGTATTTATGCTACCATTGTGATACTGATTGACGACGGATGTTTCTCGGTGTATTTGTAAACAAAGCACATGCATGTGCTTTGAAAAACTATGTAAGTTTGAATATAATACAAAATAATGATTACCGACACAAAGGTCTTCGGTGGCTTACTCAATAAAGCGATGGACTGGCAAACCTGAGGGCCCGAGTTCGACTCCTGCTCTTGTCCGATTTATACAAGCACCACTGTACGTTATATTACAGTGGTGCTTGTATAAATGGGACAAGAGTGGGAGAAATCGGGACCTCAGGTTGCCACCGAAGACCTTTTGTCGGTAATCATTATTTTGTATTATATTCAAACTTACTATTATAAAGATAGTTTATCCTAACTTTTTAATGATTCATGCTTTCAGTGAGAATATTTTCATTGAAAATTCTTCTAAAAAATATCCAAAATTAATAAAATAAAATTTATTTGATTTGGTAAAAATTAAAAATAACATAATTTTTAATAATGTCAATAATATATATTCAAATTACTAATTGTTTGACCATTTCGTGATAAGATCTCTACGTATAAATTCTTTTTTTCATCGATTTAGTCTTTGTAATATAAAACCAGCATTAAAATTTATAAAATTTTTGTGAAGAATATCTAGCTATTAATTATTGTTAAAGTGATATTAAAAAATTAAGCAAACTATAAAAAATTGGATAGAATAATTATACATAATAAATGATTATTTAATATTATCTTTAGCCCATTAAAATGTAGAATTTGTATTGAGATGATGCAATGGAGTACATAATGTATTAGTTACCGACATTACAGTTTCCCGAATTTTTAATTGCTATTAAAAGTTTTCCAAAATATTAGTTAAAATTGAAGACTGTAATATAGAGATGTTTTTACAAAATTTGGATTAAGAATAAAAAATTTGAAATAATAATTTTTTTAAGTTACAACATTCTAATCGTAATTAAAAATAGATTTTAATATATATGTGCTACTTTAAAACAGATTAATGACAAGATTATTGCGAATCGAGTTGCGAATCCATCGTTTTACCGAATGAGCCACTGAAGACCTTCATTAATTTATATTGTTTTTATTTTTCAAAACTTGACACGCTCGCTAAACCAGATCTAAAGACCGTGAAAAAACGGAAGTTTAAAAGAAAGTTATTGAGCATGATAAATCAGTGAGCAAAGACAAGAAAAAGCAAGTCTTATCGACCTTCCATTAAACTAAAAAAAAAAAAAGAACAAAAAGAAAAAGAGAAGCTTTTATACTGCATCGCACTCTCACGTGCACTGTTAAAAAATGAAAGAAACAGAGAAAGCAAGAAAGTAAGAAAGAAAGATACATAAAAGTAAAAGAACACGCCAATCCATTTTGCGTGTGCCTTTAGCCTTCGTCCGATTTCCTATCGACGAATTGAAAGTCCATTCTCGGATAAGAAAGAATGGATATATATACTAAAGGGTAAAACTAGCTTTGCGGAAAACTTGCACAAGCTTATTCTTTCTTTCTTTTTCTTTTCTTTCTTTCCGTCTATTGCTCGTAACATTACCTAACTCTCCTTTTCCTCTCGCTCTCTTTCTCTCTCGGTTAGTGCTGAAAATATCGCTTTTAAGAAAAGGTCGATACGTATATAGATTTTCATTTCATTTTTTTTTCAGGCATGTACATCTATATATATGATACAAAAGCTTTTTTTAAAAAGGAGGGCTTGATTGTATTTAGGATTTTGTTTGGGATTATTTTTATCGAGGATCAGGGAATATAGAAAAAGCAAAGTATTATTGTAATATGCTTGTAGGCCGGTGAATCAAGAAAAGAAATATTGGATTTAGTTTTTTTTTTTCCTTTCTCCTTCTTTTTTTAAAAGGAACGATCGAAGAATGACAATAATAAAATCATTCAAAATTGAGGATATTGGAATTTTTCTTTTATACTTTTTTTTCTCAACATAAAAATACGAATATTGAGGAATGATAAATAAATTGACGACGATAAAAAACTTTACACGATTTTTCAAATTTATTGAATGCTTTTTTATTTGTAAAAGTAATAAGGAAATATTAAAATATTACAGAATTTTAGTAACGATTTAAATACTTATTTTGAAAGATGAATATTAACATAACTAAAAATTTGTGTTTCTTAATTATAATTTAAAACAAAAGCAACTCTGAATAAAAAATTGCATTATAAGAGTTTGTAGGATTTACAATTGAAACGCTTCAAATGTTTGAAAATATTTTGTAGTGAAATTTTATGGCAATGCAAAAATGAACAATTCTACTATATGCAAATTTAAAAAATTACGTAGAGATTATAATTTTACTTATTTCTATATTATTTTGTTAATACTATCATTTAAGTAATTTAAAAGTTTCTTTTGTTAATGAATTATTTTCTTTTGCTAAATTAAGAGCGCCTCGGTAAAACTAATGATGCATCACCAAAAATCATGCTGCAGGATCATCAATACGTAAAAAATTAAATTTACATTATAACCTTGTTATTTTTATAGCATATGTTAGATTGACGTCCATATTTATTTTATTATAAAATAAGTAAAAAAATAATTTGCAATTTTAATTTTCAATTAATTTAAATTTCTAATATGTGTAAAATAGTATAACTATTTCTAGTAAGAAATACAATTTTTTTATTCTTTTTGATAAAAACTTAATTTAAATTAATAAAATTACGTAAAAATTGTATGTATTTAATAGTTTTCTATTTTGTTAATAATTTTTTTGGTATTAAATTTAGAGCACCTAAGTACAATTACTCTGGCACCACCAAAAATATATGCGCTACTTCAGATTTAACTGTCCCAACAATTAAACCTGAAGTTACCATCAACACACGAAAAGCTAAATTTATATTATAGATTCGTTATTTTGATAGCGTAAGTCAAATAGCCACCTATACTCATTTAGTTATACTAAAACTTGTACTTGTTTGAATATAGTCAATCGATTCGAAAAGAAGATGACTATACTTGTTTCTTTTGATTTTGTATTTACAATTTGTTACTTGTAATACAAATAGTAAAAATTAATTATTAACAATCACGTAATAAAAACGAAAGAAATTTTTACTTTTTTTGACAGTAAATTCTTTTTTAATATTGTCAAATGAGGTATATTAATTTTAAAAATGTGCCTTGTTTTCAATGTATTTTGATATTTTGAAATTATTGTTTAATTTTTCACATTGTCAAATAGATCCATTATTTTTAATATATTATAAAAAAACAATTTATAATTTTAATATTTAATGAACCTAATTTTCTAATATGTGTAAGACAACATAGCTATTTCTAATGTATTTAAAATTAATGATACAATTTTCTTAGTTTTTTAAAAAACCATCTTTCAATTTAAAAATATGATCAATCTTAGTCTGGTTACACTATTTCATACGATTTTTCTAATATTTCATTAAATTTATGAATTCACTTATTTTTATAGTATTTTTTAGATTATTGTTTAGACAAGTTGAAAGTTAATATATCTCAGTATTATTATTTAATATGGTATACAGAATACATATTTATTTGCATATGGTTTTTTTGGATTATTTATTAGAGAGCCAATAAACTAAAGTATTACTAATATCATTATTTAATATTCAACGTTAATATTTAATATTAAATATAATATATAAAAAGTCTTATAACTTCCACGTTAATCAATAAAACCTTGAATATTAAACCATGTAATATTTACAAAAAGAGCTGCAACATGTCAAAGTTTTCTTTTTTCTAAAATTGCAGTTTTAAACTAATTATTCATACAGCTGCCTGTTACTGGTTAAGGCCCTGCTGACCTTTATATCTCTTTATCAAAAATTTAAAAAAATGTTTAATCTTTAATTAAAAAAAGCTTACACAAAATATTAATTAACTGCTCATCTTTGTATCTATTAATTACTTTTGAAACTACCTTGTTTATTTTTTTAATGACTAAAATACTTATAGAAAAATCCCGTTCACTAATAACATATGTTCATAATTAGAGTCCAAACTTAAATTTTTACATAATAGTTTACAAGCTATTATTCAATCAGAGGCATTTTCGAATAACAAAATATAAAATACAAAAAACAGCTAATCGTTATTTATTTAGTATTTTGACACAAGATAAACAGAATAGAAAATTTAAAAATTACTCGTGTTGAAAGTATCAACCCACGCTTCGGAAAAAAAGAGCCACTGTTATAATAACAAAGCCCGAAGTATTTTCAATGGAAATGAGTTGCTGGGGGAGAGCCAGGGGTACACGTCTGTCTAGTTTGTAAAATATTCAGATATATGAAGAGACACATGTAAAAAAGAATGAAGAAAATATAAAAAAATCCCAAATAAGCATCTCCACGCTCATCATCGGGCTTTACAAAAATATCATTTCTATTTATGTTTTCTTGCTTTTTTTTAAAATGGAAATTAGTACCGCTGAAAATATGTTACTGCATATATATGTATTCCGGGGTTATAAATGCGCAAGCTAAATTGAAAAGTATTTAAAAGGAAAAAGTAAAGAAAAAGAAAAATTTTGCATGTGTACTTTTTTCATAACGTTCGCTTGGTGATTTATGTCTTAAAGTTTTCATTTTTGCAGCTTTTGAAAACAAACTTTGTTTTTTTTTTCTGCATTATACTTTATGCACTCCATATTTTTTTAACGTTAAAAATTGCGTTGATTAAAAACTAGAGTTAAGTTACAAATAATATTAGTTTCACAAGGAACGGAAAAGTATTTTATTCTTTCAATTTTTTACTTTCAAAAAAGGAAAGCGAATAAACGTTGGATTAACTTGGTTAATCATCTATTTGGTTCACTCTGATATTTTAGAGTGAAAAAAAATACAACCCAGAAAGAAGAAAAGTTTGCCATTCGTAGTTTTGAGGTGTAGCAGCCGTTTTTTTTCCTCTCTCTCTCTCGACTGATTTTCATTTAAACTTCTTTTTTTTCTGCACTATAAAAAGTCTTTATGGTTTTGCAATAAACTAAAAGTACAATTAAACGATACTATAAAGTTGTTTCTTTTCTACGCAGCAGAGATGTTACGAGAAAGAAAAAAAAACTGTTTTTTCTTCCTCCAGGAAAAAACGTTTTCAGTACAGAATTATTTTCTTTTAGTTTAAATGAAAAAAAGTATTGACTTACTTTAAATTTTCTTTGAAATAATATTATATAGTCCAGAGTAAAAATGTCTTTGCAAGCTTAAACGTAATTTTATCATTTTTTTCTTTTATTAAATAAGCACAAAATTGTTCACAATCATCCAATTACTATTCATCATTAAATTTTTTGCACGCAAGAAAAATAAAGAAAATTTTTCATTAAATTTCTCTAAATCTTAACTGGTGCGCAAAAATCTACATGTACACCGAAATACGTAGAAAAGCGTTTCTAGAATAAACATATGTGTACTACATTCTCCAAACCTCAAACGGAATTGTTTACGCTGTTGTTCAAGAACAAAGATTGTTTTACGACTTGGGACTTGTCGTTTTTCTTCCTTGACTAGTCAAAGAAAGTCAGAAAAAAAACGAAAAGACAAATTTGAATATAAAATGAAGATAAAGAAAAAAAGAAAGCTTAAAAAAGCTTGCAAGTTCGAATAGCCCCAGGTTTGTTCTACTCCTTTTTTCTTTTTCATTAATCTATGCGCACGCGTATATATATATATATATATATATATGAAATCTCATTAAAATACATAGCGAAATACGCAGATAATTGACTTCATTTTACCGTTGATTAAAGCAATTAATTAACGTCAGCTCACTTCTGTTTTACGTATATATTGAATGAAGGAAAAAAATGAGGAAAAATTAAATGCTTTGATTGAATTAAGCTTTGATAATTTATGTTGAACTATTTGCTCGTCAAACGTAATTGTAACTTTATGTTATTTTCTATGGTGGTGCGATGTGTAAATTAATTAGTTAAACGATTACCGTTTGAATATATGGAAAATCGACTTGTTATTTAACGTAGAATTTTATTTGCAATTTCAAGCTTGTACAAATTTAGCTGAAACACTAGTGACCCGTTTTTTAAAAGTTTGGTTTGGTTTGTTAGTTACGTGTTTTACATGCATCGATATATTGTAAATTTGAACGTTCGGCAGATATTAAAAAAAAAGCTTCGAACATAGAATATTTATTTTAAAATATTCATGAATACAGTGGTTTTTGTTGTAAAAAAATATTCAATAGATAAAGCCACAAATAATTTTTTAACGTAAAAAATTTTTTTTTTTTCTTCTAATAAATTCTGTTGCCATAGAAAACATAACTTTCGTATTAAAATCAAAATGTTAATTAAAAATATTCAATTTTTTCAATTTATTTTTACAGTTAAAAAATTATAACGACAAATTAATATTGAAATAATTCGGCTTTCCATTCCCAAATCTGTCTAACGTGCTTTCATATACTTTCTATTGAATATTTTTTTCCTGTTTTTTTTTTAACTCTCACACGTGGACAGCAGTGAATTTGAATCCTTTTAAGCGAACTTTCATGTGTAATCACTAGCCGCACCAATTTCCGTTTCCGTTGACACGCGAGAGACAAGTTTCAGCGTGTGAATCCAACTTTTTGGCATTTCGTTTTCTATTTTTTTTTCCTCTCCTATTTTTAGTTTTTTTTTCCTTTTTTTTTGTAACGTCGGTATGCCATCAGTTGGAAATGGTAGCCCACAGTGTTGAGCGCGAATTTTCCACGAGGAGCAGTCAATTTAAATATGCATGAAGGGCGGGCTCGCATGTTTCACCGGCAACCTCGTTAACTTTCCTAGCGAATGCGAGCTTGTGCAGATCAACACACGTATGCATATGTGTGTGTTCGTGTCGATGTGTATATGTATATATATAAAAAAAACCGAGGACTCGGATTAGCGTTACAGTGAGGAGAGAAGGGAGGGATGGGGGGTAATCAGCTTTTCTTTCCGGTGACGTATATACGTAAAATTGGAAGATCGACTAGGTAAATTTTTCTTTCTCTTTTATTCTAAGGGATAATGTGGTAAAGTTGGAGAGATGGAAACTTTGGATAAAGAGCATTTTTTATGCAGAGTAATTAAAGTTGAATTTCAAGTCAACTACTACTCTAGATAAAAAGTTTTATGAGATTAAATTTTTAATGAAAAAAAAAAGATATTAGTTGAATTTCATTTTTAAATATAATTGAAATTGTATATGCAACTTTTTTGTTTATATTTGGAGAACGTATGAAATATAAAGTTTACGCTTTTTAAAAATTCATAAATGTAGCAGAATAAACAAAAAAAAAATTAAAATTACAAAATTTATAAAACATAATATTTGATGTATTTTTTTTGGATTCCAGTATATGTTTGGATTGTATCAGCAATATCAGTTTCGAAAAATTCGAAAATTTTTAGTTACTTTAAAATATTGATTATAAATAAACAGCTTGTCAAATGTATATTTCATCTTTATTTTCTAACTTTAATTAGTATCATTTTATACTGTCAAATTGTATACCAAAAACATCGTAATATATAAAAAGGAGTGTCTGAAAAATATTGAGTGAAATCACATTAAAGGTATTTTAGTTTATTTGGTAAAATTCCAAGTTTTGGTGATTTAATGCTTTGAAGCTTCAGTGAAAAATACTAGCACGCATAGTCACGTATCGGTGAATTTTTTGACTAGCGATATTGTCAGAAAGTTAAAAGTTAATGCATCAGTGTTGTGCTTTAAAAAGCTATAATTAGATTATTTAAATTTATTTTAAAATGAAAGAAGGAACATTCAAAATTCAATAAATCAAGCTAAGCTTAGTAAATTTTGAATATTTATATTAAAAAACAATAATTAATCATAACATTTTTTTCTATATACATCATTAATAAAATCCAAATTTGTATTTCAGAAAAAAATACAAAATAGTGTTGAATCATCCAAATTATAAATAAATCTATAGTCGATTCATATTTCAAAGAAAAAAAAATAAACAATACCTTTTTGATTATTGTTTTTGACTATAATCCTTTTTATTTTAATAATACTTAAGATTCTATTATAAACAAACATATCTATCACACAAATCCCATCACGTAATACTGCCTTAACTGACAAATACGTATGATTCAATTAACAATAAATACATAGCTTTGACTATTAATTTACCATCGTAAACGTATCTACTACCTACCTTTTCCGTTATTACATGATAATATCTTTACGAGCGGTATATATACATGCATGTGCCATTGTCGTCTTCCTTATTCAATTTAAGAGCACGTGAATTTACAAGCATTTTGCGTGATATGCACATTACATTCGGAAACAAAATGATAATGTAAGTTTTTAAGGCTGAGACTGGTTCTTGTACTTTTTTTATTCGGAGTTATATCAAGAGTTCTGACCGACTTTCGTTTCTTCTTTTTCGTAAAGATTTTTTTTTTCAGATAGGAAGATATAATTCTTGAAAAAATGACAACATTTTTGGTAGGAGATTACTGCTTTTTTTTTAAGTGAATAAATTTTGTCAGCAGGCATTAATGTCTCTTTAAAAAGATTATTTATTTCCTGTGATAATTCATACATTCAGTTTCGGAACTTTTAAATATTCACGATGACTATTTGTTTATTATTTTACAAAAATTGTTTGTAGATTTATTATCCAGATTGCGAAACAAATTCACGAAGTTAATAATATTATAATGATATAATAGTAAAAGTCATATTCTGTTTTCAATTAAAACTTAAAATTTCAAGATTTTGCAATTCAAAATTAGGTGTTATAAAACTTGAGCTCTATATCCTTTATACATTAATCCAGCTTGGTATTATACCATTATAATTTCAATGATGTTATGTCACTGCACTTGGTAACAACTGCTAGATTTGCATCTAATTTAAACTGTATTTCTTACATTGTTAGTTAATTCATTAGATGAAACAGCATAATATCAAAATAGAAAATTAGCTTAACTTTGTTCTTCATCAATTACAAGGATTCTGTTAAGTGAGTATATCATTGTTATTATAATGAAGGATAATACAGTATTTTTTAATAGGAATTTAACTTTTTGAAAATTAGAAAAGCCATAAAATTATTAAACAATTATTTGAATTGATTGAAATAAAAAAAATTAATGTTTGCACAACATTGTGCTTTAACAGAGTGATTTTTCAAATATATTTCTTTTATTACACTCGAAAGCCATCACTAATGAATTTGCGAAGGAGAAAAAAAACCTAAAACTATACTTGTGTATCGTGAATCGTTCAATAAGATCTAACGTTTTCTCAAGGCAACTAAAGATACTTCCTTCATCTAAAAGTAAAGAAAATAAAAAAAAAGGAAGAAGAAGAAGTCAACTAGCGTGGAGAACGAAGTAATTTTACCGATGATTGATCCTTCATGGCAAACATCAATCTACTCTAAGAATACGTACTACTACCTTTAAAAAAATATATAAGAGTTGTCTTGTTGGCAATTTACGGAAGCTGGCTATCCTAAACTTTAATGCTTTGAGAGTCTTGTTTTTTTTATTGTTAAACGTTAATTTCACCTTTTTTAGTGTTGTATCCAGGAAGATTTTATTGACAATAGAGTGGTATTGTGTTTTTCTAAATTACTAAAAGTAAATTTTAACTTTATTTATTAAAGATGAGAAATTTTTTGCAAAAAAGTATGATGAAAGAAGTGACATATTTATTTTGGAATTGAAAATGATATAACAAAATTTAAAAAATATTTAATCGTTTATTGTATAATAAAATAACAAAATTTTAGGTAAAAATTGCTTAATTATTCAATTTATAAAATTGTAAATTAAAGATCGTAAATATATTTTGACATGCATCTAAATAAGCATAAATTATCATCAAAAATAAATTCCATCATTAAAGTAAAATTTACAAATAAACAACCATGAAAAAGTCATCAATATTTTAAATTTCATCTGATCGTTATACGTCATTTTGCATATTATAATTTAAACGGTACTTCTTTTGAAAATATAAAATTAAATAATGACTATAAATTACATCCCATAAATAAACACACTTCTTCATCTGCGACTTAACGCTATAATCCAAATTTATAACCGCAATGTTAATTCCGACAAGATTCGCTCGTAATCGAGATGCAAATGTTCTTCGCGAGCATTAATTTTTATTTTTAGTCAAATGCAGATGAGTTTAAAAAAGAAAGCAAGAGAAATTAATGAAATTCAGAAATACACTTGTAAATTAAAAAGCTTTTGTAAAATATTAAATTGAACATTATTTTCCATCGGATTTTATATTGTTCCAGACGAAAAGTTTTAATTAACATTAAATAATATGATTTTCATGATTGCAACTGTATAATATGTGATTCAATGTATTGAATAAATTGTAACAATTGATTTGTTGTTTTAGTATTCAATTAATTCAAATTTTGAATGTACACTGTTAAAAAAATGATATTTGCTTCCATTACATGTAAAAAAAGATCTTTTTACTTTTTCTAAAAATAATCCTTTTATTAAAAATATGCTTTATTTTCAAACGTTTTGATATTTTAGAATTGTTGTTACTTTTTGACACTGTTAAATGGGATTCATATTTTTACTGGTAGGAATCATTTTTATACCATGTTTTGGCCATTGCATCAAAATAAAGAACTAAAAATGGGAATTTTTTTGCCATTATTTAAACTGATATAATAAGTTTGTTGCTGATACAATGTTAATACATAATGCGCATTTTTACTAATTAAATTGTTAATTTATAAACAGAAAAAATACTTATAATTAAATCTTTATTAAATGGAGAATTCATCTGTAAAGTACATTTATTGATGCGAGTTTATTTGTATAAGTATTACAAATTCATTTACATTATATTATATAATCTACACTAAAAAGTGGGATCGATAATACTTTCATTTGAGTCTGATTGACTATTCGAATATAAATGGCTAACTTTTAAGTCAATCTGATTATGATCCGATCGGCCATCATTATCTGAATGAAACTTTCATAAATTTGATCTTTTTCTTTCATTGGAAAATCAGTAAATCAGTAAACTATTATGATCACTATTGTTTTAAGTATTTTTTTCAAAATTATTATCATTCGAGTTAGTTTTCTTAATATATTCACGTATATTTCAAGTTATAAAGGGATTTGTAAAAGTTACTTTTAAGCGCTTATTGAAATTTTCTGATTGTCATTTTAAAAAACGATATTCTTTCACAAATTTTGTGCTCTCATTTGCACTTCTATTTTTATGTTTATTATTTAATTTCATATTATTTTATAATTAAACCACTAAAAATATATATTGAAAAATCAAAAAAGCTTCAATTTGAATTTTGAGTATGTATAAAATCAGAATTATTTACATTTTTTGGTTATCAGAATTAAAATCATTAATAAATTATTAACTTATCACGTAAATTAATTAATATTTGACCAGCTAGGTAGATTTTTTTAAATAAATAAAAAAGTTCAATTTTAATCTTTGTAATTCTAATATATAAAAATTACGTAGATCTTTCCAAAATTATATTTTTAATAGTTTTTATTTTCAAGAACTTTTATTTTTATTAAATAATGTTACTATATCACTGAGAAAAATGTGTTTTAATTATGCGTTTGATGTGAAAGAATCCTTAATTTATATAATTTTACAAGAAGTTTAGCTACTGTTACAGTACCTATTTATTATACATTAAGTATTAAGTTTATATTATTGTCTCATGATTTTTAAAACAGACCGAATATCGAGAAGTAGTTTACAGTAAATTTATTGTACTATAATTATCGTACTTATTAATTTTAATATAAAAACTCATTCCTAAAGAGAAATTGATATATTTGCTTCTTGTTACACACATAATGCTAGTAACCATTTTCAATTTTGTTATTAAATAATATCTTATGATATACTAAAAAGTATTTTTATTAAAATTTACATAAGTACTTAAGTTTATTTGTTTAAGTACAATACAAAAAATTTAAGGAATTCCTTCTACTAAAAAAAAACTTTAAACAATAAATAAAAGTTATATAATATCATTAAACTTTTTAAAATTGTAACTTATCTTATAAATTTAGAACTTATGTCATTAATAAATGTCTTATTTTATTTAATTATAGGCGTCAAAGTAAAGCAACTATGACGCCGCCAAAAATATATCGAATAAAATAACGCCTTTGTAGTATTTTCGATACCTAGATTTCAGTTAATATCATTATATAAAAAGTTAAATTTATATTGTAGTCTCGCTATTTTGATAGTGGATATCGAATCACCACCTACAATCAATTTCTTGTACTAAAATTCGCACTTCTTCATTTAATTAGAGAAAATCAAGTCAAAAAAAAAATGACTTTACTTTTCTCTTTTCTTTTTATATATTGCAAACGAACTTCTATTTTTATTAAATAATGAGCGCTTAAGCATAGCTTACTATATAATTGCCAAAGATATGATCCAATTATGAGTTGAGTGTGAAAGGATCCTTCGTTTACATAATTTTACATCAGGCGTAGCTACTTGTTACCATAGTTATTGATAATACATTAAACACAAAAGTTATATCACGTTTTCGTGACTTTGATAGCATGAGCTCATCAGTATATAATTAATTCAAATTTTTAATACATGTAAGATAGAATAACTGTTTCTTAAGCAAAAAATGAAAATTTCAAATATTACATCTCAAATTAGAAATCTGGAAAAAATATTAAGTAATCACGCAAATTAATTGATTTTTGTCCAGATCATGTTCAATTTTTTTTTAATAAACAAAAAAAAATTTAATTCAAATTAAAGTTGCACTGAAAAAAATTAGCTTTGTTAGCTTTTGTACCCAAGCGGATTTCGTTTGGTAGACTCAAGGAATACGATTTCACGAATTTATTTAGTTTTATTTGATATTAAAGACATTAATAGTAATTTTTATTATTAAATTAAAAGAGATTTTACTGTAATTATTGCCTCATGACCTTGATTGATCAAAATATCGAAAAATCGTGTACGGCTAAATTATTGCACTAATAGTTACATCAGCTCTTTTTGCGTTGATATTATTAGAAATTTTTTTGTTGAATAATATTTTATGATATATTAAAAAATATTCTTATTAGAAATTAAATAAGTACTTAAGTTTATTTGTTTGAATAAAATATAAAAAAGAAAAAAATGTATGTTTTCTGAAACAACTTCTTTCTCTTTAAAAAGAACTTGTCGAAAAAAAATAAAAATTATATAATTTCATCAAACTTGTTTGCAACTTATTTTAAATATAAATCTACAGCTTATATTATTCCTAAATTTTTTTCTTTTATTAAATTATAGGCGCCGAAGTAAAGAAAACTAAGGCACCGCCAAAAATATATTATCATTGAGGAAAATAAAATACGCAATTTTATTTAGTTGCAAACTGAAGTTAATATCAGTGTATAGAAAGTTAAATTTATATTTTAGTCTCGCTATTTTGATAGTAGATATCGAATCACCACCTATAATCAATTTATCGTACTAAAGTTCATACTTGCTTATTTCATTAGAGATAATCAATTCAAAAGAAGAATAACATTACTTTTTTGTTTCTATTCATAACTTTAATTATTTTACTACTTATAGTAAAGAATATAATATTTGTCGTTTCATTTGATTTTATTAAAATTATTTATTATCATTATAAATTATATTATATCTACAATAATTTTGATAAATAAAATTATTTTTACATGCTGATTAAAAATTACATAATTAAATAACTTTGTTTGTTTAAATGTATTGTATGATACCTTTTACCTTTTTGAATATAATTTAAAAAAATGAGTATCAATATTATCAAATTAATTGTACTTTACTTTTAAAGATAAGTCATAAAATAGTTGAATATTTTTAAATAGAACGAGCATATTAAATAAATTGTAAAAATATTTGTTTTTTTATTTGTTAAGTAACTTAATTTGTAAATATTGTTAAGGTAAAATAACTATTAATAATGCATATAATAAAAGATAAAAATCCTCTTTACTTTTCGATAAAAACATTATCCCTCAAATTAATAACCCGGTAATTCTTAGCCTAGTTACACGGATTAATAAATTTTTGGCCAGACCAGCCGTCGCGGTTTTACGAAGGTTACATTTGCAAATTTCTTCATTAACCGAGCATAAATTTAAATCGTTTACTAAAACGTATATATTTGTACGTCTTGAAATGTATTTATAACGACAGAAATTCATTGAAAAGCTTTATAATAGCAAAGTTGATACGCTCTCAATCTTTTGATAAAGGTGGCTGAACTTTTATATTTTCAGATTTAATAATTGGGAAATCGGAAAAATTAAGATTATTGAGCATTTGTTTAGTGTATTTTCTTCAAACGTTTAAGATTTATTGATTGAAATTGCAAGTTTTAGCATTGTTTAAGCAATCTTTATGATAGAAATGACATTATTACTTTGATTTTTTAAACTTTACAAATGTTAAAATATGTCATATTTTCTCTTTGAAATCAATTCCACAGTAATTAACTGTACAGATTACAATATTTATATTTATCAAAAAATCCCGCAAGATAACTACAATAGCAAAGATTTAAACGCTTCGAAATCGATCTGCATAAACACATTAATAAACTCTTTCACGGCGTTTCATAAGTTATTTCTCCACGGTTAGATCTAAAAATATAACCAACCAAACTTTTTCGACTAGATAACTTTGTAGACGAAAAGATAAAAAAAAACCAAAAAGAAAAGAAAGAAGACACACGAGCTTTATCTGGATAGTTTTATGTATTCATACATGAGCTTACCTAAATTTTCCAACTTTGTTATTGTGGTATATATATACGCGAGGTGTTGTATATTGGTTAGCCAACAATTTTACAAACAGGAAAAAGAATATCTTCCTGACCTCCAAATACGATTATAGAAACTTGTGGTCTTCTTGTGTGAAGATTTTACTTTCAAAGTTTGAGTCATCTACTAACGGATGCCAAATCAAGAGATAACTTTAAGTAATATTAAATAATCAAGGAAATAGACATTGATAAATAGAACATCCGGTGTAGTGTAACCATAATCAAAATATCTATACTTTTAAAAAATTGTGAATTGAAAAAAATATAGGTTTGTAATATTGTTACTTTCTGAGTTTATTATAATTATAAAACATTTTCAAACTTAAATGAAAGAAAAATTTTCTGGATATCAAGCAAGCTGCTCTGCTTACTAATGATGAACTCGCAATATAACTCAAGTAAATACGTGCAGTACTTCTTCATTCATATTTTTTTCTTTAATTTAATAAGTAAATATCTAAAAAAAAGCAGAAACTTTATTAAAAAAATGTAAATTTCCCTTTTACTAAACTAGAGCAATAATAAAAATGTTGAAATTATTACTTGGCGGAAGTAAAAGTAAAATTAATTGTGAAAAATGACTCGGAGAGAAAAAGAATATTTTGGCTAAATTTTAAAGGTCTTTTTTTTGCAGTCAATGGTGTAAATTAATGTTGCGAACTACTGTTTGCATGATAATTGGCTATGTCGAAGCTTTATTTTACGATTTTTGGCACTAGACAGTCTAAATTTAACCATTTATTTAGCACCAAATTGTATTATGTCAAGAAAGTTATTTTCAGATCAATTGCTCAGTATGGAAAAGTATAATGTTTAAGTTGTAATGTTATAACGTTACTTAATGTTAGCAAATTTTGAGAGTGATAATTATTGAAATGCTTTTTTAAAATTGATTATAATTTATTAAATTTTGCTCATTAATTTAAAATAATACTCTTATGTTTTTATCATTTTTTAGTTTAATTTTAAATGAATAAATTTAAAGAAATAAATCTTCTAATTGAAAAACATTACAAATTCTTTACAATAGCTATTGGAGAATTAAACGCCTCTTGTGCACCGGAACCAAAGGGGACCATACATACTCTGCACATTCATGGTCTATACAACTAAATAATTCAACATTTCATCATTTTACATTTCTATATGATGGCATATAAACAGCAACCATATTTTAAAACAAAATTTATACAATATTAGATACTCGTATTTTCAATAAATAATGAAATTATATTTTTCACCTTAAACATACTTTAAAATGATAAAATTGTCAAAAATAATGCTAATATTTAGAAATCCTGCATTGCCTACATTATGCATTGTAGCATTAATTTTGATTATACAGATACAGACCTAAACACCTTTATACGCGTGCATATACCTCGGCTGAAATTATTAAACAAGCAAGTACGTATTCCCCTCTCTCTTTTCCCCAGTTGTATTTAGGCCGCATAACAATCTACCCCTTTATAACATGAGAGCAAAAGCTCATGTATACGGTATAAAACGAGGCTGGCAGCGCACATATATACGTAACACATTCTTCACGATAAATCCACGAGTACTACCGAAAATGTGGTACCAGAAGCCAGTAGCAATAGTAGTAGTAGTTATAAACTATAACATAATTCGTATAACAGCGTAGATTCAACGAAGATTGCAGTAGCAGCTGCCTTTCTTTCATTCTTTCTTTCTCTTTCTCTCTCTTTATTTTGTAGATATAAGCAAGTTACTGTTGGCTTAAAATGAATTATAAGTCTATGCGCGTAGAAGCGTAAAAAGCAAGAATATTTACGAGAAAAGGTTGCACCGAGAGTAGTAGAAGTAGTAGCAGTAGCTTTGGTCTAAAATTTTAGGTTGCTTCGCTGGTATCACGGTGCACATTGTATACAAGACTGATGTTACGTTACTGTTGTTATTTATGAGATGAGTTTTTTGTTAACGTCGTTATTTCGTTGTTTTTTTGACCTTTTTTTTTTGTTCTCGCTGGTGGGTAGGTGTGATTATGATACTGATGAGTTTAGGAGGATGTGCATAGCCTAACAGGTTCACGAGAGAGCGAGAGAGAGAAAGAGTTTTTTGGAGAATTTGGATGTTGACTAAAATTTATGAGATCATTTTAGGGAGATGACGTTATATTAAAAAGAAAAAAATTATATTATTTTGATGGATTGCAAATGCAGTATACACTTTTAGGAAAAAATTGGGTCGCGACGAGAAAAAAAGAAGAACGAAGATTCGGAGAAAAAAATAATTTATTTCTAGAGCTCGTTTTTACATTATGACTTATAGATATAATGTTGAATTTATATACTTTGCAGTTTGTTGAAATATGCAGATTGATGCTTTTTTATTTTTACAATTTTTTTTTCCCTTTTTGACTAATGTTTCGCATTAGTACTTTTGATGAATGATACGAAAGTATGATGCAGAAAGTGATTGATGCATTTAGGTAGAGATAAATTGAAAATGTAAAAAGGGTTTGTGCGAACGGCAGGGAAAGAGAAAAAAAAGAGTGTGCATTAAAAATTTGCACTTACACGAGTAATTCATGTAATGTTAAAATCATAATGTTTCCAACGCATAAATATGTATGGGAAATAGAGTATTGATACAATTTTCAATTAAGAAACGTCATTATTTCATTAAGTTTATCATTATGTAAATTTTGAAAAATATTTTTTAAAGAATAAAGAAGATAACAGGGTTCTAATATCCAGAGATGGAATTTTAATAAACTACACTAAATTCATATCATCAATAAATTTTTTCTTTTATTGAATTATGAGTGCCTAAGTAAAGCTACTAAGGCAACGCCAAAAATTGATTTGAAACTAAATCAAAAATATTACTTAATAGCTAGAGACCGAAGTTAGTATTAATACACAAAAGGTTTAATTTATATTGTAGGCCTCGTTATTTTGATAGCGTTGGTCGAATTGCCACCTGTAAACATATTATCATACTAAAATTCAAACTTGTATACTTCAATATAGAATATTAATTCAAAAGGAGAAAGATTATATTTGCTTTTCTATATTTGTATTTATAATTTAATTGATTTTCTAAAACAGATATATAAGAATTAATAACATTTTTACAAAATACTTTCAAACTTTTAAATGGAACTATTATGCGGAATAAATTTTAAAAATATAATCTGTAATTTGTATATTCAATTAATTTATTATTTGTATGTAAAATGACATAATTATTTCTAATGCACATAATGAAAGCATAAAATTTTCTTTTTTTTCGGTAAAATATTATCTTTTCTATTAATTAATTATTTAAAATTTAGGTAATTTTTGTTTGGATATCATATTGAATGATAAAAAAATTTGTATTGTTAAACTACACTATTTTTTCCGCAAAACCTATATTAAATGTCAAAATTTTGTAATTTTTACTCATCAATTTCACCAACTATCTCAATTTTTAAAACAGCAATGAAAAGTTTATATTTTTTAATAAATATTCAATTGTTTTACAAAAAGCTGTCAAAGCCAGCTTAAATTCAATTAAATTGATAAAATTTTTCAATTAGTTAAGAAAATTACTTCTATAGTTCTCATTAAACTTCGTTTTTCATTAAATTGTAATTACACCCAAGAAATACCGTCAATCGTAGAAAATTAACGTTACAATAATTCCCTGCTGACATCCACACTTATGTACATATTCAATCTTCCTATAGTCTCGCTATCCACGTAAAATCCCTGAAGTAAGAATTTTTTTCTTTTTCTTTTCATTTCGTACAAAATGTAAAGCGCAGACGAAAGAAAAGCCGCAGAAAAAAAAATTTTTTTGGACAATAGAATTTAATTTGCCAAGAAGCAAAAGCATTTTATTCTCTCTTTTTGTTAGAGCATAGTCAGAAGCTAACTTTACGTGTATATACGTGTATATATACATATAAGAATAAACGCAAGCAGTAGCAATTAGACGGGCGTTGAAATGAACTTTCAACTCTTGCAAGCTGCACACAGTAGCAGTTTGAACAGTAACATGGGCGGTCTGGTCAGTAATTTCAGGATATAGCCATTGTCCTCTAACGATACTAAGAGAACAATTAATGTTCCTCGTTTTCCCTTTTCTACATCTAGTTTTCTCATACATTTCCTTGCATTTTCACATATATATATGCAAGCTTTCGTTTAAAGTAATGATTTTATTCATTCGATATTGTAAAACGCGAAAAGCTTTTAGCATAACCTTATAAGTTAGAACAGGCTTTTAATATGGATATTTTATATGCAAGAACATGTGCGAACTATCAAATAAATCATATTTGTGAGTACGGATATGCATGGGCATTGATGGAAGTGCAAACGTATATATTTGCGCTTGTGAGTAAGCCCAAAGTTTCTTTGTATAGGTGAATACGTGCAAGTGGTGCGTATGTGTAATTTTTACGATAATTACGTAAGTGTATTTGAAATCACTAGTGTATTCGTGTGCATATAATGTATAAACAATACTATACGACTTGCACCTAGCAAGTCATCGGCGAGTAATAAATTTACGGTGAACAATAGCACTTTATATAAAAAGAAATAATTAATTTTTGGACTTTGAAAAAGTAGGTTGCACACTTTTCTTTTTCATTTCATAGAGCGCATTATTGTTTTCTCTTTTAAATATTGTTTCGTGAAATAGCATTTTTATTAAACATAGACGTGCGAGGAATTGAGGAAAAGATTAATTTATTAATTATAAATTATGAGATTATTTATAATTACTTTAGTTTTTTTTAAATTTTTTAATGATTCAATGAATTTAAAATTAATGCGATCATACAAAGACCCTTTTTTACCAAAATTTTATTTCTTTCTAACAATAAATATCTTCGAAAAACCCGAATACTGTCTATAAACTTAATCAAAATCCTGAATCTGAAAACAAAATTTTTTCTTTCCATATAAATAAAAAAAAATGATCATCATAAACACAATGCTACGCAATCGTTTTTTCACTACTCTCTTCATTTCTTTTTTTTTTCTTGCTCCCCCGTCCATTTACATTCTACGATTACTGCCGCGTGGCTAAGCAGAAAGCCAAGTATTTTCTTATATTGTCTGCAGCTTTCGTACGCTGATATAAGTTCTTTTACCCCTCCTCGTATCCAAAAAAACTTGTATCCTTCTTAAACATCACTAGAAAGGAGGGAAAAAAGAGACTTGGAAGTTATCTGCAAAGTAGAGACGAAAGAAAAACCCCTCTCTCTCGAAAAAAAACGAAGAAAATATCTTGTCTTGAAAATAGATGTTTTCCGCGCGCGGTTTCAAAAGGACCAGTGATTTTATCGAAAGGACATGAGGTTCCATGTATATACATATCTATATATATTTTTACGAGACACCTTTAAAGGCTCATCCAATCTGTCCCTTTTCTCCTCTTTACGAGTACATAAAATTCTCCCAAGCAAAGCAGAGAGAAAGAGAGACAATATCGTATATAGGCATGTAGTCGCGAAATACTTGTGAATGACTATAAAGGAGAAGAAAAAAAAAAGCGAAGGAAAAAATAGATTGCGGGATAGAAAGAAAAGAGAGTAAAAAAAATAAAAACGTATGAGTCTAAAGGTTTCTATATAGCGACGACAGGTCACTGACTGAATAAGGAATCGTCACCTCAAAATGCGAATAGTATATACTAAAGCCGCACGCGCCTCTCGGTCGGAATAGATGAATATTTTATGCAAAATAAGCAGGCATATATATATGAACGAATTTTCAATTCGTATAATTCTTTCGATCGATGGGATTTCATTTGATGCGAGTTAAGCAAACTGATTTATAAATTTACGAAGAATTGGGTTTCAATTTATTTTTTATTAATGTTCCTTATTTACTTTTTTATTGTAATATGCGACTGTTGTTTTTCTTAAAAAATTTTTTTTTGTATAAAATTTTTTTTATTACCAAATTGTTAGTTTCATTAATTGAAAAAAAATTACAATACTACCCTCAAATTTTTGGGTTGTAGAAAAAATAAAGTATAATATTTTAGTATAGTTCATCTGGACTGTTCATACAAAGTTTATTATTAGTTAATTGCAGTTATGAAGTTCTAATATTTAAAGATTGTGCAATTCTTTGATAAATTATGTTATTAACAATTGATCTTATAAATTTTTTTTCTTTTGTTAAATTAAAAGGGCCTGAGTAAAATTACTCTGGCACCGCCAAAAATTTGTGCACGAACAAATTATCTATCTATCTATACCATTAATACATAAGGAACTAAATTTATATTATAGCTTTGTTATTTTGATAGCATATTTTGAATTGCCATCTGTAGCCATTTTATTGTACTAAAAATTTTACTTGTTCATTTCAATACAGTCAATCAATTTGAAAGAAAGATGATTATACTTGCTTCTTTTGCATTGTGTTTATAATTCATTTGTTACTTGTATATAGATAGTAATGATTAATTATTTACTATTTATAAATACTAATTATATACAAAAACTTTTTCAATACGAAACGGTATTTAATAATATTGTTGTATAATCATTTAAGGTTGATATTTAAAGTTATTGATTATTTACTTTTTTTGTGTAGATACCTTATAAAAAAACATTTTTTACTTTTTTTGAAAATAATTGAAATTGTAAAAAATGTGATTTATTTTTTTAAAATTTTATATTTTAAAATAATTGTCAAACTTTTTATACTCTCAAATAAAACTATTGTATTTAATATATTTAGTAAAAACATTGTAATTTTAATATTTAATCAATTCTAATTTCATATAACTATTTCAATAAGTATTTATTTGAACTAAATACATGTTTATTTTTCTAGAACAGTTACGTAGTTGCCAAATAATAACAAAATGATTGTTTTGAGATAAACGGCTAGCTTAACTGATGTTAACGGTTTTAATTGCAAATAAATTTAATGTTATAGCATTTACAATCTACTGATAAAAATTGAATAATAAAATTAAAAAACTATTCATAATTAATAGATTTTACTTGAAATAAAATTCCTAGAATAGTTGTTATATCAGTCAATACATTTCTAAATAGTTTAATAAAATAGCATTTTATTGTAATTTTTTTTTAATTTCTATGCTTTTGACATAATTAAATAAAAGAAAAATGGTTTAATAATTCTGAGCGTCGACACGTTAGCGTAAGCAGTACTTAGAGTATACGTAACAGTATTCTAGAATACAAATGGACCAACTCGTATTATACCATAAAGGTGATGGTATATAGTGTTTTAAAAGAAGCCTTTTTTTTAATCTCCTTTTTCTCTTCCATCTGCAAGCAGCTTTGCAATTTCCCTTGTTTTTCATCGTACATATAATCTCTCTCTTTTTCTTTTATCTCTTTTTTTTTATTGTTTCTTTTCATTCCTCTTTTGTCATTTGTACGGTTTTTCCTTCGGACGAAAATTCAATTCTATCTACTGCGGCCGACACTCTTTAAAATTCATAAAACACGTTGCTAGCGAGCAGCATAAAGCTTGAGAAAGTGAAATATATACTTTGCTTCTCTTGTTCTTTTTATTATTTCCTTTTTTTCTCTCACTTTGTTTCTCTTCTACTATATATAGAGGGTATAAGTGTGCATGCTAAAAAGGAGTCTTCTTATGTAATGAATCCTAGAAAGTATAAAGACAGATTTTTCTTTCCTCTTTAGTGTACATTTCGTTTTGCTCTTTTTTTTGCTGATGGCCCATTTTTCAAAAGTGTTATTTTTACTGATAAAGCACGCGAAACGTTATCACTCTAAATTTAACGTATATAAACTGTAAAAAGCTTTTCTCATATTTTTCGAGAAAAATTTTCTTGTATTTTTCTTCCTTTCTCTCTTTTTTTTCATTTCTTTTTGAGAGAATATTTTCTGTTTATATTCGAGAATAAGCATGCATATATGCGTTTTCGGTTATAAGAGTTTTTTTAAATTTGTCAAAGTTGCTCTGTTTGTATTTTTCAAGATGATGAAATTTGCATGAAAAGCTGCTTATTTTGAATTATACAACAAAAGAATTTTCTATCGTACAGATATTTTGGAATGTTTTACATTTAATAAATATTCATCAGATCCTTTTATTCTTCGAATAGTATAAACTATAAAGAAATTACTTTATTCTATTTCTATGTCACTTGTAATGGGAATCATTAATTACTTTCTCATTGATTACATTGTAAAAAATTATATGTGATTCGTAAACATTTTTTCTTGTAAATTTTTGTGTTAAAATTTTACACATGTAAACGTAAAAACAAAATACAATTTTTAAACAAAATTTTTTTTTCAAATTTACATGCAAAATATGTACTTTGTTATTGAAATCATTTTATAACTTAGAATTACACATTTGATTATTCAAAATTTTGTATTATTCATTAATTTTTATATTAAAGTTGCTATTTTAAAATCATTACAAAAATTATTTGTAAATTTTAATAAAAAATATTTGTGTCTCATTTAAAACACTTTCATATGTTAAAATTACAAATTTTTTTTACAGTATACTAATATAAATTTAATAATCTCAGAACAAATTAAAAATATTAATACATTTATATAAACAATTTATAATATAAATACATTAAATATAAATATTATGATACCTTGATTTCGAAAAAGATTTAGTGTCGTAAAATGACACAGATTAGTTTTCAATGATTGGCATGCTTATGCGGATGAGAAGTAAAAAAAGAGAGAACAAAAAACGTAATCCTCTCTTGTTAACTGGGATGTTGCAATGATTTCGATCTTGTGTTTCGGTTAAGCCGTTTTCTTTTCTTAGCGCCGAGCCACTATAAAATGTTAAACGAAGAAAAAAAAAGGATAAAGGGTATACGTATCGAATTTAAATTATCAAATTCTTTTTTTTTCAGTGATAGTGAAAGTTTCGAGTTGCCATTCAAATACAAAATGTATCACTTGAGCATTTGCATTTTAACGAGCTGTATAAAGAAATGGCTAATTTATTCTTTGATTTTGAATTTCGTTTTTGTCAAATGGGTAGTTTAAGGTATGTTTTATTGTATTTTATTGTAGAAATGATGATGACTGGAAGTAGTGAAACATTTAGATCAAATCAATCTAAATAATTTTAAATATTTTTTATTTGTATATAAAAACGACTTGAAATGTTTTGTCAACACTCATCATCATATCCAAAAAGCATCGAATTCGGTTAGCCTAGTCTCTTATTTTTTAATGCTAAGATTCATTTGCTGTGAAAAATCTTTTTTTTTATATATAGAATTATCCAACTGATAAATGAACGACTTAAGTTTACGGTTAAATTATTATTTAAGTTTTGTTAAATTAATTAATATTACAGTAGCTGTTAAATTCATTATTCTAATATTCAACAGAGAGTCGGTCTGTGGCTCATTCGGTAGAGCGTTGGATTCGTAATCTCGGGGTTCTGAGTTCGAATCCCGCTCTCGGCAGCCGTTTGATGCAAGCACCACTGTACGTTACATGTGCTTTTTTCATAAACACACTTACGAGCTCCGTCGCTGATTAGAATAGAAAAATAGCATAGCTTTAAAAATAGCGACGTTAAAAAAAAAAATAATTTTAATTATTTTACCTGAATGGATTTGCTTATGGCATTAAACTTGTTTTATTTTTTTCCAAATTTGATGAGAACGTTATCGTAATTAATTTCATTTGTATGTCATCGATGTAAGCGTGCGCGAATTCAAATTTATATATAATCGTAATTTTATGCATATTTTTTATTTTAAGTTATAACTAAAATTGTGAAAAATCTTATTCTCTTTACTAAATAAGTAAATCATAAATTAACTTTTAGGAAATTTTTCTGATATACAAAAATATTAAATTATTTTTCAAATTCAATTTCGTTTTTCTTTGGACAATACGAATTCGATATTGTGTAATACTAGATTTAACATTTTTTTAGATTATCTAAAACATTATTTATTTAAATATGATTATATCGTCGATAATAAATGAGAAAAAAAATACGATTTAAAAATCAAAATCGTGAATATTGACAAGCAAAACGTCGTAATTAAGTTCACTAATCATATCCGATACAATAAAAATTGATTGACCTCATTCCAACTGTCGGTATGATTATATTGTACAGAAATTTTATCTTTTTGAGAATGAAAATACAATTTCCCTTTAAAAAAAGAATTTTTTTTTTAAATTTCAGTACCAAAGTAACATTTACATTATTCTGTTAACCACACTTTAAAAATGAATAGGTGATTGGTTTATTGTTACACTTGTTAAAATCCTTTCTTGTCTTTTTTTGGATCCTGAATCATAAAAACAAGATTTTCTTAAATTATTCATTCGCATGTCATCTTTCCACTTTTATAAAATTACAATATATTGCATCTATAAAATAATTATAACATCAATAATACGTCTTTTTTTTAAAAGAAATCTTTTTTTTATAGTTACTTTGTTATTTGTAATAATGATTGTAAAAGTTGGCTATTTATCGCGTATTAATTATGTTTTTTTAAAAACGTTTTGATTACCAGATGGTGTTTTATAATCTATTATAATAGTATTTCATAATCTTAACATTGTTTGTTAGGATAGAAAAAAGAAATTCTTACCCTTTATAAAAATCAATTTTCTTAAAAAAAAAATATTAAAAATCATTTAATATTATCAAATTACTTATATTAGTTTAAAAAATTTGTTTTATTTGCAAACATTATATTTTAAAATTATTATTAAATTTTTCATTAGGTCAAATGTAACCAATATGTTTAATATATATTCAAATAATTTTATTTATTATTTTCGTATTCAATAAATTAAAACTTTTGAAGATATGTAACTGTATTAAATTTTATTATGAGCATTAGTATTTTTAATGCATATAATAAAATTTACATATATTATTTTCTAAACTTAAAGTCTAGAAAATTATTAACTAATTACGTGAGTCAATTAATATTTAACTAAAAGAGATTGATTTTTTTGAATAAATAAAAAAATGTAATTATAATTTATGAAATATGTACCGATCACATAATTCTCTAATAAATTATGCATTTAACAGCTTTGCTTGTTAAAATTTTTTTCTTTTTTTAAATTATGAGCACCGTAAATGAAACTACTATGACGCCTTCAAAAAATTTTTCAACTCTGAAGGATTGCGATATGGATCCTGAAGTTAGTATTAATACACAAAAGGTCAAATTTATATTGTAGCCTCGTTATTTTGACACCTATAGTCATTTTTCTTTACTAAAATTCGTACTTGATTGTTTCAATCAGAAAAATAGAAAATCAATATAATAGAAGAATGATTACACTTGATTCTTTTGCATTTGTATTTGTAATTAATTTGTTACTTTTAGTAAAGCTAGCAAAGATTATTTTTCGCTCAAGTATTATAATACCTTTTTAAAGAGATTTTTTTATTACTCAGTTGTTTTTAATAGTAATATTATGTAATTATTTAAAATCACATAATTTTTTAACATTATTTGTAAGGATATCACAGAGAAAAAAGAAATTTTTACATTTTATAAAAATAAATTATCTTTAAAAAAATAACATTTCAGAAAAAAAATCTTAAAAAATCATTTAATATTATCAAATTACTTATATAAGTTTGAAAATTTTGTTTTATTTTCAAGCATTATATATTTTGAAATTATTATTAAATTTTTCATTCAGTCAAATGTAACCAATATGTTTAATATATTGTAAAAGTTTTATTTACTATTTCGTATTCAATAAATTAAAATTTTGAGGGTGTGTAAAATGGTATTACTATTTTCAATGCGCATAATAAAACTTACATATATTATTTCTCAAACAAAGTCTAGAAAATTATTAGCTAATTACGTGAATCAATTAATATTCGACTGAACCAGATTGATTTTTTTGTATAAATAAAAAAATGTAATTTTAATTTATGAAATTGTAATATATACCAATTACATAATTCTCTAATAAATTATGCTTCTAACAGTTTTCCTTGTTGGTAAATTATTTCTTTTTTTTAATTGTAGGCGTCATAAGTAAAACTACTATGACACCGTCAAAAATTGTCAAAATTAAGTGATTATTATAATTACATTATTGATATGCTGAAGTTAGTATTAATACACAAAAAGTTAAATTTATATTGTAGCCTCGTTATTTTGATAGTATATGTCGTGATTCCACCTATAGTCATTTTTCTATACTAAAATTCATACTTGATTGTTTCAATTTAGAAAATCAATCCGATAGGAGAATCACTACACTTGATTCTTTTGTATCTAAATTATGTTTAATAATCTTATTGTATAATTATCATTACTACAATCATTGTTAAAAATATGATTTTCTGTTGTATGAGTTAATATGGTTTGTATTCATTATTTTCAAAATTTACATGCTGCATAAAAATCTTGATTCTCGACAAATAAATAATACACGAATACTTTCTCGAAAAAAAAGTGGTACGTATTTCTATTATATACGGCGTATTACCTTCTTGAATAATAATCAAGTTTTATCCGATGAATGACACGTAGGGGTCGCCGCCGTCGTCGTCGTCGTCGAGGTATATACGGAATAAATTCATCGTTTCGGTTGTGAATTTTTTACTATAAAAACGCATCATATCACCGTCTGCGTGTGGAGGCGAATGAATGAATAAACTTTTATGAATGTCGGGGATATATATATATTTTTTCTTCTCTTTCTCATAAGGATTGTAGTTATACTTGAAAACTACACTTCTTCTGTCCAGAAATAAAAAAGCAAGGATTGTACGCAGTATGAATGCGAAGATGTACTTTGAATGAAACATAAGTATGACGACGTTACATCAAGTTTAAAGTAATAAATATGAAGTAGTGTTTTGACAGTGATTCTTGTTTGATCCTATTTTAAAGTTTGTTTCGTAAGAAAACTTTTTTATTTATCATTTCTATCAGTAGTATAAAAGTTCACATTATTGGTTGTTGTAGATTTTTTAAGTTTGCTGTAGAGATTTTATTCTTTTGTGAAGTAAAAATTACTTATAAATATTTGGAAAAAAACAGTTCTTGTGAATCAGTTTTATAAGAAGCTTCGGAAGAAAATATTTTTGCATAAGCTTTATGCATCCATAAAGCAATTCAAAGAATTTACGTAAAGAATAAACTTAGTTGTGCATCAATAAAATTTTAATGGGCTTTTGTCATTATAAGTCTGGTTTTATTACATTTTTATTACTCCATCATTATAAATAATCATGACAATAAGCAAAAATTAGTATTTTAAATATTACATAGAAATTCAACCAATTGGATTTTAATTTTTCCATCTGATAATTAGCTACATAACAATTAAAATGGATGACACAAACGATGAGTATTATTATATCACAGAATAATAGGATAAAAAAGTTTCACATAAATCCACTAGAAAAAGTTTGATTTTAAAATGTTAAAATTTAACGTGATATTTAAGAAATTTTCTTGTTTTCACGAAGGCAATTATAAACATTACTTTATTTGCGAAAAGGAAGTAGAAATAAGATTTAAAACTTTCAATTAAGATTTAATACTTTTCGAAACTTGCAAAATTTTCAAATTACCAAGTCTTTTGTCATTAAAACTTTGAAGATTTGAGAAAATGGAGTACTAATTTTGTGCAATTAAAGATTATAAGAAATAAACTTTTACATTATCTAAATATTTAAATAATCCGAATGAATAAAACTATAATTATACTTATTTTCCAACCATCATTCTGAAACTTTGGATTTCAGCGTAAAGTTTAGTTGGTATCTTCGGGAATAGTTTGAAATATTGTTAAATTTCAGAGATATCGATGTACTTTTGTATCTCTAAAAATACTTTGTTCTTTCGAATTTTTACAAATCTTATATGTTCATGTTCGTACAGTTTGAAGTCTCACTAAGAAAAATCACGCATTTTAAATTCAAAACAGTACCAGAAAAAAATATAGGTCGTCTGAAAAGTTGGCTCAATAAAAAAAGTAAAAAAAAAATCTGAAAATTTACAAAAGTAATATATTCTCAAAACAAAAGTAACAATTTAAAGTACTTTTGCAAGAGATTTCTCTCAAGTTATTCGACAAACTTTAGCAGAACGTTTATAAAAGCGACTGTGCAATAAATATATGATCATTAAAAAAGAAAAATTAAAATAAAACTACTTACCAAATGTAATTACAGTCTAATGAAAAATTCACTTGCATCATAAACTTTATAACCGCACAAATAATTTCACTCAACGGGGATAGTTAAGTCTTTACGTTCCTTTTAATCAGACCGTCATACCGAGAGTTTGAGTTTTAGTTTTCGTTTACGGTCAACGACAGTTTTCACCATCTTGTCTTTAATTTTCTTCCTTTGTGAATAGTATATTATAAAGCCAAGAGCCGATTGATGCTTAAACTAATAATTGTTGAAAAAGCTGGTTTGACAGTTTGATAGAGTTGTAGCTGAGAGTTTTACGTAAATTTTAATTTGGAAGAAGCGTCTTGTAATTTAGATATTTTTTTAACACCTGCGTAGATCGGTTATTTGAGAACGTAATAGAATTTATTTATTTTGTTCAGAGTATCAATTGCTTGGATTAATAACGATACAAATTTTTTAATTGTTGATATTATATTACAGTTTATCTTAGTATATTATAGTTATTCAATTACCTATACTGTATTTACCCAATTCTTCCTAAAATTAACAATTTTTTTTTTTCAAAAAATCAAATAGCACAAATGATACCCTAAAACAATTTCCCACGCTATTTTTCATAACAAAAATTTTTCTTTTCAAACATTCAGCAACTCCTTCCTTTAACATTATCGTACAATCAACGGAAGTACCGTTTGTCACACAATAAAATTCTATACCTCACCAGAATTGAATACAATCAACTATACATTTATGCTTTTCTATGCTTTGGAATCTCCCCAAAAAATATACGAAATACTATAGTTCTATAGTCATAGTTCATCTTTTTCGAGCATGTAATTTTCCGTAACGATTAACATGCAAACATTTTTTTTGCGCTTAAGCATGAAGTGAAAAAAACAGTGTAGTATCGTATTGGCTAGATAAGGAGGATACATATATTTGAATGCTAATTATTTTCACGTTAAATTATACTCAACGGGACAATGATAAAAATTGTGTGTACTGGATTTTAGCTTTGTTTTTACTAACAAGCTATATATCGTTGACCTAATTAAGGTAGATAGGGGATTCCTATTTCTTTTTGGAATTTCTCAAGGGGAAGTACAGGAAATTCGTTATTAGTAATGATCGTGTTGCTGGATAAGATATAAAAAGAATTGATTACCAAATAGTTCCTGTATTAATAGCAAAAAGTTTTTTTTTTATTTTATTGCAAAAATCTTTAAAACGCGTTATGAAGAAGAGCTTCTATTTTTTTTTTTTTTAAATTTATTTGACATCACTGTATTTATTCTATCATTACTATGCTAATTAGTGACGAAGGTCTACAGTGTGTTTGTGAACAAAGCATATGTATTGTATACAGTGATGCTTGTATCAAATCGACCGCCGAGAGCGGGATTCGAACTCGGGACCTCGAGATTACAAATCCAGCGCTCTACCGAATGAGCCACTGACGACCTAAAAATGATTATTTGATGTGCAATTTAAAAATACTTTCCATGAATTAATACTCGTAGAATGTAAATCCAATATTTTATTTTCAGAAAATTAATAAAGTAAAGTCTCTTGAAAAATCTAAATTAAGTTTTCCAAAATTCATCGCATAAATAATTTCTTTAAAAAAATCACATTCGCGTAAAAAATAAGTTTGCCAAAACTTACTTTATTCCTTAATCACAGTCCCCTATATTTAAAATGAGATAATAACTGACCCAAAATAATAAGAAAAAGTTATCTCAATGACAATATAAAAATTTAGTCTTTCCGGTCTTTGCTCTACATTAAAACAAAAACATGTAGTACAATCAAATAAGTCACACAAACAAACACACACGCCTGCATAATTATATCGATGGAATGAGGTGCTAAGCAAAAGTTAAAAAAGCGATAGTCTTTAAAGTCGTACTGCTTGCCAAGAAAACTTGAGAAACATTTGCATTGATTGAAATCTGACCTAATTCTTTAACGCATTCGCGAACCTTAATACGTTTGATAATTGACCCTAACGAAATAATTTAAACAACGAATAAAAATACATTTAAACAAGAGTTAAAGCTGTTAATGATTTATTTTAATTGATAAATAATTTATTGTTAATTAAGAGGGTGTGGAAAATGTTAATACACTCGCTTTTATTTTTAATTTAATTCAGTCGAGGGGGTTGATTGTATTAAATGTGTTATATTTTTAAAAACGATTTGGCTCAAAGCCAAAATGTTATTGAGCTTTCGAAGAACAAAGTCTAATTTCTTTTTTACGAGAGACGATTTTTGTTTCGATGCTAAAATAGAAAGGTTGTAATGCATTGGGCTTTCGTTTGATATACTCGTTTAATTTATGGTATGAGTTAATTAAATGTTTTGATTTTTTTCAAACAAATAAGATAATGTTACTTTAAACATTTACGGGATTCTTTTTAATTCGTGTTTAATATATATTAAAATTCTGATTTTTAGAACATATTTTTTTTGGATTTTTATAATAATAGTAAGAATAATGCCAAAAGTAGAACAAAACAACTTTTGTTCATAAACTTGTTAATCAAGGTAAACATTTAGAAAGTAACATCAAGCTGTAATGTTACAAATAATGTTACAAAATAAATCTTTAATTTAAGTGAAATATATTGTACAATATTATCAAAGTTGCATTACGAATAATAATGTATTTACATTATAACTAATTGGTTAAATTTATCTTTGGACGTATAATTACACTCAAAAGCATAAATATAATTATCTTTTTAAATTTTTGATGAAATTAAAAGTACGTAAACCGAGATGTTTACTCGAATTCATTATATAAAATCACATCTTCCAAGAAAGTATGTAGGAAAAAAAAAGGTCAGTAGTCAGAAGCTTGGCAAACAACATAAATTTCTTTAATTGTACCGTCGATTCAACGCTGAAATGGAAAGAAACCAGTTTGCACATGGCTTCCTTATTCTTTCTTTCTTTTCTACTTCTTCTTCTATGACTCTGAGAAGCTCATTAATTCAAGCCAAACATAATTATGCGTGTTCAAACGCGTATATATATATACTTACCCCCCTTATACCCTAACCGCAATACATATAACAACTTGAAAACTTTCTTAAAGTACGCTGTATATAGTTAACCAACGAAAATGTGCTTCAAGAGAAAAGCTTCCCTTGTTTTCTAACTTCTCTCAAGTTCAAGCCTTTTATAACTAAAGAAGAAGGCAGTTGAATTATAAACTGCGCCAAGTGTTTACGTAATATTAAACAAAAGTACTGAAAAAGATAAGAATTCAGCTTTTTTTCAAGTGGTTATTATTTGAATTTTCAGTCTTGAGAGTGCTGAAATGTAAATAAAAAAGGAATATAACTTTTAAATTAACTTTGTACGTCTTTTTTATGGAGATTTATTCATTAAGAAGCTATGTACTATTTACGTAAATAGTCAAATTATAATCATATAAAATATATTTATTATCTATCTACAAATTTTTAAGAACAAATATAAATATATTAAAAAATTTACATAGTTTCTGTAATTATTTGATTATGACCAATACACAATTTTTAAATGCTTGAGTGTTTAGCCATCGAATATTTGCTAATTATCAACAAATTTTAAAAACCAAGCAAAGACAAAAGTTGAGTTTGAAAAAAAAATGAAACTAAAATCATAGCTCGCGTATATTAAAGTTCACAATAGGTGTATATGTGTAGCAAAGCCATTCAGAACTCGGCTAGAGTAATTACGACGATTAGCGCGTCGAGTCATTAGCGTTTTTTTTAGTGGTTACTGCAACAACTGCCTGTAAACTCCGGAAATTAAATATAAAAAAAAAAGAAACAAGAATGTCAGGTGCAAATGTTGCTTTTATTATTATATTTTTTTCGCTCTACTATTGTGTAAATATTTACGTATTTAACAATTTCTTTATTATATTTCATTCGAGAACGTGTTTTATAAAATGACTTTTATTTTTTGTACGAAAATTACCATATGAGTTATTGTGGTAACGAGAATTACTAAACAGCGTATACGTTAAATTTTGACATACGCGATAAGATTTACAAGGAAAATTTTCTTCGTGTATTATTATTTTACAAACCGGAGCAAGGTCATATTGTTATTTTTTTATGATTAAGGTCGTATATGAAATGGTCAGAAAGATTAATTTTGTTTTTCCTTACATTCCGGAAGATCCTTAGGTTGTGAATGAAATTACAAAGTTGTATACTAGGCTATAATTTGTGGCATTGGTGGAATATTAGTTTAATAACCAGTATAAAAATTATTCAGGCGCAATTACTGAAAAAACAAGGTATTTACAATTATATATATTTTTTAATTATTTATTTAACAATAAGTAAATCGTTATGCTTTATCAATAGAGATTAAGAGGGAATGTAAAATACCGACATTACAGTTTTCCAAATTTTTTATTCCAAATCCAAAAATTTTTAAATTATCTCTATATTACAATTTTCCATTTTTACTTATAAAAAGTCTAATATAGAGATATTTCAGAAAATTTTAGAATAAAGATTAAAAATTTGGAAAACTGCAATGTCGGTAACTATACATAAATCATATACCCTACATGCCCTTAAACACATTCAATAATTAAAAAAAAGTCTTTATAAAAATCAAAATTTCTCATAACTTATTTAAATGGCTCTACTCGAAAACTTTATTAAATTACAATTAATTGCCAACAATATTTTCCATTTATGTTTCAATCAATACCAAATTATTTAATTCTTTTCGTCGATTCAATCAAACTCGCACGTTAAACCTATATTTTTTACAACCATTATCATCATTACAACATCGTTAAGCATCGTATTACCATCATACGTGTAATTTACGGTTTACATGTACATACGCGTAATACACAGGTGCACTTGAAATGTGTGTTACAGAAAGCTATAGCTCGGTTACCAGAAAAAGAATCGAGAGCAAGGTAAACCATGTACGATGCAGTTATGAGAGAAAGGATTCAAATAACAGTTTCCATTTACGTGCGCAACACATCTGTTTTAACTTTTAATAGATTTTTATTCAAAAGTTTACTCATTTTTATATAATATTTCTTTTTTTAACAATTCTATAATTTATATTTATTGTGATTAATTACATTATTTAAAATGCAAAATTAAAAAAAAATTAATTATAAATTTTTATTGCTTGATATAGTTAAAATTAGAATAATAAAAGACTAGATCTAGAAAGCTTATCGCTTGTTATTGTTAATTTTTTAACTCTAATTTGATACACTGTTTCAACAGTGCTAAATAACTAAGAATAAACAACGATACAATTAGCAAATGCTGTTTGTCGCTTATATGTACGATTGCATATAAGGGCAGCTTATTTGATCTTGCTATCTTAGATGTGGGACAAATTATGCCGAGCTACGTCTATAGAATTGTAAATTATTTTAGATTACTTTTAGTTGTTCATGTGTTTAGAATTTTTATGAATTTTTTTTAATTATAGGATATGATAGAATGTAATGAGAAGAATTATATATTGATAAGTTAATCGTAAAATTTTAAACAAATTTAAAAATTCTTTTCATATATAATAAGGAATATATTTTTGATTAAAAAAATTTTTTTAAAAGAATTTGTAGTTTTAGAAAACAAAAACATAAATTTCCAATTTTTTTTGCTTTTAAATTTTATTAAGAAACTTTTTACTATAAATTTAAATTTAAAATATTTATTAAAAATGTTGCAGTATCCGAGTTAAGAAAATTCTATAACTTAATTATAATAGAAAAATCATCAAATTTTTAAAGTCTTGACTCAATTTAATTTTTTAAAAAACACTTTAAATATTTATATAATAGAATATTAAATTGTTGCATCAATATTGCAGTATTAAAGAAAAAAACAAGAAATGAAAAACTACCAAAATCTGTCGAAAACAAGATTACTTTCGCTCTCCAAATTTAAATCAACAATCTCTTCAATACTTTCTCAAGCAACAGCAACAAACATCAAAGTTTCATCATCACCAATGCATTATCATCATCATCAACATCATCATCTTACACCAGACTAAAGAAAAAAACTATCCAAATAACTTTCCTCTCAAGCTCAACCTCCAACAGTTGATTATCCTAAAAGTAGATCTCCAAGGTTTTCAAGGAAATGAGATGCAGTAAGGACAAAAGAAGTAGAAAAAAAAAACCAGAAGCAAGATATAAAGGGGAAATACGATACAGCTTGTAATATTCTTTTATCAGCAAATAACAATTTTCTTTTACGCTTCTTTTTTTTTCCTTTCTTTATCATCTTTTTGTCTATCGTTTTGTCCCTACGTTTTCACGGCTCGCTTATTATGATATAACGCTCGTGGGACTTCTGTACCATTTACGCATCAATAGATACACTCATACACCGCCGGTAAATGTTAACTTTATACATGCATATTGTTGCTTACAAAAGCCAATTCAATGTATATGTTTATATTCGGGTCATTGCACTTTAACCGAGTGTTTCATGTTTTGCTCTTTATAAAGTTTGACCGTATGATATTCTCTTATATGTAGTTTAAGGGAATATGGTAATTTTTACCCTGTGTTGAATTTCATTTCATTTTCTATATGGTACATGATTTTATAAACAAATTTTAAGTTGTTAGATTAACGTTATATGTGCAAAATGAGATTGAGAGAAAATTCACTCTAATCTTGGAATCGTAGTGAAAATTTCATTATAATAAAGTAAAAATTTAATCGATGAGTGACGCTTAGCAAGATGAACGCGTAGATCTTGAAATAACTGATTAATGTTATCATGTACGTAAAATGTTTTCTTTAAAAATTCTGAATTCCAATATGATTGTATATCTTCTTTTAGAAATCTAATTCATAAATATTGTCGGACATTTTTTTTTATTTATTTAGTTTTTGATGGTCAGTCTTCGTTTGAACTTTATGTTTGATATATGATTCATGTATTTTTTATCATTGACGTTATCTTGATGAATTGCTAAACTTTCATTTTTTGAAAAACTGCATTTCTATTTATATTCTACATTTATTGCACATACGTTTGAACTGCTAAGAAAAAAAATATAATAAGAGTTCATTGAATTATTATTTGTGAAAAAATGACGGATCAAAGGAAAAGAAATTCAGAACGAATAAAAGAGTAATCGATTAATTGATTTGATCAAGATAAATTCAATGGATCTAATAAATTGAGTTTAATGAAAAATAGAGAATGCAATATATATATATATATTTCATATCGATGGTTTTATTAGATTTTAATAAAAACTGAAGTCACTTCATTCGTTTCTTTATTACTTGTAATAAAAATATTTTTATTTAATATTATTTTAGTTTTGCAATCGAATAATGCACGTGATGAAGTGTATTTTTTCATTTAGATGTATCTTGCAAATATTGTTATATACAAATACAATACTATAAAATAATTGAAATTTTTTACTTATAATATTTCCATATTGTATTGAAAATATATTACATTTCATGAAATTGTTTTAATAATTGAAGTATTTTAGTTTAGTTGTAAATAGTATCCAATGGTATGAAATACATAAAAAAATTTTCATTAAAAAAAATATATAATCTAAAATCTTTCACCAATTACTTCATTCATACCAGTTTCATTTGGTTAAAACTTTTAAATCATTTACTATCATCATAGTTAGTTTATATTTTTCCATATGTTAAGGTTGTAAAAAATATAAAAAAAGGCATCGACCTAACAACTATATAATAATGTTATAAGTGACTTTGGCTGTTAACAAACTTGCGGCCCAGATTATTAAGGACAGGCATTAGTGTACTGTGGTATATAGCGGCTTATTTGCCTTGACACATACTATATAACCAGACGGGCTTTGCCGATTCATTTTATATATATACACGTATATAGTGGTAAACATATGTGTGTAAATGTGTGTATAAACGTGGTCTTGTCTACATGCACGATATAATAATACTATATACAGCTTTAATACTCGTGGTTTTTACTTGCGGTACTGATAATAATTTACCGCAAATTTTATCAAAGCGCAAGTCCTTTTACATTCTTTTTTTTCTTGTACACTATTTTTTTCTTATTTTTTTCCTTTCATCTTTTTTTATTTTGGTTTTATTTATTTTTAAACAAAAAACTTATGAGATATTGATATTCTAATAAATTGAGTTTTTATTCTGATTTAGTTGTATTAAAATTATAGTTATTTTGAAATGCAATGCACAACACTGGTTTAAAATGCAATTGATTTTTTAAATTGATGTGAAATTTTGTATTTATGTTTGTGTTTATGCGTGTATGTGTAAATTTATATATACATACATCAATATACATTTTATTCAATTGAGATTCAAGCATATGTATAAAATTAGATTTTAATTGATAATTAAAATTTGTTATTTACTTCGTTGCATTATTTATAATTGATATTCTTTATTTTTATTTATTCACGTAACTAAATGCTTATTTTTAATTTGAACATACGAATGCATTTGTGTGTCACCTTTCTCAGCACGACAATAAGGCTAAAATAAACTTTTGAAATGAGAATATACATCAATCATAGCTTGTTACGAAGCAATTAAAATGAAGCTCATTCTAGTAAATATTGATTTTGATGACGTTGCCATTCGCTTTTACTTATCAGCACATTTAATGCGCATGATAAACCATGTATAAATTCAGAATTTTAGAATAATAGAATTTCCTAATCATTGTAATAAATGTGAATGCCAGTGGAAATGTATTATTTCAAAATTTAATGCACGTGTCATTGAAATTTTTATGATTAATCGTTCGAAACAATAATGCGTACGCTCAATTTATTTATAATTAAATCATATGAATATAAATTTGAGTGGTAGAGAAATATTTATGAACTGTTTGTGACAGAAATATTTTATATTCATTTTATATTATTTTATTTAAAAAAAAGTTTAATGCAATTAGAAATTATTAAATTTATACGAGATTGATACAAACTAGAATAAGTTACTCTATTAAAGAGTAATTTTTAAACAAGACAAGAGATTTAATAATATGATTTTCAGTTCCTGTCTATTTCTCTTATAAATGATGGATATAAAAATATACAAATACTATTAACATCTCCATCAGATAATAAAATTAAAAATTATTTAATTTGTTCTATAATTCTATTAATATCTAATGTTTCCCTATAAAATATGCATCATTTCCTATTTCATCCAAATCCTTAATTCGTTTTTATTAGTCAAAAAGATAAATTTCTAAAAAAAACGTCTTTTAAATCAACGCAAAACATAAGGTCTCTTTATCTTAACAAAGACATTAAAAATCCAAGCAACGTAACATAACTAATGTAATCTATTTTTCATAACGCAATTATAACTCACTATACGCGTTTACTTATCCATACGCCGTCATATCCTCGCGCATAATACCCATTATTTTTCCATAATGCACCAATAAAATAAAAACCGGAAATTCAATTTAACTTTACGATTGTATTATTGATCGTCTTATCTCTCTTGCTCTCACAAGGACTTGTATACAATTCTTAAAGTTTCTAGTTATACATTTTATATACACAACAATAATATTAAGATATATTATATGCTTTTTGGCCTCGTTGCACTTTGTGGGTATATATTGTTGACTCGTTATTTCTTTAGTAATATACGTGTATATACTATTGTAACTAATTGACTTCCTCTTTTGTACTTTAATGCTTGACCTAGGTCCCCAATTTTCACGCCTTTACGCTCAGAGCTCAAGTACATTTTTCTTTCGTGGAAATTATTTGAAATTCTACGCACTAAAAGCGTTTATTTTGCGTGAAATGGAAATAAAAAACAGCTACTTGTTTACTGAAAATCGAGGACCTTTTTTTACTTTTAAAAGGTAAGTATATTATCTTACCTTACTATTTATTGTTTAAGATCATAAACGTACTCGGAAAATTTTCTATTCACATTAAATATTAGATATAAATTTTTATACATTTAACATGTAAGGTCGTGTGACAACGCATTAAAAATATCTACGTTACCGACAGAGCTGCTAATTAAATGCAAATCTCAAATGTTACGTGTTAGAGTAAATTATTTGCAAAAATCATAGGAGTAGTATATAAATATTTATATTCTCATATTACAACTAAATTTTCAAATCGATTCATTGATAAAATCATTAAAAAAATGATTTGAAAAATTTATAAGTAAATTCTAAATAAATATTGCAAATTCGACAATTAATTGTTTATAAAGTTTAGAACCTATTCTCTAATGATTTTTGCAAATAATTTACTCTAACATTTAATATTTTTGAGATTTGTAATCAATTACTAACTCTTTCGGTAAAATAGGTATTTTTAACACGCTTTCATTAAATATAACACTCATACATATAAAATTCGGTTCTTATCAATTGAGTGTTTTATGCACAAGCATTATTTACATCTACACAATATTAATTTTTTTTAATCGTTGAATAAAATGAAAAAATTTGTTAAACTATACTGAAACCTGTAATAAACATAAATAATATTGTAAATACTCATAAATTCAGTGAAGTTGTCATTATTTCAGGCTTTTAAGTATTTCGAGCACATAAGACAGCACCGGCTGTACAAAGTTCAGTATTTACATAAATATTCAAAGAACATAAAACTCCAATTATAAATTTAAATCACTATGAGACGTTCACAGTTTTTAAATGTTTAAGATTTTTGTTTACTGCTAGATTAAAAATTTTGAATAAAATGACTATAATCAATAGTTTTTCGTCTGAAATTTCATGGTGTTAATTATATAATTAGATAATTTTTTCATTTATTTTTGAATCAGATATAAATGTTAAATTTTATGTTAAGGTTATAATATGAAATATATATTTAAAGAAAATAATATAATTAGTAGACATATTAAGAGCAGGTCGTATATCTCTATCCTTTTCTCATAAAAAAATATTTTCTTTTATGAGAAGAAATGATTTTTATCGCTTCGCTTTTAAGAAAACTTTGAAAAACCGAATTGCCCATCCTAACCTTTATTTTTTAAGTTTTTCAAGGTTTTCTTCAAAACGAATTGATAAAAATAATTTTTTCTCATCAAAGAAAATATTGCTTTTTATGATACCAGATGGGGCTATCTCCTTATTTTTTGAAAATAATTAATTCTTTGAGTAGAAAAGGACAGAGGTATACGAACTGTTCTTAATGGCTCTAAATCAAAATATAGAATGAAGCTATTTGTACTTATTTACAGTTAAAATACTGACTTTTTTAATATTTCAAAAAATCTCTGTGGTTCAGTTTTCTAAACGTAATTTATAATTTCTACTATTGATCCAAAATTGTAAGAATTACTTTATGAAACTGACTTAATAACAACAACAAATGGCTCCATAAAAAGTTAACAATATTATTACATATTATATATGAAATTATTTTTTAATCGATGCATTTGCTGAAATAAATAATCTATTTTCTAAAAAATTTTTTATAAAAAATTTCATTTATTATCCTATTTAACTAAATTAATTGATAGAGGTCGTCAGTGGCTCACTCGGTAGAGTGATGGATTCGCAACCCGAGGGCCCGAGTTCGATTCCTTGTCTCAGCCGAATGATACAAGCACCACTGTACGTTACATGTGCTTTGTTCACGAACACTCTGAAAACCTCCGTCGCTAATAACATAAATACAACAACGTTAAATAAAATAACAAAATCATTGAAATTTCCGTTAAATCGTACTTGCCTCGCTTAAAAATTTTTGGAAAAAAACAGTAATATGTTTTATTTTATTATAAAAAAATATTTATAAATAATACGACTTTTATTATTTTCTGATTTTTTAGTTCCCTGGTAGAAATCGTCACCATTTTTTGGCCAACCGTGGACTATTAGTTAAAAACACAGCCATAACCTATAAAGGTAACAAACGAGTAGCAGATACAGCATTTTTATTGGTGAAATTTCTACCAGGGTTAAACAATGGATTATTACTTGTATATCATCTTCAGGATTTTGCATAAAAGATTAAAAAATTGTTATTGGTTGGATATAACTTGGAAATAAAATAAATTATAATATTCTTTTAAATTTTCTTTATTGAACTTGCTTTATTTATTTATTTTTTATATACGATAAAATTATAATTTCAATAATTCAAGTTGCCTTTGCTGCTGTAACACACGATCATCTTCTTGATTCTCACCAAATTACGAAAAATACCACTTTTGGATAATAAAAATGACGACATTAAATAAAACAAAAAAAATGAACAAATAAAAAATATCTTTAATTGGATATCAATAAAAAAATTATATAGTTAATTTATTTGTCAAATATTTCTATTTATTTTTATTAAAATATTAAAATAATATAACTTAGGAATATTCTTTATCAATACAATGTTTATTAATTTAAATTTTATGCATATTTGTAATTGCTTAATGGATTAATAATTTAATTTGCATAGGAAGATGGATTATGAAATTAAAATTATTTGTTATATTTTAAAAATGATACCATTTTGTTATCAAGATATCTGTATTGCTTCTACAACTAAAACAATTAATTAAAGTTTAATACCAAGTGGGATAAAAATATACTTGATAAAAATGAATACCTTGATTATTTTGTGACACTTTAAAGTTGATCAATTTCGTAAATGCGCCAATCAAATTTTAATATTATATTGTTATCTATTTTATATTTTAAATATTGACGAATATCTTGAATACTTTAACATTTTATTTTTTTAAATATATTTATTTTTATTTGTTCAATGTATTTGTTTTATTATTTTAACAATAAATATCACTTGTATTTTATGAAATTTTAAATTATTATCTTTATGATTATAATGCGTTTATATATTGTCCAAGAATTATTAGTATTTAAATTTTTAAGAATAATTTATTTATACAAAGCATTCACTATTTATTTAAAAAAAACATTTTCCTGAATTTATTCTTCTTGAGTGAAAACTTTCTCTTTATCGCTCGATAACTTAAAAAATCTTATGAAACTTTTATAAAATCAAATCCGATCATTTTCATATTATAACTTTAATTAAAACTTTAAAACAAGAACTTTTTAAGAATTTATTTAAAATAGGTAATTTCTGTTTTGAACATAATAAATATAATATTTGAACCGGCACTCCAATAATAAATCATTCCAAAAACCTGACAACCAGATCCATTTCCAACTGTACTCGTATACATCCTAAGAAAACATAAAAAAAAACTCGAAAAAATATACCAAATTCCAGTATTTTATATACTCGGTGTACTATTTTTTTCCAAGTTAAAAATAAAAAAAAAAGAAGCAAGTGATGTGTCATTGTATATGTTTTATCACGTTCCTCTTCTTCTTCTTCTGAAAACGGGTTTTTCTGTTAACACTGTGTCAAGGCTCGATCCTTACTTTTTTTTTCATATGTAGACATACACATATTGCGTTGAAATTGTAATTGATAAAGTCAGCCATGGCTTTAAACAAACTAACGTAATACCTGTTCTCAATTCAAAATTAAACTATATGTATGTAATTGTTTATTTCCATTTAGATTGAAGTACGCATGTTATAAGAACAATTATTTGTTGAAGTTTATCTTGTAGTGCTGTATAACAGTCCTGTAATAACAAATTTACACTTTGCATACCAAATTAACATACTATTTGCTTGTAATTTACGTATTGTAAACTGGCTAATTTTAGAGTATTTTAAATTGTTAATTAAAGTTATACGTTTTTTAGAAAATATAATACAACAAAATGAGATTTTGTACAGTTAAGTAAATGAAATCTATGCAAATTCGAATATTAATAGCCAGAGTACTTGTAAACCAAATGTCCTATACTGTATACTAAAATATTAAAAGTAATTTTTTTAATTAATTAAGTTAAAATACAGTATTTAACAAAGCGATACTTAAGTAAAAAATCGTAAAATTACAAGTAAAAGAAAAAAACCATTTATTCATTACTACCGTATGTTTCTAAGTAAGACAAAATTTTGTTACCGTTAAGCATATACATATATATACTAAAAATAATTATGGTCAGTAAGCTTGTACACATAGATATATATATAGGAGCGTAACAATGAGTTTAAGTAAAAAGATAGATTGTCAAAGAACTTAAAGTAATGAGATAGAAGCGAGTAACTTTAACGAGCTGGAAAATAGTGTGTTATTTTCTTAATAATGAGTCGATGCGCCCTCTTACATATTTTGGTCAAGCGCATCTAAATTTTATAAGTACTAAAAAAGATTTAATTGAGTATTGAAAATTTTATTTTTTTTTATTTTTCTAAGTAATTTTGAGTAACTAGAAAATGATAATGAGATAAGTACTGGTCGTTGATAAAGTATTATTTTAATGTGCGTTTATTATGAAAAAAAATTATACAGTTTTGCGTGACTGGAGAATTATAGTGACTATATATTTTTAAGCTGAAACAATGTAACGAGGTAAGAAAAATGTAGGCGCTGTAATGTTATGAATTACGTGTAATAGCAATTTCATGAACTACTAGTTTCTTTATTGTCAGAAAAATTTTTCATATCTGATATCTTAAAGTAGGAAGTTTTAGCTTTTTTATTGATAAATTTTTTTTTATTCTTATAATTTTTAAGTTTAATAATAAATTTAATTAATCAACTAAATAATTTAAATACTATGAATAAGTATAAAAAATACGTTTAGAGAGTAATTTATCTATTTTTAATTGTTCACACACCTAACAATTAAGACATCAAAAATACAATTCTAAATGAAAATAGAAATTTATTTATACCGAATGGAACAAATGCCTTATTGTAAGCAAACGAGGCCTCTCATAAATCATTTAAAATTCAAGCAAAATAGATGAAAGAATAGAAAAGAAATACCAAACTACATAAGAAATTCCATTGGACATCATATTTATTTTTGATATATTTGAAATTTCAAGGTTGTCTTAAATTGACAGACTTTAAAAGTTAATGCTTCGGTAAATGCTTCGCTACCTTGCCAATCGCATTCTAACGAAGTTTAAATAATTGTTTAATTTATTGTCGATCAAATTCTAGCCTTGAATTATAAAAGTATTGAAATCTGTAATTATATGTAATAAGTTAAGTTTTGAAAAAATAATATATGAGTTAACACGATACTTCATGACACTTTAAGACTCTGAATCATAGACTAGATTGAATTTTTCATAAATTAATTAATATAACTTTAAAATAACTTTATTCTTGAAAATCAGAAAAAGAATATAAAGTAGATATTATATTATTTTACTATACTTATATTATTTCTTATTACTATACGTCCAATATATTGTACTAGAGTTATTCCGTAAATAAATAACTAAGATGGTTTGATTCCCAATTATCGATTTGACAAAAAAACCAATAAATCAATTTGTTACAATATAACATAAAAAATAAAAAAATGACTTCCACACCAACTTATAAATCATAAACAATCTATAAACTTCAAAATTGTTGACAATAATAAAGGCAAAAAATATTTTTAACAATAGTTATAAATCAAACACAGTCGATAAACTTCAAAATTGTTCCGCCTACTGTACATTTAATCTTAGAATGAACAAAAACGTGTCCAACACCTTAAAGAAGGTCACATTTCTTGATGACATTCCTAAAAGAAAAAAAAATACGTTTAGCGCCATATGATATAAATCTTTAATTCGCTTTAAAGGGTATAAATGTCGATATGATACGCAGAAACGAGAAATGCATATACATTTGGTTTGTACATCATTATAAACGTATATATACAAAATGCAAGCCTTGTTGATGGCCAGCCAACCTGGATGAGATGAGAGACATTTAATCTTATAAGCGTTGCTCTGGTGTTTATTCGACTAGCTTTTAATTGCGTAACGGTTGGCAAGTACGACATGGACGGTATTGTGCATGGTTGGAACATATATATGACATAGATTTGATAGCTAAATTCTAATGACCTAGTTACTGTTATAGTGATAAGAAGTTATTTATGCCATAGAAACTGTAATATTAAAAATTATTAGAAAAAATCGCTGGTTTTTAGTTTAAAATCAAATGTTTTTTTAATAATTTATTTTTATTTTTATAGGAATGATGTAACCTCAACATTTTTATTGATGACTTTGCCTATGATGTAACGATAGAATTTTAAAAAATGTTGACGAATGTGTTCATAATCATCATTTTGCTAATTCTGTCTTTCTCACTAATTTCTATAAGTGCAAACAGTTTTTCAGTAAAATGGACTTAGTTTTTATCAAGGTAATTCTATAACATTTTTAACCATTTTTATAAAAAAAAATCTGGAACTTGAAAGCTTTTTGAGAAATGTACTAGTGACTTTCTTAAAAAAACTCAACCATTTATCGAAGTAATATATCATCTGCATTTTAACGAATAATATGACATAAAACTTTTATAATACTGGAAATGACATAAATATATATATATACATATATTTGAACAAAACCACTAAATCCGAAACAATAATTATTTGAATTATGTTTTCAAGTGATTAATTTACTGTATGAAGCAAAATCAGTTATTCAATCCTTATTCATCTCATTTGATTATAAATTAGTAAGCACGTACATAATATGTCTAGAGCAAGCACATCGAAATTGCATTTGTCATATAGTGTTATAACTTAAAATGTCATAAGCACGCGTTGACCCCTTATAACTGTTCTTGGTTTACACGAAGTAAGCTTTAGATTCAGTTTCTTTCAAATTTTGGATTGGATAATATCACTGACGTATTTCGTATTGCTAAGACAGTCCAGTTTTCATATTATAGAAAAGATATCCTTTTATTTTTTTAATTCTTTATTGCTATTTTTAAATCTTCTGTTAGATAATTAAAGATCACGATGCTTTATTAATTAACAATATTGTAATGATGTTGCAATATAAAGTTATTATAAATTTAAATTTCCATAACAAAAATTAATTGATAATTATTTTATTCGCATTTCATATTACGTAAGTACTTAATTAAAAATAATCTTCCATCTTGATAATATTATAAAAAAAATATTTTCGTTCTGATTCCATCGTAGTCATTTTAAAATGAAATTAGAATCTTCCATAATTGTAAGATAAGAAAAAAAAAAGAAAAAAAGGGCCACAAAAGGAATTTCGAACGAGCGAGTCTAAATTACAGTGGACAGTTTTCTCCTATTTTCCTAGCACCGCATGTGCATTGCTTGCTTGCGCTTGCTCGCTCGCCAAATTACAGAAAATGCTTGGGACATACTATAAGCGTTGGCTACGAACTGAAACTTGTAGACGTGAGCGCGTTAATTGGTTCTTTCTCTCTCTCTCTTATTTCTCATTCTCTTTTCTTCCTCTCTCTATGAACGCAAATGCAGTAGAAAGATTTTTAGAGCATCACGCCAAATGTACGTGAAGTGGGTAAGAGAGAGAGAAAGAGAGGATCTTTCGAAAAAAATAAAATAAGAAAAAAGAACTTATAACTAGAAAAAGTCAGACAAAGAAGCACTTTTGAGGTCGAGCGAATTTGTCGGCGTGCACAGCAGCGTCATAATGCATTTTAAACTGTGAATAGTTGAAAAGAAGAAAAGAGGAAGAAGAAAAAGATTGAAGTGGAAGGAAAAAAAAAGTTGTCTTCTTTTAGAAGTTGGAAAGATAAGACGCTTTTGTTAACTATTTCAAACGAAGAATGTGACACTTTTCAAATGGATCTACTTGTTATGTTAATGTGATACCATTTTTACTAAAATTGAATTAAATTTTTTATCACTATATCCTTCACAATAAAAAAACTTGTGAACTTTTTCATCTTAAACATCTTTTTTTTCTATAAAAATACAAAAAGTATGGAAAATTATCTATTAAAAAAGCTTGAAAATTAGCTATTAAATTAGCTCGTATAAAAATACAGTAAACTCTAAATATAAGACCACAAACAGTTTTTCAAATCTTTTAGAAAGCACATATAGCAACTAGATATACATGTCAACTTCTAAAGATAAACAAAACTTGCTTAGTGCATATCTCACTTCTGTCTTAACTCGACGTTAATCGTAGCAACGTTACTCCTTTAGTACCTTCGTCGTTGAGGTAACGTTTTAACACGACAAAATCTCATCTCTTCTTACTCTCTTCCTTAATCTCTCTCGTTCTCTCGAAACCCTTATGTAATATAAGTACTCCTTACTTGCCGCAAAGGCAATCCGCCCTCTAGCTTCGTATATACGCGCTTGCAATTACTAAGCTAAAGTAACTTGCAAAATACATGTCCCATACACATACGCATGTACAAACATACATATACAGTATACATACCAAGTGTGTATACGCAACATTTCAGAACTATATATACACTCATGTGCGTGGTTACACGAGAGAGAAAGAGAATGAGAGGCAAGGAGAGTAAAATTACAGATCTAAGGGACGATGTTAGCAGAGAGGACTTTGCCACGTACATTTCAATTACTCCTTAATTGAATTAATTCGTTATACGTGTGCTGAACTCACAACGTCTTACCTGTATACCTATACATATATATACGTACAAGTGGACACGTTTCAAAAGCTCACGACTTAGTATGTATATATACATACGATGCAATCATCTTGATATGAGCCGAAAATGTCGTTTTAGATGGATTATGCTTGATTTCAATGTTCTAAGGTTATATTTAACTGGCTCTTGAAGATACGTTATGCTTCAATTTTGTGTAGGGCGAATAAGTTAAAACGAGAATGGATTAATATTTTGAATGGTTCAATGTCTTGGAGATATGAATTTGAATATCTGAATGTGATAAATTGATGAAATTGATTTTAATTTTAAGCTTGGATTCAATGAATTACAGTTTTGGTATAGTATTTCAAGCTTAATCAATGCACGTAGTAATTAATGTACGATGTGACTTATTGAACTAATTGCTTTCAAATAAAAGACCTTAGAATGTGTAATTATGAAATCTTGAGCTTATTTTTAAATATAAGTTGTATATTTTTCTTCATTCAATAGTAATGTATTTAAAATTAAGAATAACTTTTTAAAAAGTTTACAATCAAAAGTAGACTGAATGAAACTCTTGTGAAATTAATTACATATATACATTTATTTAAATTAAACTCCCTTCTTTTTGCATAAAACAATTTAACATCATTTACTCTAAAAATCATCAATAGATTTCAATATACTTTTGAAATTTATTTTGAAAATACGTACTTTATTTGGTGTTTATACCAAAGGCTTTTTTACACTATAAATAAATGCAATGGATTCATTGACAATACACGCTTTTGCTGTATTTTACGAAGGAGGTTAATTCTATCTACTATTCACTTCTGCAGTGATTAAAACGTTAAATTGCTAACGCTCGAATGATTCGAGTTTTAAAGACGACATTGATTGATCGATTCGTTCCGATATCACGTTGTATTTGCTTTATAAAGAATCGAAATGCATATAGCTTGTTGTATATAAAGTGCTACTCTATGTACGCCCGTATGTGTATATATGCATAATTTGTAAATTAAAGGAGTTCTGCATTGGAACGGAGAACTTATTTATCAATAATATAAAATTTGGAAATTTTCATAAAGTTTAGTTCATAAAGTAGATTGAAGTAAATTTTTAAAATTCATCATTATGATTTTGTTATAAGATCTCAATGACTTATTCGGTAGCACGATGGATTCATAATCTTGAGATTCCGAGTTCGAATTTGTTTTAAATTTATTTTTTTCTGACAGAAAAAACAAATGAGTATTGACATATTCTATTCATAATGAGGAATCAGACTTTTATTTTAAGATATTCATGATTTTGTAAGCTGGTAAAATAAATAACTAATTTTGCAATAAATCAATTGCATTTATAATTATATTCTGCTGAACGTCAAAACTTTTTATTGGGTTATTCGTGCAAATAATCAAATTATTTTTGGTTGTCTTTTATATAGATTTAATAAATATTATAAAATAAGATTCCAAATATTTGACAATACATATACATTTCACATTTCTATAATTAAAAATGTTCGCTGTTTTATTTGTGTTATATTTGGCGATTCATTTCAACAATGTAGTATTTGTAATAATTTTATTTGGTACGATAAGTTTAGCGAATTTAAAAAAAGTTATCCACAATATTAATATATGTCAAGTGATATTATTTTCGTAAATTAAACAATAAGCTCGAATAAATATTTAGTAGATACTGTCAGACCACAAATTATCTGAAAAATACCAAACATTCTTATTTAAATTGCAATGAGAAATGTGTCATGTTGTAATTATTTCGGCACTGCAACAGTTCTAGTACCTATATTTAATTATAGTCAAATATGTCTAGTTTACAGGAATTATTGAAATAATTCACAATCTTTTGTAAAACTTTTAACAAGTGTCAATGAGACTAAAATGTTCACTTGCATTCCCAAATTTCAATTTTACAGATTGTTGTATCCCATTATGCCAAGAGTTTAAAGTATCGATTTCATATTATGAAAATTTAATGATATTGTTAATTCAACTAATTTGAACTGTAATCTCTTTGACGAAATGTATTAAAGTGAATGGAATGTTTTTCAAGTTCTGTTTGAGATGGTTGTGAAACAAAAACCACAAAATCGTATATAAATTTCAACATTGATACATTAGTAATCAGTTACATGAAATGACACTGTGAAAAATGTTTACTAAAGGGTAAAGAAATTAGTTCCGTATCGGAATCTTTAATGATAAGGGTAAAGAAAAATTATTTCCGCTTATTCTAGGAATTAAGCAGAATATATGCAAAATCGTCTTAATAATACAATTTTTAACACTTTTCAAATAAACACATGATTATGTATGTTGCAATATTTTTAATTCCTTAAATTTTTTTCATTGCAGAATTTCGGAAAATATATTATTGTTAAAAAAAAATAAATTTACAATAATTTTTCTTTCAATTATTTTCATAAACATTAATTCCTTAAACGCAAAACTTCATCAGTTCAATTTATTTAAAAAAACATGATTAATGATACCAGCTCAGAAGAATGAAAACGATCAACAAAGTTGATAAAGCATTTTTGAAGAATTTCAAGATAAAGGTATATGGGGCTATATTTATTGATAATTTATGTAGATACATTTCTCTTTTTCAATCCTCTCCCATATATCTCTTATCGATCCTTAAAAATACCACATTTCTGCGGGCTTTTAGCAAGACTTAGAGGGTTGATCCCGAGAGCACAATACCGCGTTAACACAGATAAGTAACTCAGTCAAGCTTTGAATTGAACATAAATCAAGTATGATACTAGTAATATTGTTTTCTATTCACTCTTATATGTTAATTTCAAATAAAAAAAACATCGATGTGAGAGTAAATTTTAGAAAATTTCAAAATTTACTTAAATTTTTTTGATTATTTAATATTTTTTCTAATTTAAATAATAAGTAAATAAATTGTATCAATTCAAAAAAAATGTGTATGGTTGGACCATTTTTTCTTGCAATTGTTCAATTTAAAGACTTTAAAAAAATGTAGTTTATGTTAATGAAAATTTTTTTAGAAACAAAAAAAAGAATCTTTGAAAAAGTACTAACATTTTTCAAAAGAATTTTGATTAAACAGAGAATACTTAGATCTCTTTTTCTTCTTATCAAGCACATAGTTCGAGGAATTTTCAAATGAAGCTGTTAAAAAATTTTCACGAAACTTTTTAGAATTTTATTACTTTAAAAAACGAGCGAAGAAGAATTTCGAGAAAAAAGTTGTTATAGATTCAAAATTTAATAAAGTTAGTCTGAACTTTTGATATTCTTTATTTTATTTTATCACTGCCATAACTAAAACACATTACTTTTAACTTCATCAATTTACATTTCATTTTTTATTTGAGCAATATTTTTTTACACTCTTCGTGGACTAGAATTTTTTTTTAAAAATAATTAACTTTTTTTTAAAAATATAAAAAAATTTTTTGCTTAATAAGCTTTTAAAATTCTGCTCATCCTTTTGATAATTCCAATTCATCCAACCTACTTTCCTCCATAATACCAATAACAACCAACAATTATGTACTATATTCCATAGTATGAATTTGTGCAATTGCCTACATTTAAGCGTTTATTCAAGTCCTTCTCTCATCTGTTATATACAAGCTCAAACCTGCATGCAATGGTAGATCCTCCTTCTCTTTTCCCTTTATATATAGATTTACCCGTATCTCTATCTTTCTCTTATGGCTAGGTTGGCCTAGTTTCATGGGATGCCATCTCTTCTTCCCTAACCCGATAAAGCTGCGCTTTTGTAAGCTTACAATAAAGCTTGGACTCGTGTGTATGTATGTGTGTGTGATTTCAGTAGATAAGCATCCTTAACCATTCTCTATCATATTCTCTCTTTTCATTATCTCTTCCTTTCTCTCGCTTTCCAGTTTATATTTCCTCTTTTTCTCTTGATCCTCTTTAATCGTCAACGTTGACCTATCAAATGTTTAGTTTGACCAGGATAGTTAAACCTATATTTCTCATATCTCATTCATATGAATAACACTCTGAATGATATGGACCAATTCCTTTTCGATGTTTCTTTTGTATAAACTGTACATATATGTGTGTATGCGTATGTGAATATACGTATTCATGTACACTTAGACTAAATATCTATTGTTCGAAGATCGAGCTTATGTAATTTTCCTCTGATGTTTCGATGCTCTTTGATGCTATTCAGCTTTTTGTAATCAACGTTATATAGTCCAATACTGTTTCATATATATGCGGCTATGAGAACACAACTATATCTACGTATATCTCTAACATTATAGCCTCGAGTTATTCTGTGCACCACGTTCATTTTAGTAGATGCATACTATGAGTATTGTTCTATAGTCATTTAACTTTTATTTATAAAATAGTAGATGCTATAACTTACAGGATATTAAAATTTTTTTTTTCTCGAGTTTTAAATTACTTTGGCAATTAAATATTTATTATTTACAGTAGTTTGAATTCAAATTTTAATTATTTAAGGCATATGATTTATACATAATTATCAACAGAGCAGTTTCCCGAATCTCAAAAATTTTTTCAAATATCTATGTATCATGCTTTTTATTAGTTAGGGCGAAAGGTTGCAGTATAGAAATATTTTAAAAACTTTTTGATTAAGAATAAAAAATTTATAAAACTGTAATAACGGTATCTTACACCCCTTTTTTGAAAAAAAATTTCTCTACTTAAAAAACAAAGTTTTGAACATAACGCAAAGATAAATCTTAAATACTTAAATAAATCATTTTGTAGTCAAGTTCTTTTTTGTATCATGCTAATACGAAATAAATAGAAAATATTACTTTTTAACCATAATTACTATGTATTAGTTGACCTGAATGTGGATCATCTATTATTCATCGTGGATAATGACTTCTTCCGTAGGAAACTTCCCTTTTTGCTACTCAAAAAAAAAACTAGCAAGGAAAGATATGCTCTGACCTGGTTATTTTCTTGTATCTTGTCCATCTCACGTAGCTTCACCGAAAAAGCCACTATAGTATGTCAGACAATTTCGTATTTGTATTACGCTTTTATCAACTTTTTTTTTGTTACATTCATTTGCTCTAGTTTTTAGAAAATAGTAATTTGAATCGTCTTGAATTTTTTAAAAATGCAGAGAATAATATATCATTGCTAAAAATTTTCCATACCAAATTTAATGTAAATGCAAACGTAACAAAATTTTTTAATAATTTATTCAGACTGAAATGTCATAAAAATAAATTACTTTGCATAAGCCAACTTTATGGAACACCTATTATCTTTTCTGTAATACATTTTTATTAAATTTTTGTAAAAAAAAAGATATTTTTTCAAAAAGTTATCTCATGAGATCATATAAGAATTTTTTAACAGTAAAAAATTTCACGGTAAATAAAAGTCCAAATATATACTTATTTTGATCCGTAATATATAAAAATAACAAGATAAAATAAATTGAAATGAAAGTTATGCTGATTTTATTAGTGAGATTTTTTTTTCCAATACAGAAAACGTAATTTTCCTTTGCACGCTGCGCATTAGCAAATCAAATCTGGAATAACTGAAACGAAGAGTCAAACGATCAGTCCATTGGGATCAAAAGGTTACTATCTCTATCTCTTGCCTCTTGGGGATACAAAGTTTCTGACACGTGAAATAATACTTTGTGTTCGTTTTATCCCTATACTCTTGAATTAAAATACATTTTCGCTTTGGTACGATTGCCTTTCATTACTTTATAATTTTATTTTTCTAGTATAATCCATCGATAATATTTTTTTATTTGATCTGTTTTAATTATGTGTCTTTACTTTATTCTGAAAGGAATTTTTTGATAACAGCAAAGTCGAAATGCAGAACATAATTTTGTTCAAATTTAAGATCAAATAATTTTGGGAATTAGATTTATTATAGTATTTGAGCTAGATTTTTGGCATAATGCTCATCGTGATACACGTTAAATAATAAGATCAATTTCAAATATTTTCATTAAAGTATCATCAAATTTAGTGCAAAAGAGCTACGGTTGAAATCTCGAATTTCCGATTCCCCTTTTAGTTTTTAGCCGTGTTTTAGTTTGTAAGCAATAAAATTGATCTCTTCAAATGAATGAAAGAGTGAAAAATAGTTGGTGATGAATTTCAAACGTTTCCATTTCTATCATCAAATTTAGTGCATACAAGTTATGTCAGAAATTTCGAAATTTCCATTTCTCCTATTAGTTTTCGACCATGTTTTACTTTGTAAACAATAAATTTGATCTCTTCAAATGGTCAATAGCAATTCTTTTTATTGACACATCTAGAGAAAAACTTTTTTCTCACGATCATTAAAAATGCTTTTATTTCTACCAGAAATTTCACTTTGACAAAAATAAAACAATACAGTTTTACATAATTCATAAATAAAATTATATAACAAAATTGATAAACATTATTGAAACGTATAAAAATAGTAATGCAACCAATATCCGATAATTCTCATAATTTGAAAATTTCAATTTCCTCATGAAAGTAATATTCCCTCGAGGAAGAAGAGTACGTATATAGTGATGTCGATAAACGAGACAACGTATCGTTAACTTCTCTCACTCAAGTTTTACAAGATTCTATTATAAAATGTAACTTTATTACTGATATAAATTTTCTCATCGTTCAAACTTTATCTTAATATATCCATGAATCAAAGTTTTCTATCGTAATTAAAGTCCTACCATTCTTATACATCTACGTTATATTTCATATATCTATATATACATAAAACTTATAACTATATACATAGTTTTCGTCGAGTTAAATTTAAAGTGAATTCCCCTATTGGCGGTTAATCAAAGTTTCTCTCTTTCTCGCGAGGTCATATAGAAGACGATGTATAACGATTACTTCTTCTTCTCTCTCTCTCTCTTCTTCTTACCGAAAGACGTTTATAGTATGCCATTCAAGTATAGGTACAGTATAAGCTCTTGCTAAGGGTTACCAATAGTTATATACACCTAGCCAATCCCCGAGCAACTGATCGGCCCGATTACCAATAGTAGCAGTAGCAGTAGTATAGCAGCAACCAAGCAAGCTTGTCGTCGTATATATACGCTGCATCGATTGGGCTTTCCTCACGGGCAGGACGTTGCAAATCGACTCTAAGCCCCTGGATAAATATATAGAGCAAATGTGCTTTCTATCTCACTCTTTCCATCTATCTATCTCACTCTGTCTCTTTCGCTTTATCGGATTTACACTACCTAGAACAACACTGTGTATTCATCTTTCTCTTTCTCTCCAACGTCATCTATCGAACTCTCACCCTATCACGTGTTACGACCCACGTTTAAATATAGGACAGACAATATATACAGGTTGAATGCGTGACCTATGTAAATGATGAATTATGTAAACAATTACCTGTATTTGCAATTACACCAATCATACACAATACATTGTTCAAATAAAAGGACGTTAATCATAAATACTGTTTGAACGGATGTTAACTGAAAATCTGGAATAAACCATAACTCGAAAATCCTTTGAAGAAGTCATTAATTCAGGATTTGACTGGAAAAGGCATTTACTAAAAAAGCCGATTAAAACAGGTGTTAACTTAAAAGCTATTTTAAAACTTTGGACTACTCGAAGTTTTGGAAAGATTTCATTATTTTAAGTACCAAACTGTTTTTAGCTCGAATGACAAATTTGAATCCTTCAGAATCTACAATATTAAAATTTTTCGTTCATTAATGCTGTCATTTCAAAGAAAAGCAAAAAATTTTAGCATCCAGATTAAAACTTTTGGAGCAGATTCGAAGTTAATACCTTTTTGAATAAAACACCTGAATTAATACCTTCTTCACAGAGTTCACTCTGAGTGAATATAAGAATACATGCTTCACTTTCTAGTACGGATGATAACGATTTGTTTTTTGATTTAGTTATGCCACGGTCCCGAAACAGTACCTTTGCTTTTTTAGCCTCTGTCATATGAAAAGCGTAACGAAAATGTTTTATTAATCTTTCAAAAAGCCTAATCTTCCAAATTTGGTAATATTTTGACAGACGATGTAGTAGTTGAGCTTGTTTAATAAGCAGCTCCCCCAAGATTTTCTCAGTGATATAAGTTAATCAATTGTCAAAGTGGCATTGAATTCATCGCTTCTGATGAACCTTTTTTTATCCAGAATCAACGATATTTAATATTTGATCAAACATAAAATCAAGTAGCCTTAGATTAATAAACAACCATCGATAAGTGCACACATACCACACTCACATATCCGCGCACATAATTTTATATAAAGCATGTAGAACATTCAGAAATGCACATACACAAATATATGCATGTTAAACATAAATAGATACATGTTCAGATAAGCGACACCTGAACAAATACGTCATCAAACTCATAATTCCAGATCTATAAATATACATTGCTAAACTTATAACACCTATAATCCCTTATAATTCAAAAGTACTTTTTTACCATATCCAACCCGAAAGTTTCTACTTTCATCCCCACTACTTCAACCGAAAGTCTTACATTCTTGCCGGGGCAGGAAGCAAAAAGAACGTTCTGCGCAGGCGCTAACGACAGAGTATAGCATACGTTATATCTCTCCATCTCTTTCTTTTCCCCATATAATGTCTAATATACCTAGCCTTTTTGCTCTTCATCAAAAGTCATAGTAAGAACAAAACAAAGGCAGATATCAAAATCTTTTTCTGTTTCTTTTTCAAATTCTCTTAAATTTGAAACAAAAAAAAACAAAATGTATACATTATAATGTATATGTATACATTGTATTATATTATTATTTAGTTAAAAATGTGTGTGATGAAAAATGTGTGCATTGAAACAGAGTGTATCGAAGAATAACTCTATCAGATTAAATAATACATTTTTTTTTATTAATGAACTATCATTACGAGTGTTACCGTGTAGTGTATTATCGTGTAGTGTATATAATAGAACAAAGCATAGAATCTTTAAAAATGTGCGTGATGAAAAATCAGAATAATGCATAACATTTTTTTTTATTAATGAATTATCATTACGAGTTTTACCGTGTAGTGTGATATCGTGTAGTGTATCTAGTAAAATATAGCATAACGTTTACGTTATACGTAATTTTAGTTGACAACTTTCGGCTTGGCTATGGTAAAAAATTGTATACGCGCCACGGGAGTGAAGGGGGACATCTTAACCCGCGCGTTTATCGCCCCCGCCTTCGGCTCGGGCGATAACATACGCGCGGGTTAGAATGTCCCCCTTCCCTCCCTTGGTGCGTAATATACTATTACGCTATATTCAAATCACAAGGTATTCTCGAAAACCAGCCGCGAAACTTTCATATATGTTTACGCACATACCCTCTAGCTTATACTCTCCTAGCGCATAATATGAATATAATAACCGTACAATTTAATACACATCAAAAAGCTTTAATTCTCCATCTCTTGATGTTATTCATGAACTTTCTCTTTCTCTCTTATTACGCTTTTAGAAAATAGGGGTCAGCCAAACAACATTTCCACTCAGTTGTATATACAAACAAATATGTATACTCTTTTTGCCTATCTAGATTTTACAAATGTTTGTGTGCATAAGCTGATATTATAAAGGGTTATATGAAAGGCGAACGCGAATGCAATTCCTTCATTTTAATTAAACTACGGGCGAAGGGGAAAGAGTAAGAGAGGAAGCAAGCAAGAGTAATATTGGAGAATGTTAACACGCGTTTTGTACACTTTGTGATAATTGAGCTTAGCTATATGAAAAGTGTTCGACTGCGGGTTATCATAATGTATTTCATTAGCTTTCTTCATATTTCTTTCAATGGCCTTTATTTTCATGATTTGAAAAATGATGCGAAATTTTCATATACGTTGACATGATTTACGTAAAAAAAGTACATTTATGAAGATAAATATAAACAGGAATTTTTTACCATGTGAGCAATTAAATCCAATGATAAGACGAAAATACACAAAATATTTTTCTAATAAGTAAAATAACGATAAAAAATTGTGGTATTATTTATGTTTATCATTCCATTAGAACTTTGAATTCTTAAATTATATTATGTACACATTTTATGTATTGATTAATATGAATAAAGATTAAATTTAATTATTTTATGTTATATTTCGATAATTCATAAATATACCAACAATACACCGTTTGTTTAATCATCATTTATATATTTGAAGAGTTGAATACATAAATTGCATCATAATATTTGATAAATAAAAGCATAATACATTAATGATAAGATAAGCCATCATTAGAACAATAGAGATATTTTGTATGATTACTACAATATACCTTATGACATATACAGATAATAATGGCTTTTTAAATCCAACTAACATATATCATTTAACATCTTAATGCTTATGTACAATAAAATATGCACGCGTTGATACACGTGTTACGTATAAGCGTGGGTTTCCTGAAGAATTGTTTTCGTTTTCATGTAAATTATGATGATTGTGCTAAATTTTAGTAGAAACTATTTTAGTTATGTGAATATATTTAGTGAGACTTTATTTATTATCATTGAATTCAAATTAACGTTAAGTTTTTTTGTACTTATAGATTCAAATCTTATTATTAAAATTAAGCAAACGATTATCATAATTTGAAGTCCATTAAATACAGTGCTTTCCCTCTTTGTACATTAAAAAAAAGAGATCGAGTATTTCTATTTGAAAAAAACCAAAACTTTTTCATAATGAAAAATGCCGTGATTGATGATATCACATATTAATCATTTAATTCGTAACTATACATATTAGAACATAAAGTGACATCAATCGAAAAAAAAATCTACCATCGCCCCTTAAATACATTCGAAAAAAAAACCATTAAGGCTCTTAGTGATAAAAAAAAGCAAGAATATTGCCTATAGCAAGCATAAAAATAATCAATCTAAGAACTTTATAAATTTATCATCCAAGACAAGAAAAACGCTATCGAAGGTTATTAAAACTAACTTTCTCTACTATAACAACTCAAAGATTGTATCATTTAGATCTTCTTATAATGAAAAACTATATAATATTTAATGTGGGTCAAACAAGAAGCGTAGAATTACTGTTTGTTCGGTGGGACTTATTGTTTCCCTACCTGCGCCAAAAAAGGTCTTACTGAGAATTTAGATAAAAAAGGTTCCTATTTCAAAATTAGATTTATTTCGTAAATTTGGTAATACCGTATTTCATTTTAAATTATGAATCAATTTAAAGGGATGAAATTTGATTTGTTAACTATGCAGTAACATGGAAAGATTGCAAATCATTTATCATGGATCAATAATACAGTTTTTTAAACATAATTAATAGCATAGTTTTTCATGATAAATGAAATTTACTTATTCATAATTAACAATTTACAATCCATCCATGTTATTGCATTGTTAAAAAAAATCGAGTTTTATTCTTTTTCAATTTATCCATATTTTTGCCAAAATAAATATGCGATGTTGCCAAATTTAAGAAATTTATTTTGTTCTCGAAAGATAACACCCTTTTCAACTGAAATCCGTGATAAAAAATTCTCCAGCATAGATAGTGATTTATTCTAAAAAATCATATGTACTTAAAAAAACTAATTCAATGAATTTTTTGAAATAGCATTAACAAAAATAAAAATTATAAAAAAATTTGCATACAATAGCGATACTATAATAAATCGACCCTTAATATATATTTACTTTTAACCATGTATACAAGTTCCATTTCATCGTAACATTAAATTTCTCGAACAATATATCTTGTCGTTATTTACAATTTACAATCCATTCAAAAGCTTGAAAAGGGATAAAATCCCTAAAATTTATCTCACGATCAATCGAGTATCTTTACATTAGTGCTCGTGTATTTGCAGACTTAAATACGCCTACCATAATCCCATAACACGCAATTTTCTATATCCATTAACTTTCATGTAAACACGCAATATACCACGACCGATAACATGAACGTTGAAAAAGAACCTTTTCCAAAGAAAAGAATAAAATCTTTCTTTTTAAAAAAACACGAAAATCTCTCTGATCTAACCTTTAAAGTGAAGAATCGAATTCCAAAAAAAGGAAAAGAAATAGCAACAATAAAAAGAAAAAAATCATGTAGCGACCTTTTGACTTTCTGTACCATAGCTTTAAAAGAAGAAAAAAAAATAATAGAAGAAATCCCTTGTATAACATTTGATGGATCGATATCGGACCATCAGAAGAGATATATATGCGCTGTATGTAATGCTGACGCTAGAGTGCGCACCTGTTCTATTGTCATCCTTGTAATATGTCTTTACACGCAAGGACGAAGATGTTTAAATGGATGACAATTTCTGGGATTAGAGTAAATTTTATTCCTTTGTTTTATTATTGTTGAAACATGTCATTGGGTTTTCTAGGATTGAAATGCTTCATAGATACAGAAAAAGATAAATAAAATGATCCATTCCTTTTTTTCTTATTTAAGGTGTTGCTACGTTATAAAACTTAATCGTAAAACTACTTATTACCAGGAAAACTAAGGTACATCCATTTTTACGATGTTTAATTTATTTAAATATAAAATTTCAAAGCCTTGTTAGACCATTTCATCCACATGTCAATATAATATAAAATTGTGCCTATACATCTCGTCCAAGATCCAAGATATCCTGTTTTATATGCCTTCGTGAAATAATTCAACAACTTTATTTTCCTGCATAAAAATTGTAAAGAAAAGAGTAATGACATCCAATCACATGTAATATAAATAAAATGAAAAGATCGTCCTTTACGTCAACCCGAAAACATTAGACTTAAATTCCATCCTTAAAAAAAAAAGAAAAAATATCGTAACGTTCCTCTTTTATACCTATTATCCCGAAAAAATGTTAAAATAAAGCTTGTTGCTCATATCGTATCTCCCTCGTAGTATCATCGTCGTCGTCACACAGGAAAATAAATATAAAAGAAAGAAAAAGATAAAACGAAAGAAGAGAACTGGATCAAATGTATGTGTGCGTATCTCATGACGTCACAACATGCCTACGCAAGCGCTCTTTCTTTTACTTCTCTTTACGCACTTAAATATATATGTATATATATATATAAAAGAGTAAAAATGAAACGAAAAAAGCAGAGAGGTAGGGAGGGATGTTAGAGAAAGAGTGAGAGGATTGTGAGAGAGGAGAAATTTGAACGTGAAATGGAGGGAATTTTAAGGGGTAAAATATATAACCGCGCAAGCGCTTTACAACACTGGGTTAATAGGTTACGCTATCGATCGGCTTTATATACGCTTTCTCTCTTACTCTCCCAATATAGCAAAAGCTTACTTTAACTTTCCTTCGGCGAAGAGAGGGAGAGTAAAAGAGGAGAATTTCACGTTGTATGTATGTGTACACACAGCTACCCTATGCTCGGACGCCCATTTAAAATCATCTCTTGATTCAATCCTTATTTTCCTCTCCTTTCTTTGCACTCTCACGCATTTTAGTTTGTTGTTTTATTATTTTCCTTCTGTTTTCTTTTAAGTTTAATTTTCGGTTCATTTGCGTTTATTTTAGTGGTGCGCACGAACACGTGCAATAGTTTTTATATTTACGTAAATTGATAAAATTAATTATTACTGATAATATATAACTATGTAATTCTAAATATAATTGAAATTAAATAATATGAAAAATATATATGTAGGTGAATCTTAAGACGCTTTATAAAATTTTTCTCTGTGCAAACACCCACACGGATGCTGTCATAGAGACCAAGAGAATGAACTTTATTGTCACTATTGTACTGTATTCTAACGTTAACCTTTCACGACAATTTTCAGGGTCTTTTGTATAAAGATCTTTTGTATATTATACTTACACTCAAGCTATGTCTATTGAGAGTAGATTTAGTATATGATAAGGCTAAGTGTCAAAAATGATAAACTGCTAGTGTCACAAATTTTGTTTATTTTTCTTTTTCATTATTGCTTCGTAAATGTTGTTCGAGTAAATATCTTTTTTTATGAATTTATTAATATGCAAATTGTTTGAAAATAAAACTAATAAAATTCATTTCATAGAAATTTTGTTTTTTATTGTTCTTAAGTAAAAGTAAATATTTAAAAACTTTATTCAACTCAAAGGTTGTTTTCATCTAAAACAAACTAAAAAGTTTAAATGATTTTAATATTTATTTTCTTCATACAAGATTTTACAGTTTTAATGAACTAAAATTTTTAAAAAATATATTTTAATTTAACTTTTTTTCAATGCACGTACATTTATAAACGTGAAATTAGTATCGCTTTAATATTTTATTATCTTAAAAAAGTACTTTTACAAACTTGGTTTAAAAAGGGTTTCTCACGAAGTTTTATGCTATAATAATTTATAAAAAAAAGGTTTATTATTGAACAAAATATAACATCAACCAAAGTTTTTTTTCAAAAGCTCGGCAAAATTTTGAATATTGAAAAACTTTGTTCAAAATATCAGATTTCTTTTTATTAATTTTTTTTAACGACAGAAATTTGGAGAGGAATGAAATTTTATTATTTTTATAATTTCATTTACATTGATCCAATTGACAATATTGATTTTAACATCTATAATGTTAAAAATGAGATTATACGATTATATCAACGTCCGACTATAATACTCTCGTTCTACTGCTTCACCGTAGATTTATGAGGTAGTTTTCAAGTAGTTAGTATAAATCATCAAACTTATTATTCAATTGATCAAAATATATTAAATTTTTACTATTATTGCTAACGATTTTTAATATTCTGCTGTAATATTACTTTTACACAAATTTTATATTATTCACGATTTACTTATTTTTCAATAATTATTACTATTAACAAAATTCATTATAAAAAATTTACTTCTTTAATATATCGTGGAAACATTTTATCCAAAAGATGTACATTTTCACAATAACAAATATGAATCCCAACCAATTCCATAAATTATATCACACTCAATAAAATATCTCAACTCCATGACCTTCATCAAAGTAACTATCCCAATATATATCCTATCCCCTATCATTGATTAAACATTTAACAGCAACTCACGTGAAAACCGAATGTGTTGATTTGCTTTAACCGTGAAAGAGAAAAGAAAAAAAAAATGTTGGCTAGAAGCTTGATAAAGAATGAAAAAAAGTATTACAAAAAAGAAAAATAGGGAGTAGAATTCTTCGGTCGATAACTATACTATTTTTTTTTCGTATTTTAATCCCTTGGCTCTTTTCCCATGGGATATAAAACTCTCAAAGAATCATATCATACGCTATCTTTCCCTCTCGTTTGTTTTCTTTTCGTTAACGGAGAAAGGTAATCGAGATTACATTGTGCCTGGTATATGAAAAAAAAATAAACAATACTTTGGCTTTATATGCTATGAGATATATAATCGTATAATAGCTTTTGTTTTTATTTTTTTATAGGAACGAAGTTGCTTGTATGTTTAGTAAAATCAAGTGGTTTTCTCTGTTTTTTTTTTACATTTTTATATTGAAACAATGGTAATATTATGTAGGTTTGATTTTTGCTGTTCGATGTGTATCGAGATTTTTTTTTAAAGAAGGAACAAATCCTCTGGGATGAGTTTATGAAATCGAGATTCGTTCGAAATTCATTGGCTTCTTTTTTATTTTGAAGAAAATTGATCTGTTTTATCTTCGTCAGGTCCATTATCTCTTCTATTTATGATAATTGATAAAATGATAATATTGACTTGAATATAAATATGATTTTTATCGCTGTGGATTCATATTATGAATAATATATGAATCAGTAAAAAAATACTACTTATTTTATATTTTCTAAATTGTTTCTAAAAAATTTTAAATAAATTTTGAATAATTTTAATCTCAAAAAATGTTAAAAATTAGCAATTAACACAGCTATTTACAGTAATTTAAAAAATGCTTCAATTCATTCCATAACAAATATCAAGATACGACAAGTAGAACAAGTCAAGTGTAGTAAGACTCACAAGAGCACCAGCTCACTTATTTCATCAACTTGAATGGCAATTTTCTTAACTTTCCCCCTATGAGTAAATCAACGTTTATTTTTTTCCCTTTTTTTTTTAAATCCTCATCTCTTTATGTTCTAAATAATAGCTTCACTCAAGTGTATTACACGTTTACTTGCACGCTTCACAAATCGTAATTCCCTCGAGCGTCTCTCTTTTCTCCCTTATCTCGTATCCGCCAGATTCAACAGTGTGAAGCAATATCTATCTTACTCTTCACATGCGTATTTCCATCATTTCTTTTTTATCCCTCTTGACTAACTTTAATGCCATTTCTAATAAATGTTTATGGCACAATATCCTGAAAAATAATAAGATGATCCTAATAATATAGGGCTTTGATGATAATCAAATTCATAGAGTTACAGCTATTTAATTATGAGCGGTCAGTTCGTTAAATAGTACTGATTTTGAAGAATGTTTCATTGGATAATAATACATTTTAGAAACGATTTTGATAGTCGTTTAGTTTATCAAATGCTCGTAGACGAATTTGGGTCATACGTTTATAAAAATTTCACGCCTCTGTCTTGCCACGCTTCTATTCTGGAATAAATATTTACTGAAGGTGCAAAGCTACTACGGATTTTCCGTGCTCGAAATCAAGTTAAGAGGCGGTCGGAACCAAATCGGTGACTTGCGGTATATATCAAGTCAGCATTTTTCGCTTTACGATAATATTTTGTATATTTTTATGGCTTAAACTATTTCAAATTATTCTTTATATACATGACTAGAGGAAATGACTATATTTCTACCATATGAATAAGTAAATAAATTATTATAAGCATTTATTACAAATATCAAACTGATTTGACATATACCGCATGCAAAAAACTGTCGTGTCGATTTTTAGGTGGCATTTTTCGCTTTATAACAATATTTTGTATATTTTTGTGGCTTTGACTATTTTAAATTATTCTGTATATACATGACTAGAGGAAATGACTATATTTTTACCATATTAATAAATGAATAAATTATTATAAGCATTTATTACAAGCACTGAACTAAGTCACCGATTTGGTTCCGACCGCCTCTTAAGGTGAATATACATAATTTTCTTAAAGTGAATTGAATTGGAAAATACGTAAATGTACTGAATGGTTTCTAAAATTATATTTTTAGTACTATTTTTTAGTGTAAAAACAAGTTTTATTTTTTGGAAGAAAAAATTTTTTTTAACAATGTACAAGTGAATTGCAAAGTTCATCAACTCAATGAAATTACCAAAAGGTGAATGTACCGTACTAACTAAAGCAATTACCATTTTGATTAGACGAAGAAAGAACAAAGAAGAAAGAAGCCAATTCCTAATAAAGTAGATTTACGAAAATTAATTCAAGAAACCTTAAGCCCAATAACCTTTGACATGCAGTTTTCTTATTTGAAATTCAACTGTCTAATGATTAGAGTGATCGTTAAAATATATATATGTATATGTGTGTGTGTATATATATATATATATATATAGACAAACCGTAGGCACAAATGGATGTTTAAGTCTGAAGGCCACCATACTATATTAGACACGCTTCCAAACCCTCCGAAAATCTCAAGTTATATATATATATACACGAACACACGCGTACACACAAATATGTATTCTCCTCTTTCCTCTTTCCTCTTTCGTCACTTTTAGAAGAAAAAAACAGTAGCTCCACGTGGCACGCACAGACTAAAAGCGCCCTTTTCTTTTTTTTTTTTTTCATGGTTAGAAGGTCATTTCTCTCTTTATACACAGGGCAACAACGGCACGTGTCCATAAGATGCGCAGATTTCTTTCTGCCTTTTTTTTCTTTTTTCTTTTCTTTTTTTCTTCTTTTTCCACTTCTTTTTTCTTCAAGCTTATCCGTATAAGAACGTACGTATATACTTATACACTTTTTTTCTTGGTTCTTCGCAGTTTAGGAGAGAAAAACAAAATTGCTTGAAGCAAAAAGTCAGAATCAGAATTGAAGATCAGAGGGCTGACTTTCACAAGCGTCAATATACTAGAGATTGCTTATGTATATGTGAAGTATTACGCAAATGTATGTATGTATGTGCGCACGTGTTTTTATAAACAATGAAAGATGAAAATTCGAAGTAGATAAGGAATAAAATGAAATGAAATAAATTTTAAGAATACTAAAGATAACCCAATAACAAGATTTAAAGATAAGTTTTTATTGATTAGACTATAAAAAAATTTTTGCAATTCGTCAGAATTTTTTCTTGTAGAAAAATTTGTGTTAAAATTTTATACATAATTTCGTAAAATTGATATAAAAATTTTTGAAACCTAAAATTTTTGTATACTTTTAAACAAACATTTTCGTTAAATTTACCTGCAAAATATCTTCTTTATTTTATTAAAATTGTTTCATATTTTATAATTTCAAATTTTATTATTCAAAATTGTGTAATATTCATAAATATTTGCATTGTAATTTTTATTTAAAAATTTTTTTTACAATACGAAATTAAATATTTATATTTAGCAATGTATATTTGTTGTTCTAACTAATAAATTGAACAAAAATTTATAAAATAATTTAAAAATCAATTTTCTTTAAAAAAATGTTATCTTTGTATAAAAGCCATCGTAACACGTGTCAATAAGAAAATTTTCTGCACTTCTAAAGTCATCAAATAAAACTTACTCAACATAGAAAACATCTAAAAAAACTTTGTTTACTTTTTTAGATCCACATTCAAAGCTCGATGACCCTCTTAAAAATCTTGGAAAACTTTCATCGAACGAAAATCTAAACGACACTAATATTACTTTCAAAGTTTTACTGTGCCATCCATGCGCTACCAAATTTGTGTACGTTTTATTAAAATTAAAATAATCTCCTTTTCCAAATATTTATTTTTGTCATCAATATCTTTTTTTCAAGATACATAAATTTTCTTTTCAAGATGTTTATATCTCCGAGTCATTGGTTGACGGGAGGAGGAAGAGGATGGTGAAAATGAAGGAAATGCCATAGTACTTTTGCGCTTGGAAAAGGTTTAGATGATTTATCATCCATACTGAAGCTCTTTTTTTTTCTTTTGCTTTACTAGAACGACGCAAAACTTTGATCGTAGGAGCCACATTCGGGAAGAGCGTAGCTTTTTCAGCAGTAACAGTAGCAGCATCGTCTCTTACCTTATACAGATAGTTTCCTATCTTAAGTTTCAAAAGACTTACATATATATGTACGTAAACCCAAAGAAGGGAAGGAAAAGTTGCAAAGAAGACGCAAGACAACTCTTCGAAAAGCAAAGATATTCGTTCTTTAAAAAGAAAATTTAGGTCACGAATGCAAGAGAGAAATTCTACTATTTCTCTTCTTTCTCGTCTTTTAAACTTTACTATCTTTTCTCGTTTTCACATAATCTTTTTTTTCTCTTTCTTTTTATTATTCTTTAACTTTATACCTATCCCCATTTATCTTTATCTTTTTGTTTAAATTTCTTATGTTGTCTAAGCGTTTACGTATGTATTTATGCTGAAGCTTACTTTTTTTTTCGTGAAATGAGCACGCATTATTTTTAGGGTAAATAAGAAAAAAAGGTTGTTCTTCCGGCTCCGAGTAGACGCGCCCTTGTGTCTGTATAAGCTTGTGTATACATGTTTGCATGTATAAATAAAATAGTACTAATAGTTCAACAAGGAAAGTATGCAACTTGAGTCTATATTTTTTTGATTTATATGTACCGCGATATTTCGGGATCAAGATATTTTATTCACAATATTGATCTTTTTGATTAAAAAAAAAAACATATCGATGCAAACTAAAAGATATTCATTGTTAATTTACACTAACTTACTCTTTGACAACTTAATGGTCATCTTAATAAAAATAAAAAAAAACTTATTTTAACCAAATATTGTGGTTGAATTGATTATGCTAAGATAACGCACAAGAAAGCATAAAGGTTGGGTTCGATTTTTCGAAAGACCGATATTTTTTTGTGCTTAACGTAGAATCTCAAAATTTAGAATGATGCTATTGATAACATTCATTTAAATTATTTAGAAATCTCGTTTTCAATTCATGGCTGCAATCGAAATTTATTCATTCGAATAAATTATAATTGATATTTAGAATAGTAACAAGTATACATAACACCATATTTTGATTAGATATTTCGAAATTTCTAATAGAGTTTTCGAAAGTATATTTTTGTATATTCTTTCAATACTTGTCAAAAGATTTTATTAGAAATTTCGAAATATTTTATAATTATATGGTGCTCTATGTACGTATTACGATTCTAAATATCAATTATAATTTATTCGAATAAATAAATTTCGATTGCAGCCATGAATTGAGAATGAGATTTATAAATAATTTAAATGAATGTTATCAATAGCATCATTCTAAATTTTGAGATTCTACGTTAAGCACAAAAAAATATCGGTTTTTCGAAAAATCGAAGCCCACCCTCTATTTCTTGTTTTGGCTTCAGTTTTTTATCTTATTTAGATATAATGTTTTGGTTACGACAATTATAATTTGAATCTAAAAAAATTACTTTATCTGCTCACTGTGTTTGGTTATTGTAGTAGCCAAATTACTTTTAACAATAATTAGTTATAATTAATTTGAAGAATCAACAAATTTTAATACAAAAATTCAAACATATTTTTCATACAATATAGAATATATTTCTGCTTAAAAAATCTTTTTTAATATCATTCATAATCGTGAAAAAAAAATGATAAATTTACAAATTTTTCTTTGTTTTCTTTTTTGCCTTTAAATTTTCAAAAGAGCAACTTTTTATTGTAAATTTTAGTTCTAAATGCTTATGAAATTATAAAAAAAAGTTGCAGTGAACGGATTAATAAATCTTAGAAATTTATTTACTTTTATTGAAATAATTAAAAATATTTATCTTTGTAGAAATAACTATTTACGATTTTTCCATTATAATTGTTTTTTCATATTGATCCAATTTTAATATTGTTTAATATATAATAGTGAAATAGAAAATACGTCTAGTGTCTTTAAAAAATGAATAATTTGTCTTTACATTTGTTTGTTTTATTTTATTTTAATTTTTACTTAAAAATGCATAATATAATTTTAATATAAAAACATCTTCAAAAATTTTAAGTAAGTCACAATTAAATTGAATTGTAACATAATTTTTACAGATAGCAATCATATCAAATATTTTTAACTTCGAATCATGTTAAAATATTTTTAACATGATTCGGAGAAAAAAAACTTTTGATTCAAAATAGTCAATAATTAGTTCATTTTTTTCTACTAGGCTAATTTGCTTAAAATAGTTAGTTCATTATTAAATTATACTATTAATATATAATTAGTTTAATATTAAATTATAAAATTTAAAGTATTTGTACATTTCGATATAAATAACAAAACTTGGAATAACCAATTCCGTTTCAATAACTTATGTTTTCAATCATAATCCAAAGACTGTTTGTATTGGTTTTGAAGGTGGAAATAAGTGGATGGATGTGTATTTTATAAGAAAAACGTGGATTAATAAAACTTTATTGTACAGTGAGTTGGAGCGACGTGATCCTTCACGTGCAGACGGTATAAGAAGGGGGGTTTACGCGCTAACGCAGTAGCGCTAAGAATTCATTCATTATCATATGTCGGTAACTACATATACATTATATTCATACACACGTTCGCGGGAAATACAAAAACATCACTTTCAACACGCCCCCTTACCGCGGACATTACAACAATCATTTTTCAAGATTTACAAGACCCATACTAATTAAATGTTTTTCAAGCATATTTTTGCACACACTCTTCGTTAATAAATCTGCAGGCATATTACTAGTGTGAAGGTACTGGACATCTATTCTTCTTTCTTGATATATTTGTCTAATGTAATGACATCTTATGTCTATATGCTTGGAGTGATCGTGGTGCACAGGATTTTTCATTAACTTTATTGCACCTTGATTATCACAATAAATGATTGTTGGATCTTCTTCCTCATGCATCAAGTTTATTTCAGTCAACATATTGCGTATATAAACTGATTCTTTTCCTGCTTCCGCTAATGCAATGTATTCTGCTTCAGTGCTAGACAAGGCAACACAATGCTGTTTTCTTGACTGCCAATTAATGGCTGCATTTGCTAACTTGAAGAAATATCCACTTCTGGATACACGATCATTTTCATCACTACCCCAGTCTGAATCTACATAACCATGTAATGGTAAATTTGTACTTTTAAATATAAGACCAAAAGAGGCTGTCCTTTTGAGGTATTTTAAGACTCTTTTTGCTGAATTCAAGTGAGCCTTTCTTGGTTGGCAATTAAAAACACTGAGAGCACTGACAGCGTACATAATATCAGGCCTAGTTGCTGTAGCAGCATACATTAATGATCCTATAATCGATTGATAATATATGCTATCAACCAATGGTGAATTTTCTTCCTTATTCAATTTTATTTTATATTCCAACGTATACTATTAAAATCAATAATTTGTTTCTCCTGTTGGAAATATATACACATGGATCAGAAATCAATGATTTCATTCCCAGTTCTGTGAGAACTTCATTAAGTCGTCCGTACCACTGTCGTCCAGCTTGCTTCAATCCATATAAAGCTCTTTTTAGAAGATAAACATGACTTTCTTTTCCCTTCTTTACGAAATGTTCTGCTTGCTGCATATATATATTCTCGTTCAGAAGTCCATAAGTAAATGCCATTGTAACATCTAATTGAAATAAGTCTAGTTTCAATTCAGCAGCTAATGCAATAACTAACCTAATTGACGACATTCTTGCTACTGGTGCGAACGTTTCAGAGTAATCTACTCCTAATTTTTTTGACTATATCCTTTTGCGACTAGTCTTGCTTTTCGACGATCGACTGATCCATCTGCATCGTACTTGGTTTTTAGAACCCATCGACAACCTATTGGTGTACAATTTTTCGGGCGTTCAACGAGTTCCCAAACTCCATTGGATTCGAGCGATTCAAACTCCTTTTTCATGGCCTTTTGCCATTCATCTGCATAAGGACCAACAAGAGCCTTTTCAAGATTTTCTGAATCATCTAATATTAGTCCTGCAAATTCTAATTGCGTAGGGACTAAATTATACCTTTTTCTTGGTCGTCCTGGTTTACCAGATCGTTGAGAGGATGGCCTACCAGGTCCTCTTTTCATTGTAGTTAAGGGTGTTTCTGAATTTGTGTCTTGTTCAATACTTTCAGTTTCCCTTTTGCTCAACCTTTTCGAACCATTTTTCTTTTCTTCAGATTCACTTTCATCTGTAGCATCTTCATATTCTGAATCTTCTTCTTCGTTCTCTTCTGAGCCGGAGTTTGTTTCTGAATCCAATTTAAAAAATTCATATTTTTTATCAAGGTTACGATCATTAAATTCATCTAAAATTCGCACATTGTTCGTTTTGACAATTGCATTTATCTGATCGTTCCAAAGTCTGTAGGCTTTGGAGTCCTCTGAGTATCCAACCATGATACATTCATTTGATCTAGCATCAAATTTTCCTTTATCAGGACTTTTGTTTAAGGCATACATCTTACATCCAAAGGGTCTTAAATGACCAACATATGGTTTCTGTCCAAACCAAACTTCATATGGAGTCGTATTACAAACTGCCTTACTTGGGCATCTATTTCTAATATAAGCAGCCGTAGAGACGGCTTCTGCCCAAAATTTTATAGGTAGCTTGGATTGCAATAGCATACATCTTGCCATGTCAATCAACGTGCGGTTCATCCGCTCAGCTACTCCGTTCTGCTGCGGTGTATGTGCGACAGTCCTTTCACGCTTGATGCCATTTTTTTCAATCTCAGCGTTGAAATCCATCCCGCAATATTCTAATCCATTATCAGTTCTCAGAACTTTTATTGTACGTTCTTTTTGATTCTCTACAAAAGCTTTGAATTTTAAAAAAGCTTTCTTTACATCAGATTTATGCTTTAAAAATGCGACTTCAGTCCATCGAGACTTACCATCAATGAAGGTTGCAAAATACCTGTGTCCGCCAATAGAAGCACTGCGCATAGGACCACATACATCAGAATGAATTACGTCCAATACAGTTTTTATTACTGTTGAAGACTTCTTTGGCAACGATGTCGTTGTCTGCTTCCCAATAATGCATACCTCACATTTCGGCATTGTTTCACCTTTTAGTGGTGGCATTCCATTAACCAATCCTTGTGATACTTTGCTCAAATCTACCTCATTGAGATGTCCATATCGGTAATGCCATTTCAGCATTTCTTGGGGTTGATTTTTTGCGACAGCAACTGACTGAGATCCTTCTTCTATAAGAAAATATAAATCTCCATGTCTTTTACCTTTTGCTATGGTCCTTCTTTTCTTTCCATATATGTATGCGTTCTGCTGTGTAAACAGAACAGAATTACCATTATTAGTCGATTTTGCTACTGATAATAAATTTGTTTTTAATTCAGGTACATATAAAGAATTTTGTAATTTTAACCTACATTCCTTTTTGTCATTACAGACGTTTATTAAAACTGTACCTTTACCTCTGATGGGTATTGACTTACTGTCTGCCAGTTTTACCTGCTGATCCTCAACAGAAGTCCAGTCAATAAACTTTGACTTATCTGTGCACATATGGGATGTTGCGCCACTGTCTAAGCACCATGTATTGGGGGCTGTCTTCTCTGAGTACAGGGCGACTGCTGTTGAACACTGTTCATCTTCCCTTTCTTCATTCTTGAACCCTTGCGTCGTTATGTGAAGAGCTTCTTCCGTAATAGCTGAAGATTCATTATTCTTCTGATCTGCTGTCTTTTTCCAGCATTGTGACGCTTTGTGGCCTTTTCGTTTGCAGTAATTACACATGATTGCAGATCTCCTTTGATTTCCATTCAGATTTGAATCATATGTACTTTTAGTGTGTTGTGACTTTTGTGAGAATTTTCTTTGTTTTCTCACATTCAGAGCTTCGTTTTCAACAGGATTTTTCAGTTCTCCTTCTCTTGATGATGCTTCTTCAAGGAGCTTAATTTTCAGAGCATCGGGTTTCATCAAGTTATCACGAGCCTCAATTGCAATACGAAAATTATCGAATGAACTTGGTATGCTGTGCAACATTACTATGCTTAATATATCATCGTCTATTTTTACATCCAACTCACTAAGCTTATCGACGAGGTCTGTAAGTTTATTTAAGTGTTCAATTAAACTTTGCCCTTCATTTATTTTACTATATAACAACTGTTTTAACAACGTCGCTTTACGCGCAGGGCCTTTCGATTCATAAACAGTTTTCAGTTTTTCCCAGACCTCATTCGAAGTATTACAGTTTTTTATGTACGTCAATTCACTTGCACTCATGGCCAGAATAATGTCAGCGCGAGCTTTTCGGTCCTTTTTATCCCATGCGGTCTGTTCTGTACCTGCAGCGGTTGGTCGCTGTAGTGTACCATCAGCATAATCACACAGATCGTGCTTAACCAAAATCGCCTCTATTTGTATTTTCCAAGTGGTATAATTATCCTTGGTTAACTTTTCAATGATATTATTCGTGTTCCCATTTGAACCTGCCATTTTGCACAGAAATATAACTTTTCTATATTTCTTATTTTATTGTTCCTTTTATTTAACCGGTTTTTCACTACACAGCCTAATTGTCTAAATTTAAATTTTTTTCTATAGCTTACACTCACGACCACGTGTTGAGAGGCACAGCTTTTAGGTTAACTTTAGCGTTCGGCTTATTTCACTCATAAGTTCTTTTTTAACTTACGTAAAAAAAACTAAAATACACATACCATAAACTTCCTGGGCCCATAACCTATTGGTTTTTAAAGTGGAAATAAGTGGATGGATGTGTATTTTATAAGAAAAACGTGGATTAATAAAACTTTATTGTACAGTGAGTTGGAGCGACGTGATCCTTCACGTGCAGACGGTATAAGAAGGGGGGTTTACGCGCTAACGCAGTAGCGCTAAGCATTCATTCATTATCATATGTCGGTAACTACATATACATTATATTCATACACACGTTCGCGGGAAATACAAAAACATCACTTTCAACAGTTTGTTAAAACTTTTAAAATAATAAATTAATTTAATATCTTAAATATATATACTATTAAGACAAAATATAAATTTTAGATTATGTAATACAATGTAAAATGAAAATATGTTTTGGTACATTAACAACATGTACTTTGAACCATCGAATTCAGAAACAATAATAAACTTATACGAAAACAATATTACATACCTTAACATCAATATAGTCCATGTACTCTAGTACTTCCAATATAAGTTTATATAATTATATTCATACACTCCCATAATAGCAAACACGTATACTTAGATCCATGCATAAACGAGCTTCCCTTTACGAACAAAGTCATCTTTCAAGCAAAGCACGCGAATTGGCGTGTGCACAACTTTAAGACTAACGTATATGTTTCTTTACCAAAAACACCTTATTTATATATCTATGTACAATGCATAATATAGATCTAATACGTTATGCAATGCTTTTGTGTGTTACGTTATATGTGCGCGTTACACAAAGCTTTTATGCGTGTTTGTGTGTTTGTATGCTTTGGGTTTTAGTATGCATAACGTTCATCTAAAGTTAACGTGTATAAGTGTCGGAATAAAAAAAAGGATCGTAAAAATGTTTAAAGCAGCTGTTATTTCCTTTTACTTCATCTATAAAAGCTTCAATCAATGAAATATTTAAGTTCACTCGTAAATTTGAGACAAGATGGAATGATATTTATTTGATGAGGAATGTCTAGTGTTATACAACTCAAAATATTCAATATATAATAAATTTTTGTATTTTTCAAAAATTATTTTTTTTTTCATCTTTTTTTTTATTTTTTATGAGCTGTTATTCATTATGTTATATATACATTTTTATTATATATATATTGACCTAATTTTGAAAATATTTGGCTTTCTATAAATGCGCATTCGGGCTCATTGATGTGCTCATAGAAAGCTTTTGAAAACGTGAATAAACAAGCGAATATAGGCTAATTAAGAGATTATTAAATTGAACATTCGGTCTGATTATTAATAAAAAATCAATACTGTCAAAACAAACATTCGTGATAAATATTTTTATCTTTATCTATGAAACTTCTCGTCCCATTTACGTATTTGATTGATGTCAATAGATTTATGATTATTCGAAATTCTTTTCATGTGCAGATAATCATTATTCATATAAAAACTGCGTTCTATATAATATTTTATATATCTATAGTACTCAAAAAAATACATGCATTAAAAAAGTAATAAATAACATAAAACGAAAAAAAATGTAAAATATAATCACAGTGTATACGTACTGCGTAAAATAATACATTATTACTATTTATTATTTTAAAGCTAAGTATTTCATCTCACTTAAAGCACGTCTCAGATATTCAAAGCATTGATTAATGATAAATACATAAGATACTTCGAGATATCAATCTCATAGCTTGTTTTTGAAAGAAAAAAATGTTTAAAGTAGAAATCTCGTCGTTTCTCTTCTTTTCCAACTTATACAAGTTGAAAAAAAAGAAATTCCTCAAGGGACTTTGATCGTGTCGTTTGCTCGTACGCGCAAGTCGATGCAAACGAGCTTTTGCTGGAATTGAATGAAGGTTACAGAAAAAAAAAACACTTTGCCCGAGGCATGCGACTTGGTTCGTTTTTTTTTTCTGCGTCTCAATCGTATTACCAGAATTTATAATATGTTCTGTACGACATAGAGGGTTAGTTCGTTCTTTTGAAGGAGTATAGAGTTTTTAAGAAAAGAAGATATAATATAGATTTTTTTTCAGTGAGATTTTTTTCGATATATATGTATCATTTTTTTTTATACTTTTTACTTTAGTTGCGTGATTTTATGAGGGTTTTCATATAGAAATAAAAAATTTTTTTCTCCTCTCTCTCTGTGCGTATACACGCGTGGATGAAATGGCATTGGACAAAGCTGTATTGAAATATTATTACATTTTTGGACGTAAAGTAAAAGTTATTACGTCAATAAATATCGCTTTATTTCAGTTATGATCTTTTTTTATATGTAAAGGTTTTATATGTATTTTTTTTCAAAATATATTTTTATCTTAATTTTAAATCAAAAATACAAAAGGCTAGTATGCCATTATTATGCTTTTATCAATATCATCAATTATTTACTCTTTTATTATCTTACGTTCAAATTTACAACTTTATTTATGTATTTGAAATGTAAGAAATATAAAGTGAGCACTAAATAAACGACTTAATGAAGATTACTATTTTATATTGTTATTTATTATGAAGATTTTTTTGCCACGTGTAAGTTGAAGTAGCTTATATTTAAGTATTATACTTATTTCCTGCAGAATGATATTTCTTAACAAATCAAAAATTTATGTCTGGGAAAATAGGCAATATAAAATATTTAAAAGAATTGAAAATATATTTAAGGAAATGTAAAATACCGACATCACAATTTAAATTTTTTATTATTAATCCGAAATTTTCAAAACTTAAAAAAAATCTTTATATTATACCCTTCTTCTTTAATTAATAAAATGCATGACAGAGATATTTAAAAAAATTTTTGAATAAAGATGAAAAATCTGAGAAACTGCCATGTAAGTAACTATGCATACATCATTATACCCTATTACGTCTTTATAAAAACAATTTTAACGATGCAATTTTAATTATCGTTCTTTTTTTATTCATGATTGACCATAAACTATATTATAATACATTTTATAATTAGTTGTAATACTAAAAATTCTTTGAAATCATAAAAGTTTTATTTTAATTCTAAGCAAAACAGAGCTTAATTAAATTTTTAATTATTTTCGCCAAGCTTTCATCGTACAACAACGCATCGAATAATATTAAAATTTAAAAAGACCCTATATATACTATAAACGTGTTATCTTGTATCTTTTCTCATTATTTAAGAAACGACCTTAATCCTTGAAGTGCACTTAAACACCGCACTTAGTAGACAGTGTAATTGCGATGCAAGCTCGAATCATTCATTTTAATGTTCCTCTCTTATCACAACAAAACAGCCGTATAAAGCGTATCTTACTTGTACAGATTATTTTATTTTACATGAAACGCAATAATCTGCTTAAAAAAAGTACTTGTTAAAGCTGAGTCTTTTTTCTTAAATAAACAAACTAGTTTAATGTGATCTATTTGATGTGAAAATACGTTGTAGAGTTATAATTTATTATTTACTTATTCTAATCTGGAAATAGCAAAAAATATAGTTCGGCGATGGTATGTAAAGCTTTTTTACGAAACTAGTTACAGTCTCTGTCTGAAGCCTTGAACTTCTCGTTTCGTAAATAAAGCTTTCCCACACTCGTTGCGAAATGCACTATTACAAACTTCAAGATGGACTTCCTAACTAGAACTAGATGTAAATTGCTTGATTCAACAAATTAATTTTAAAGTAGATTTTTAATATTTAAAAGAGCTATCGATATAAATGTTTAAGTTTGCAAACTAAATTTTTTTTTTGTATCTCCTATTTAGCTGACATAAAAAATCCGTATTTTACAAAAATAAAGGCAGCGATAGGTGTCAGTCAAGGTTATTACTTTAATTTTTTTTGTTTTTTTTTAACGTCGCTATATTTATACTGTTTTATAATGCTAATCAGCGACAGAGCTCGTAAGTGTGTTTGTAAACAAAGCACATGTAACGTACAGTGGTGCTTCTATCAATCGGCTGCCAAGAGCGGGATTCGAACTCATAACCCCGAGATTACGAATCCAACACTCTACCAACTGAGCCACTCACCGGCTCATTATTTTAATTAAAATATCTAAATGTTTTTTCTAACAACATTTTATCCACATAATTTTTTTGCACGTAAATAAAATAGACTTCATTTCCCAAATATCCAATGACACTTATCATTCCAAATCTCAATCAATGACCTTAAGGCTCATCTTTTTTTCTTTCATTTAATCCATGATCATTCTGAAAATCCAATGTGAAATAACTTTTCATGAAGACGAGAAAAGTCTCGAAAAAAAATATACATACTCCAAGACCCCTTTAGTCTAGCTCCTTTCCACAAGAAAGAGATTGGCATTTTTCCTTCCTTGCACATTGACTATAATCTTATCATTAGATTATTGCGCGTATCTACTTACTGCGCTCATCTTGCGAGCATTGCACTGTATATATACCATAAAGAAAATAGAGAATCCCAGAGGATCTTTTCAAAAAAAAAGAGAAGAAGAAAAAAACAAATCTGATGTACAAGTGGCAAAGGAAAGAAGGACATAAGATATATAAGCAAGTCAAAGGGAACGCAAACACAAGCAGTGTAGTAAAGAAAGGCCTAAAGTTTATCTATGTCTATACGGTAGATTATATAGCTTGTGTATATGTGTGTATGTGTCTGTATTTTAGTAAGACCAATTTCTTGGAGAGCATCTAAGAGAAAAGAAAAAGACGATAAAAGTTGAAAGAATGTCTATCAAGGCACAGCATCGAGTAACGTGAGCATACTTTTTTTTCTTCTTTGAGCGTATTGAATATGGATATACTTGTAAACTTAAACATTTAAAAGTGTTTGTATGTAAACTCGCACGCAAACAAAGCTGTCAGCTTCTAAAGTTGACATATAACATGTATGTGTTCGAATATGTGTGTGTGTCTGCTTGTGTGTTTTCTTACAGAAAAAAAGAGAGATAGATAAGTTCGTTGACGTATAAGAACATTACTGAATAACGAAAAAAAAGTAAAATGTACAGGTGAAGGAACCATTGATGATAATCAAGTTGTACTCGTGTTTCTCTCTCAGGTCTACCATGATGAAGCAAGCCGCAATATTCACGAATTGTCGACAAGCGACTACAACTCTGTACGGTAGCATTTTCCATTTTCTGAAAAAAAAATGTTTATATCATGTTCACATACAATTTTAATTATGAACAAACAATAAGATTAATTAATTTTTTAGAACATATAATGTAGCATTCATATTTAACGAAAAAAGATCTTAATTCAATAAATAATTTATTAATTAGAATTTATATAAAGACATATGTATCTTTGATAATAATAAAAGATGAAGTGTAAAATAAACTTGCTTAATAATTCCTAATAATTCAATTAACTTATTTTATATTTATTATCAAGTTATTTATATATTAAAATATTCATCAATTCTAAAAATGGTGTGTTATTATTAATACCTTTGGATGTTGTAAATGAAGTAAAAACAAACTTTGTGTTAAAATTGTTGAACGAATATTATATAAATTTTGAAATGAAAAATTTCAGCGCGAAAATATAGGACTTCAAATTAGTACAAAAATGTTTTGTACAATTTTAATAGATAAACTTTTGACGCAACAGAACTATAAATAAATAGATTTCTGATAGAGAATTCGCCAACTAAAATGGTAAATTCATCAAGTTTTGGCCAATTTTTTTCAACATAAAAAGTATATTATGCAACTAGGGAGTAAAGTCCCATATTTTTCCCAAGGGGAGCAAATTTCCGAGGGAGAAATTAGACTTTACTCCCAAGTTGTATATTGTGCTTTATTCCTACCTCAACAATGGTCTAATATTAATAATTAATAAAAAAATTCAAATCTATTCAATTTTATAAGTTTTGAACGCTTTTCGAGTTAATAAGGTGTCCATTTCTGTTGACGTAGGGATAAAGAATATTTTGAATGTTTTTTAAAAAAAAATATTGATTTTCGTCATTTTGAATAGTATAAGACTACTAGCATTGGATAGACAATTTCGTCTCTTACAAAAGTTATTCAGCCGGTAAAAAAATCTGTTTCATTCACCGTTTTTGATTTTCTCTGATACACATATGAATTCAAAAACAATCAAAAAGGGCTGCTTCAAAAAATTTCCTTGTCAGCTAAAAAAAAGTTATTAACGTCTATACTCTGAAAAAAAATTGTATAAAATAAATACAATTTTTTACACCGTATATAATCATATTCGTATATAACCACCGTATATAATTATACATGCATATAGAATAATTATTCCAAAATCAAATATATTGAAATTTCATTAAAGAGATGAAACATTTAATAAACGATTGCATAAACCATATGTAAAATATACTGCAATATAAGCAGTTTAGAAGTGCTTCATCGATCGATACTAATAAGTTAAGAGGATTTTCTCTTTTTCACGTGTGTCAAATAGTCTCAACAATGGTCATATGAAAAAAAAATTAAGAAATTATTTAAAGATCATATTCTCTCTAGGTTATTAAAGATTAGGAAAATAAATAAATCAATAAATTTTTTACGAACTACTTTACTTAATTGACCTTATTTTTTCGGTACATATTTAATTATGTCATAAAATTGTGTTGTAATGATATAAATTAAGAAAAATGTAATTATTTAATGTTTTCTTTATGGGATTCTCAAAGATCTGCAATTTTAAATTATTGATATATTTGTATATTAAAAAAAGTAAAACTTTGAAGTTCTTTTTAAAAATAAATACGGGATATATTTTTACAAGATCAATATATTAACGTAGCTAAGTATTTACTACGTAATTTTCACGTGAAAAGAAATGTGAAATTAAAAAGTGTAGTATAATGGCCAAAATATTTCCTAAACATTAAAACAATCCAACTAAAATCAATAATTCATTAAAACTTGATAAAGTTTCTTTCAATTACGACAAAATAGCTTACATCATCATCATCACCATCATCATCGAAACTTACGTCAAAGTTTAGATCTACAAATCTAAAAATATCATCCATACGAAAACAAAAAAAGAAAAAACATCTGTTTCATGCATTCAATTAAACGCATTAACAGTTTAACGCAAAGCAAAAGGAAGAAACCAAGGATAAATAGATAGGCAATAAAAGACAACGATCGAAAAGCGAAAGAAAAACAATACCAGAAGCAGAGCACAAAGTCTACATCTTCAAATGGAAAAACTAAAAGGGACAAAAGTGAAATTGATCGAGAGAAAAAGCGAGTAGTTTCCAAACGTGTAGGTGTAATAAGCTAAGAGATAAATGTTAAACGTTTTCTACGTCAGAACAAGACTTACCTAACAAAACAATTTTCCTTTCTTTATTTTTATATTTATTACATTTGCGCTAACAAAAAAAAGCGTTTTGGTATACGATGAATTCTATTTCACCCAGCACATGTTACGTTCCTACGTCACAGCAAAATAAAAGGCTTTACTTCAATATAAACACAACCTACGCACCGAAGAGAAGCATTTGCTTTTATTATTTCGGAGCACGTGGATTTTCGAGAGAAAAAAGTAATGATAGCTTGGGTTATGTCAGTTCAGAAAAAAATTTAACCTATATGTTTATTTTATTTCGTGGGTTTTTCTCCATATAGCGGATAATGATGCAATTTATTACATATTTATATATGAAAATTTTTTATGAAAAATAGATTGTTTAAGATGAATACATGAATTTTTACACATTTATCATGAAAAGAAAGATTAATTTTATAGGACTTAAATGATACATTGAAATTAAATTCAATTATTATAATTATAATATTAAATACGTAAATTTTATCAACAAATGTTTCAAAATGTGTATAGTAAAGTTTGTTAAAGTTAATTACTTGCACAGATTTCTGCAATTAAAGTTTACACTTATATAGTTCATATTTTAGGTTTTACAGAATAGTTTTTTATTATTTATTGTATTTCAAAATTTTAAACAATTTTATACCAAGTAAAACAGTGCTTCAGTATAAGTAGAGCAAAATAAATTAGAACAGGCACATGTAAATTAAGTTTGGAATTGTTTATATTTAATAATGAAGTTATAATTTAATTTGATTCATACATAATTATTATTTACACAAATTATTATAATTATAAAATTTAATGTAAATTAATAATAATTTCAAAAAGAAAATTTCACACAACTAATACATCTTTATTGCTAATTTATTAATAATTTGTTACATTAAACTAATTAGTATATCAATTATTATTGTATATGTTTACTTTATTAAGATACCAGAATTAATTAAGATATCAAAATCAATTGCCTACAAATGAACTTAAAGTGACAAAATGAATGAAAATTTATACAATCAATATAAAACTGAGAATAAAAGAAAGTAATATTTTAGTTATAAATACATTTGGCCATGGTCCATCTTCTGATGGTGTTCAAGTGAATCATCAACACTAAGATCTTTTCAAACATGACTATTATCGATTTTGATAAAATAATTATTATTATTGGTTTACAAAAATTGATAATTAAATTAAATAAGACTTTTATCTTCTTATAAATTATAAAGAGTTAAAAATATAAAGTAATCAACTTTAATAATTTGCAAAGTATTTATGATCAATAAAATGTCAGTTGAAATTTACAATCATTTAATAATCAAGCTAGTAAATTGTTTTCATATTTCGCCTGTTTAATTAATTAATTGTTTAAAAGTACTTTAAAGAAAACAATGTGTCTTGTTATAACTTTTAATGTAAAAAGATTCTTTTTAATTACTTACTTCAAATAAATCTCAACTTCTTTTTCGAAAACTGGTTCAAGATTTTAATTTATTAATATAATTGAAAATACTCTGATTTATTTAAGCTTCTTATTCTTTTTTTTATTTCTCGTTCTTTAAAAAAACTTTGCAGTGGTATTGATATTGGTTTTTTTCATTAAAATTAGTATCAGAAATATCTAACAAGTAAGCAAATACGGGTTAAGAAACTAAAGTACGCAATTCTGCAAATTTGCTAAAAGAATTAAAAAACTTTCCTTGTGAGTCCAAAAAAAATGAGGGCTTTTAAACAGTCTACTCCTTTTTTTTCGCAAAAAGTACTTAAAATATTACAGCTTTAAAGTTTTCTGTTATTTTTATTTATGCTGATCTTTTTTTTCTCTCTCTTTCTCTCGAGTCTCATATTTTTAAAAGTTTTCAACTCCTGCCGTAGATAAATTTGTAAACTTTGTATTCTAAAAAATTAAAAAAATAGTTTAAAAAAGTGTACATTTAATTTCACTATTATTACGTTATTTATAAAAAAAAATAAAAAAGAAGAAACCTTGTAAATAATATCGAATTAAATAAAAAATAAAAAAAAAAAGAACTAAACAGATACATAGGATAATTTAATGTCACGCGAATTAAACTCAAATACATCAATGTTTTTCCCGAAGCAAAACGTTATATACGTACATATAGACATTTAGCGCAGATGCGTCAATTGTTCGTCTCTCGCAGATTAACGTCAATAAATAATATCAACGCATATTCCGAACAAGAGTCTCTCTCTTTCTCCTCCTCGCGCATACTCGCTATTCTCATTACGTCAAGCCGCAGGCGCTTGTTAAATGTATATGTATGTACGATGACAAATTCAGGTGTATATGTGTATGGGTGTGTGGGTGTAAGCGCGCGCGCGTGTATTTATCGAAATATCTTCAATATCAGTATTTATTAATACGAAGAATTTTGCCTTTGAGCAATATTTGATTTATAAGTTTTATAATTAAAATTTTCAATCAATATAATAATATATAGGTGTACAATCAAAATTCATGATATTCTAGGATTTTCCAATATAAATAACTTTGTTTGAAATTTATTAGTATTGTTTTAAACGAACTATTTTTTATATTTTATTTTTCTTTGAAAGTTAATTAATTTATTTTTATTTTTATTTTTATTGTTTTATTTCTATGAAGTTTGGAATGATGAAATAACGATTAAAAAAAAATAATATTATAGTCTTTTACAAACATTAATATTTCTTTACCAAGTTCAATGAACATTGAACGTCACCTTCTTCTTTTTTTTTATCATATTGAATTACAATGCGTGTGATTCATTGATATATAGATGAGAAAATTGTATTATTCCTACCTCGATGCATTAATAAGGCGAAAAAATTTATCGTTTCAGTCGCACGTCTATCTTGAAATATAAGCTTAGCAAAATATTCTAGAACTTTTAACAAAATAAGATTGTTTGCAGTGTCAATGACTAAAACTGACATTTTTTTTTTTTGAACAACAAAGAAGAAAAAGAACTTTTGAAAAATAAAAAAATAAAATGCCTAGTACTCAAGGTTACACGATTTAAAAGCAAACCGTTCATACACACACACACATACATGCACACGGAAAATTCTTAGTGTGTCAGTGCTCAAGAAGCCGCGAGCTTTTTTTTTCTCTTCTCTATTCAAAAAGAGCTTTGGGTGAGAGTACTCTCTTTTCATGAGTGCTCCAATTTTCAAAAGGTATTTCCCTTTAAGCTTTAAAAAGGGTGTATAGTATATAAGCGACTGTATCAAGGGCGTGAACTAGCTCTCGTTTAAAGCTCGTCCTAATTTTACCTTATAAAGTCAATAGATAATAAACTTGTGGATATGTGGGAGGAGAAAGGTTGGATAGTTTTTATTTTGAGGGTTATTATTTTATCGGAAAATCCTAATGAGATGAACTCTTGGTAACTATGTATGTATAGTATTTTGTATTGATGGGCTTTGATGGATTATTGAAATGATAAAAATAAATTATTATAATAATTACTAAAAGTAGGTCACATATCCCTGTCTTTTCATAATCAAAGAACTTACTTTTTTTCAAAAACTAATAATTGCAACAAAAAAGTAAAGAAAAAGTCGCATTTCATATCGTGAAAAGCAATATTTTTTTGATGAATGAAAATTAATTTTATTGCTTCGTTTTCAAGAAAAACTTAAAAAAACCAAAATTTTTGCATGGACTCTGTTTTTAATGTTTTTCTTTGATTAGAACAGGACAGAAATATGTACTTTAAAATTCTTTTTTGAAGTATGCAAAAACAATTCAAAATAATTATTTTTTTCAATTTCGTATGTAACGTATTTCATAGCATACAAAAACGATTATTAAGTCATTTTTAGAAAAAAATTAAAAGTACAAATAAAGAAAAAATTTAAAATATCGATTTAACACACTTTGCATACGCACATCTTATCTTGCACGTAATGAATTTCAAGGTTTAAGCGCTACTAATCAAATATAATTTTTATGCATATGTGCGAGCAAAAGAAATAAAAATTCTTCTCTTCTTTTTTTTCTTAATATCCTATTAAAATTAATTTGCGATTATTCTCAAAAGATAAGAAATCTCCTTAATAATTGTAGCACAATAATAAATAGCTTATACAAATGGAATTTTTACACGTGCTCGCTCTTTCGCTCAAGTTACTGTCAAAGTGAAAAATACTCGTCTTCATAATGAGTCAAGTCATGATGACGTTTATCGTCACGCGGTAACACGTGAAACCCAAAAATTCATAACGCAGCAAAACTCGTGCAGAGCTTAGTTTATTATATATAAGTAAAGTATTGTCGAATTGCAAAACAAAAGATTTATGATAGGTACTCGTATGTTCCTTCATTATTAATTGTGAAGAGGTCGTTAGACTCATTCGAATATTGTCACATCATTTATATGGATGTTATTGTTCATTGATATTTGTTGTATAGAATGTACCTTTTTGTGACTTTTATTAACTAAAACTGCTGAATTAATGAAAGTTGGAATAACTTAATATTTTTATAACTAATATGCTTTCTTGATTTACAATTTTGCGTCCTAATGACATATGAAAAAAACAATCAATTATGATATAGGTTCACCAAATAAAAAATTTTGTATGCTATACAAAATAACTGATTATTCTTTTTACAATCGATTTTATAAATACATTTTCAAGGAGCATAATTATTTTAAAATAAGAAATTTATTTCCTATAAATAAGAAGCAATTTAAACTCGAAAGCATTAGCATAAAGCTTAAGATTCGCATAAATTGATTGTTCTCATTGAATCTTAATTACATTGAAGGCACACAATGTCACACTGTAGACTATAAAATTTGCTAATTTTAAATCAAGACAAAATTAAATTAAATTTTAAACAACAGAAAGCAAAACGAACAAAAAAATTAAATTCAAATTTCAAAAATAAAAGTAGCCTTTCTTTTGGATTAGTTTAACACTGAGCGAGAGATATCAACGTAGCTTGCCAAAATAACATGAAATTTCAGTAAAAGACATTCTTAAAATATCGCTAATTGTAAGTGACTGTCATATTGTCCTTGAGACATCTTAATAGTCTTAACACGACATCGATGAATTTTATATCAATTTTCAGCATAAAAATTTTTTCATTCACGTGTACTTGAAATTTATATTAAACTTATGTTTATTTAATAGATATTTTTAAAATCAGATAAAAAGGTATACAACTTTTTAAAAATTTAAATTAGCTTGATGTGTATATCAATTCGAAAAATAACCGTCATGAAATATATATATTCATAAAAAGTATAATTATTTTAATATATTGCTTTGTTGAATTCTAATTGCTTGTTATAAAATTAACCAAATTATCTAAGGTACAAAAAATATAAATTGGAAAAGTTTTAAATCATGTTATGAATACTGCACTTGAACGATTTGAAAAATATTTGAAATTTATTTTTAAAAACAAATTGATTTTAAATATATTTTTTATAACTAATCATTCAAAGTTTAAATATAATGTTTCTTCAAATGCAGTTCACATAATACATAATAAATTTGAAAATTTAGTTAAGGAAGTAACTAGTCAAGGCTACTAAGGTATTGCGTCACGTAATATATAATACCATAAACAATAGCAATTTTATTGTTATCTTATGTAATACAAGTGAATTTCAATTTTTTTTTAAACACGTTGAGTCATTTATCGTATTCATATAGTTGCATTTATATATATATATGCATATTTAATCATCGTCAAACCTTTGAATACAATTACAAATGTTTATCTATTAAAAATTTGGGTCAAATACCAATCTAAGATAAATCAAGTTCTCTACTCATCTTTAAAAAAATTGCTTCAACTTTGAGGTAATTGATAAAACGCTAATCGAATCAATGATAAAACAAAGTAAACAATCAGTTGGAACAATATTATCTAGAAAAATGAATATCATTGTTTTGTTAAGCGTATAAAATATTAAACGTATAAGTACGTATGTACATCGATCTAAATCGACGTTAAAAGAAACCTAACGACGGTGAGTTTAACTTTTAACGGATTTTCCATTCGTGCGATGTACCTTTACTTTTTTTCAGAGCATTGTAACCTTGACTTTAGATAGGCTTCCGAATACAAAAAAGAAAATAAAGAAAAGAATCCGACGTGTTATATATATATATATATATATATATATATATATATATATATATATATATATATATATACATACGTTTAAGCGTCGATTCCCACGTGTACATAACTCTTTCGGTATGCATAACATAAAACAATAAGAAAAAAAATGGATTGTTATTGCAACGTTCTCATCGTTCACGCGCAAATAGCTTAATAGTTCAAAATTTTTCTTTTGCTTGGATATTATTCAAAGTTTCGATGCTGAATTATTTTAAAACTGTACAGGTCATCTAAATGTTTGATGAATGAAAATCTCAAGTTTTTATATGTTAAAAATTTGTTAGAAGAGAATTTTTATAATTTTAAATGTTATAACATGTTCAAAAAATAACATTCATATACATATTATGACATTAATATTTAAAGGTAATCAATAAAAATTTTATTCTATTATTTTGAAAATAACGCATACATGTAGTATTTTTGTAAAAGAAAAATAAATTTATTTATAAAATACATATTGTAGTTATTTTATAAAAATTTTTATTACCTGTTATACAATATAAAGCGTTATGTAATTTCTCAACTAATATTAACGTGAAAATCAATATTGATTAGTTTATGTTCAACGAAGCGCGCAAAATTAATGAAATTTTTTTTTTATAATGAATTTTCTTAAAAGTTATTAATAATTAAATTTTCTTTTTATTGTGTATTTTTAAAAGGACGACACTTTAGTTTATTTATATTGTGTATAATAAAATTTTTGTTTAATACTTCAGACAGGATGTTTCTAAATTTATATTTTAAGTTATTAAAATTTTATTTAAAAAATTGATATAAAATTTTTTATTAATTTTTTTGAAAATTTAAAATTGATATAGGAATTAAAAATTGAATATTCTCTTTAAACTCCATTTTTCTTCAAATTTTTAAAGTTCATATTGAATGAAATTTTCACGAATTTTGAAGCCCCGCGTGCAAACAATAAGTTACGCTTCAAAAACAACTCATCCCTTCAAATTCTCAATCCCATTTTAGTTATCAAAATAAAAAGAATAAAGAGAAAGAGAAATCTATATATGTAGTTAAAGTTTTCTGAAAAACAAGATAGTTATATACATAAAAGGTCGTAAAAGTTATTCGAAAGTGCTTTTGCCATTATCTGTGGTAAAATTGGCGTCACTCCGAGAGCGCGTCCTTTCAGCTTTTAGCAACCACACTAAAGACTTCCTTCCATATACCGAGTTAAAAAAAAACTTCTCTATCTACTATACTCTTTAACCAAGGAAAGGTTTTTTTCTTTCTTTCTTTTATTTCCTTTTTCCATTTCTTTCTTTTTTTCCACTCGTCGATCGATAAACGTGCTTGTATGTTTGATCGTAAATCGTAACTATTCTATTGACAGAGTAAGATTACATTTTCGAACTTTTCTCTATCACCACTAGCGAAACGTCGAATTTTATCTTCGACTTTTTCTCTTTTGCTGTACGTAGCTTTCGTTTTCTTTCCTTTTTTTTAGTGTGCTTCATCGAAAACGATTATCTGCTAGGTCATTCTTGTAATTCATGAACTAACACGTACTTTTCATTCGCTATCACCAATATATAGGATGGTTAATGTCGTCGAGGATGTGGTTTAAAAGCTTTCTAACTTATGCATGGATTATATTGGTAGATTATTTATGTATTTTCGGAAAATATGAAATTGATGTAATATTCAAGGATGGTTTCATCTATACATATACAGAAGAAGTTATGGTTTATGATATACTGCTATATTTACGACGGCGCGTAAGTCCGTTGAATTTTAAGTGGGTCATGTCAATAAAAAAGAAAACAGTAAAATATGATAAAAATTTTATTAACATTTTTTAAATAAAAACGTTACAGTTAAACCGTTCAATAAATATCATATTTTGCAAAAATTTTGAATACACAAAATTTTAAACAAAAAAATTTTGCATAAAATAATTCAGTCTTTTAAATTTTATTTTTAATAGCTAGATATGATTTTTTTATATTCATATCCATAATAGCATATGATAGTAATCTATATTAAACAACTCATTTTAATAAAGTAATTAAAAAGTATGAGCAAATATAGATATTGTGTTACGTTGTTAAGTACACGTAATATCTTATAAATTCTATTAATCTTAATTGTTTTCTCAACATTAGCTTTTGATTACTTTTACAAATAAGAATACCAATATTATTTATTAAATTCTATCCATGTAAGCTTTTATTTTTTTAAACGCCATTCATTTTTAGTAATTTTGATCAATTATAACCGGAAAATGTCTTGAAAAGTGTGATAATTTTAAAAAAGTTACATTTTTTATCCTAATTAAGAACGCCTTGCCGAGTAAATTAAAAAATTAATTAGGTTAATCTTGATGTAATTTTCCACCGCTTCTTATAAAATAAAAAATAGAATTTTAAATTCACGATTAAAAACTATAGTACGATGAAAAAAAGATCCAATTAAGTTAAAAATAATTAAACAAATAATGAAAAATCTAAAAATTTTATACTTATTAAATAATAAAGATTTTGTAGAAAAATACATGATAACTACATTTACTACTATAAACTTAATGTAATTAAAAATTTTCCATTAAAATTCATTACCATAATTAATCTACTAGGACTCATACAGAAACAAACAATAATTCAATAAATTAAATTTGAGCTCTCTTAGTATATCATGGTAAGAAAAGACATTAATCTAACAACGGACATAATCCGTTTGAGTAAGTGACTAATCGAGTTTGCCATAGTGGTAAGTATATGGATAGGATCAACTATGAAGGAAGAAGGGTGGAACAAAAGGGGGTGACAGAAGCAAGAGTATATATACCTACCATATTCCAGCCCGCAAACGAGCGAGTCGAATTCGAATTTACGGGATAAGGATATATCCCTTCATTGAAAGAGAAAGAGAGAGGGAGAGGGAGAGAAGAACTTAAGCCATTACTTGCTGTATTACTACTGACTTTGCAGTAAGATTGCAAGTAGTGGAGATTGCGGTTGGAGAAATGTGAGGTCAGCTAAAATGCAACCTCGACAAATAGTCCAACATTGAAAGATATATATTCTTACAAGTATGTTATATTCGTGAGTAATTACTATTTTTTCATATGGTAACATTCTTCAAATTAATGAGTAATTGAAAGAAGAGATATTTTATAAAAATTCTAAATGTGCACCAGATGCATAAAGCATTTTTAAAGAAATCAAACATTTCAAATTTTTAAATTAAAACTAATATATAAATTTTCTGATTCTATGCGCAAAATAATGTAAAATACTAGCTAAAAATACGGAGGATTGTTTTTTTTCCTCTAAATAAATATACGTTGACATTTGAGTTCACACAATAATAAATTTAAATAAGAAAAAAAAAAAAAATTTGAATAAAAATTTCGATAAAATGAAAATATTATTAAAGCAATAAAAATCATATTACACTTGAATGAACAATCCTAAGCAACGCTCACAATAAGACGATATACGGCTAAAAGTTTGTATATAGAAAGCTGGTAAATGGAGAGCTTTAATATTTAACTATAGCTAACGTGTCCTGGTTTTCACGGATATTGAGTTTGTCGGAAATGTCGTTCGTATTGTACGAATAGAAGACGAACGGTTTTACCATCGTAGATGCAAGACTGATCGGTTACTGTCACGTTTTATATGTACACACACATATGAAACTCGAGAAAAAAACGACAAACGAATCCTTTTGTCGTTCAAAATGCTTTGCATACAATATCCTTTTCTTTTCTCGGTATACAAGAAATAAAAGGATATGTTATTGAAGTGTGAAAATTTTATTTTTCTCGAAAAAAGAATTTTATTTTATATTTCTTAAGCTAGAATAATTTTCAATACTATTTTTAATGTAATAATTATCATAAAAATAGTTTTTCGATAATACAATTCTTTTTAAACAAAGAGGATAAATTTATCAGAAAAAAGTATAAAATTCTGCTAGAAACCTTAACGAGTTTCATGAAATATTGCTAGATAAAAAGAAAATGTTATTTAAAATCTTAACCTCAATTTTATCTCAAATGTATTTATGGCAGTATGTTTGTTGGATTTTGTTCTCGACAACTCATCATTTTAGTTATGTTGTATTTCTTATGTTATTTAAATTTAAAAATATCCCTTATTGCTATCTGTTCCCATGGAATATCAATTTTTATTATTTTTACTCTTTTTGTTTTTCAAGAATAAATGAAAAAATAGTCATTTATTTTATTAATTTTGAATCACTTTATTATTATTTCTATTCCAGAAAATCTTCAAAGTATAGTTATCTCATATTTCAGTTTATTAATTTGTTTAAAATGTATCATTTCTTATTTTTCTTCATTGCCGTTTCGCTTTGTTAACAAATCAAATTTTGAGACTTTTCGTACACCATATACATTTTCCTAAATATCATGTCAAAGAAGGACTGTTATTTAAGTTTAATGTCATATAAGCTCTTTATTTATTGTACCCAATTTATCCTTTTTAAATATAACCTTTTGTGAGTTTTAGTAGAAAATGTAACTTTTTAAAATAAAATTTTGAGATCGTCAGTGGCTCAGTTGGTAGAGCAATGGATTCATAACCTCGAGATCCCGAGTTCAAATCCCGCTCTCGGCAGCGTATTTAATACGAGCACCACTGTAACGATACATGGGCTTTGTTCACAAATACACTATCGATCTCCGTCGCTAATTAACATTGTAATAATAACATAAATACGGCGACGTTAAATAAAATTAAAAAATTGCAAAAAAAAAGAAGATTGCATTGTTTTATAATGTTTTTCTTCTACTGACAATATTAGCATATTCAGAGTTTTAACTAATTTAAAAAAAATTTTATATTGCTTGCCAAGACCTCTTTCTTTCGATATACACTTACTTATGCCTTGTAAAATTAATGAAATAAATATAAAACAATTCACAATTTATGTGCTATATGTAGGTATAGAGCCACCTTAAAAGAATTAAAAATCATTTTCAGACATAAAGCGAGCTATCTGTAGCTAGTTTATATTATTTCGTCTTTTTTATTTAAACTTTTTAAATTCTTAATGTTGTAAATTAATTCTTTTATTAGTCAAAATAACAGTGTGTGTTTAAAATTCAACATTTTTATCTTATACATGTGCTCTTATCAGTTTTCCTGGCAGAAAATCTTTAGGCTTAATTATAAAAAAGCAAAGGATAATTAAAAATTAACAAAATAAGTTTCGTTTGATAAAAAATTTTGTAATTCAGAAGCACTAATAATCTCCTACTTTTCATCCATAAACTAAAAAGAAAAAAAAATGAACAGTTAACTTTCAATGTGAAACGCGCATCAAAAGTAATCTTGAAACGTAAACTTCTTTTCCTTTTTTTACATCTTTAGCTCTTATATCCAAGATGAAATACCATAAAAAAAGCCTCACTAAGCACAATAATAGAAGAAGAAAAAAAAGGAGCTTCCTCTTATAACCCATCTACGATTATAATAATCGTGAACGGCATAAGAGGAAGTTAAAAAAAAGGGCTCTTTACGAGAAAATCACTAAAATAAACGAGCAAGTTATAGTAGAATTCTACCCAAGCTTTTGCAGCAACTTTAATGTGTATTTTCTTAGGGAAAAAAAAGAGAGTAAGAAAGAAGCTCTTTATGTACGCTTGTATATATATATACCGACAATTTCAGTTATCGGTGATTGCGAAACGAGCTTAATCGAAAGGCTTTATTTTTTCTGATAATTGTCAGTGCTTGTAATTTCGTTAAAGCTAATGCATCTTTGCATGCATTGTTTCAAACTTCTTTCTTTTTTTTAATGTTTAATGTTTAGTATGAACAGTATCATGATTATTTAAATGAAGTCAAGCAACAAAAGCTATTCATTTTTATTTATTTGTTTATTAACAAAAAAATATATGAAAATGGTAAATATTAAAAGTATTTTCTTTCAATTTATGTTATTGACATACTTATTTATTTAAAATTAAAATTGTATAAAATTTCATTATAACGAAAAAAAAGCTTAAAAATTGTTAAATTAATTTAAGTTATTCATAAATTTAATTTTGAAAAATTTACTTTATGAAATATAATTTATTTTTAAAATTTACTCGCTTCATTCAAATTCTTTTTTTTTTATTTTTAAAATTTCTTATGCAGGTTACGTACTTGATTTAAAACAAGATTTTTTTCTCTTCACTTTTTTTGAAATAAATTGCAATTTAAACGAATAACTTGAAAGAATTTTCATGTAAATTTTGTAAAACGTGCACTCTTACTTTTTCATAAAAAAAATACGGTTATTAATTTACCTCAAATATTTCAAATTCTACATAATAATAAAAGTCATAAATGTGCATTATATAAATATACGTCAGTGAATATTATATCATAATAAAGAGAAGCTATACGTCATAGTAATTTTTCTAATACCCTCAAAATCAAATTTTCATTACATCCACAAAATGAAATAAACATTCCTCAATCATTACCGTCAAAAAGTATTACCTCAACGAAAAATTATCGCCTCTCTAACGCATACTAAGAGAAATCGACTGTATACCATATATTAGCGTCGTAACAACTTAAACACGCAACTCAATTAACATCTCATAATCATTAGCACTATATATCGATATTTTTTTTCTTCTCCTTTGAAATAAAAAAATAAATAAAATTTACTGCTTTCAATACATAATACAAACAAAACGTAGTGTATATATATATATATATATATATATATATATATATATATATATATATGAATCGCTCTTTTGAGTTATGCAGCTTGCTTGCGCGCAAGCGTCTCATTGAATCGATTCCGTAAGCTCGTGGCTCGTATACATCGTCTTTCTCTCTTTTTCTCTCTTTTCTTTCCTAATATTATTTGCCCTGGCATTTTTCTTCAATCTCGTCGTGACCTACTTTCCATACTATTTTCATGTGTATTTGTGGTTGGGGCGTTTCTTTTTCTTCTTTTTTTCTTTTCTTTTTTCTTTCCCAGCCCTTATCACTTGCAACTGCTTCACTTATGGAATGTTTAAGAAATGAGAAGAAGGGGGATGACGTTATGTTTCTTATAACTGACAGGGTTCGCTTTGGGAATTATAAATGGTACAAATTAATATAAAAAGAAAAGAAAAGACGAAGAAGAATGTAAACAACAAGTATTTCCGAAACTTTTTCTTGTCTTTGGGACGCATTTTGTTTATTATAAAGGATAATATTATGTAAATAGTGGACATGGCAGGCTAATGTTACGTTTATTGAATAATAAGATTAGATTTACTTTTTAACAACACGCATAGTTTGTTAACAAAAATAAAAAGTTCTAGAAATTTTTTCATAAAAATATTTTTGTATACTCATATTTTAAAAATGTGTTTTTACGAAAGTTTTATAAAATTAATATTTTAAATAAATGTCAATGTATTGATATGAATAAAAAATCGAATTCGTTTTTTATGCATCTCGGTTTTAAAAATCATTTAAAATATGAATTCAAATTTATATTTATAGTATCGGTTATACTTTTCATTTTCGCATTGTACTATAAATGTTCAATTCTTTTTATTCAATTAAACTTATTATTAAAATAAAAATAATATCTTTACGATTCTCAAAATTTAGTAACAGCTTGATTATTTACAGCATCAACTCTTCTTACACTTTAATATGATAGTCACGAAAATAAAAGTCATTATAAACCTTTAAAATAACTTAAATTTTTATCAAATATAAAAGAAAAATTTCGCATATCATCGTTGTTTTTTACAAAACTTTTTGTTTACATACATTCTTTTTAACATGATCGATCGTTTCAAAGCTCATCCTTTGTATTTTACAAAAAAACAAAAAGCAAGAAAAAAATTCCAGATACATATAAATTAGAAAATTCCTCTACTCGTTATATCCCTAGTTAAATAATTAATGTAAATTTTAGTAATAAAATTTATATTTTGTTTGTTCAAAAACTTATTATGAAATTCCAAATATTCTTTTATGAAATAAGTGGACAGAATGATTAAAATTTTTATTTATTTGTAAATATAATGTAGAATTTTTTAAATTACATTGGGTTTCCCAGTATATTTATCAATCATGTTTCAACAACATAATGATGTTTTTCCTCAAAACTTTACGTAACTGGACGACATTAATATTTAAAATAAATTCATGTGAAATTTCTAATCACTAGTGTAAAATTAACCTTCTGAAATTCTAAAAATCTGAATTTCAATATTCTAATACTCTTCTTGACTAATAATAGTAAGACTTCATAATTATTAATTTAAGTTCATTAATTTCACAAATTATTGAATGTATTTATGAAATTGAATATTTAATTCTGAATTGTAAAATTTCAACGTCTATCTCTTAATCTTTAATCTTTTTGATCCAAAATTGTTGTATTTTAAATCATTACTTCAAAAATTTCTTTTTTAAAATTCAAGTTTGTTTATAATTGAGAATCCGCAAATTAAAAGGACACATAGACTATTTAAATAACATTGGCTATGTCCCCTTTTTATTTCCGGACTCTCAATTATTTCTAACATATAGAAGCCCAAAACTTAATATTCCTACATTAGTTTTTTAATTCTAAATTTGGAAGTTTCAAGTATCGAAATTGAGCATTGTAGAACTATGTTTTATCCTTCGATGATTAAATGTTTTAATCCTTCTTGAATTCTGTCATATCTAATTATTTTTTAAATACTCTATATTAAATTATTAATTTCTGCACTTATAGAACTCAAGTTTAAATATTCAAAATTCAAGAATTTTTGGATTTTAAATACTCCAAAGTAAAGCTCAAAGCCCAATTTCTTGAATTTTGAATTTCTGAGCAACGAAACTTGAAATCCTCATTTGCATGTCTTTGAATCTTTACTACTAAATTCAAATTCTGTAGTAGAAATTTCTTAAATTTTCTGAATTTCATTAGATAATTTTACTTTAAAACCTTAAACATTCAAACCTTGAAGTTTCTAAAATTGTTAAAATAAAAATGTTCAAACTGTGGTCCTGAAAATTTGAAAGCTCTTAATTTTGATTTTACGAATTTCAAATTTCTCCGTATATAAATATGTAATTTCAAAAGATTAAATCTTCAAGCCTCTAACATTATGTTATAAAAAATACTTTGTCTTTTTTTTTAATATAATTAAAAATTGTTATTTTGTTCAATTTGCTTAAAAATGCATCTGATCATGCATGTTTTAAAACCAAAAAGTGGTTTCCGAGATCATAAATTAATATAAAAAAAATTAAATTATAAAAACATTAATTAATGATTTCAATTGAATAAAGCATCAAGGAGGATAAATTACAGTGAGACCAAGAAGAGTAATTGAGAATAAGCAAAAAAGCAGACTAAAGATGAGGAAAAAATGAGAGGTATAACAAAAATTGAAAAGGAATCATAATTTACAGTGTTTCATCAGAAGAAAAATCAATATTTAAAATGAATAAGAAAAAAAGTAGCAAGCCATCTCTCGCTTTCATATTATACACATCTTTCTTTCTTTTTAATAACCAGAGTCAAATATTTGCTTGTATATATTGATGTACGTGCCAACCTTTATACGTTCAATCTATTTCGATTTTACTTGTACGAAGAGCAAGAGAGAATAAGTCTATTAAATTTTTGAACGAAAGAGAGAAAGAGAGAGAGAGAGAGAGAAAAGCGAGTAATGTATATAAGGGATTAGGACTGGCTCATTTGCAAAGCAATTTGCAAGATACTCGCAGAGAGAAGTTGAGAACAGTTGAGAGAGAAGTAACTCTTGTTATGCTCGATTGAACAGACTAGATATATATTTCTCGTTTCTGATGTTTTAAGATTTTTCATTTGAGAAAGCTTCAGACTGTTTTTTTTTATCTAGGTTGATTGGTGAGTTTAGGGAATAATGTAATGTAAGAATTTGTTATTTGAATGTTTTTAATGGATAATGGGATAATTAAAGTCAAGAGGAAATAGAATAAAAATTAACTAAACCTTGGAAACACGTTTTATTGTTTTTTTCTCGATCATGTTTTTTTTATTTCCCTTTACGGAAACAGTATTAGAGCTTTATTGTTGTATTAGCTATAATGTTGTACACTAATGCGTGTTTACAGTGATAAAACAAAAGTAATAAATGGGGAGAAGTAACCTTGTGTATTGTAATTTTTTTGTCTTGATTGTTATGGAAATCAATTCTTATCTCGAATCATGATACGATAAGTAAATTGTTAATTTATTACGCGATCAGAGTTACAATTATTTATTCAACAAAAGATTTTTATCATGATTAAAGTTTCAGTAAGTGTTTTTATCAGATTTTCAAAATTCAAGTTTTTACAACCATCGTTTTCTCAAATTCTTTTTTACTGAAAAATTATGGATGATATTATTATAAAAAAAAATTAAAAATAAGAATAAATTTGGTCATTATCAACAAATGGATCCCTTAACACTCATAATTCTTTTTTTTTTATATTTTTTGGGTCATAATGTTAAAATTGTTGGTTGGATTTTTATGTAAATTATTCGATATTTTGTAAAATGGTTTTGAGTCATATACTAAAAAAAAATTTTTTTTTTAATATTCATTATTATAAAAAATACTTAATTTTCAATTAAATAGCATAATCAATTGTGGAATTTAAACTATTATTTTTTTTAAATTTTATTTAACGTTGCTGTATTTATGCTATCATTGCGATGCTAATTAGCAACGGAAATCGTCAGTGTGGTTGTGAACAAAGCACATTTAATGTACAGTGGTGCTTGTATCGTTCGGCCGAGAGCGGGATTCGAACTCGGTACCTCGAGATTATGAATCCATCGCTCTACCGACCGAGCCACTGACGATCCCAATAATATAAATTATTAATTTATTTCTATGTACACAGAGTATCGGTATTATATCTTATTTTCGGTGTATTTATAATTATAATCCATTTCTTTAAATACATATAAAAAATTCATAACGATATAGAAATAATTAATATATTTTAAGCTAGATTTCACCTATAATTTTCAACATTAATTAAAAGTATCGAAACATTCAATAATATTAGCCTTATAAATTTCATAAGTCCTTTTTTATAAATTCCTCTCGGCAGTTAATAATTATCTTGCAAAAACTTTTGAAATGTATTTCGTCGATAAAGTTTTGCATAAGGCTTGGAACGAGCATTCAAAAATGAATTTAATATTAACGGCTACCCTATTAAAATAACAATATACCAATAAATATTCCTCGAATCTCTTTCTCTTGCTCTCTAAAATAAAACAGCCTCGGGCTATATGATATCGATTTTACGCTGCAATTATAAAAGCGTACGGTATTAAACGCAAGAGGAACACAAAATTATTAAATCCTTCGGCCAAAAAAAAAAAATATATATTCACTATATTCACAAGGAAACGTGAAAAGCGAATTATTAAAAAAAATAGTGTAAAATTCATTTCGTATTGGATGACCTATGTTTTGTACGGATTTATCTATTTCTAAACTAAAATTTTATGAAAAATTCTTTTCATTCTTTGGAAATGTACACGAGTGATAAATCATGTGATCGACATTTGGAATTTTGCGTTAACACAGATACATATGGAATTTCAATCGTTTATTATTGAGAAAAATGAAAAATTATTGAGAATTAATAGTTTTCAGTTTTTTTTAAATTTATGATTGAATACGTTAAAAAAATGCTGAACTTATCAAGATTAACAAAAAAAAGATATCAAAGGGACGTTTCCAAATTCCAACTTTTAGTAAAATATTTAATAATCTAAAAGTTATTTCATCATGACAATAATAATATAATTGCGTGAAACAGAACTTTAATTATTATTGTAAAATCGACAAATTGATAAACAATAAATCTTAAAAATTTGACTTTAATTATTTAATGCTCAATGGTTTTTCTTTATACAAAACAATGAAAATGCATTTTAATTTTAACAATTCGCTTTATCGCAATCTAGAAACTTGCATATACCCATACATTCGGATGTACATAGCGGTGAATCGTTTTAAAATACATTTTCTTCGCTTCGATAATTTTGTCGCGTGATACTAAAAAGCGCGTGGTTTGCGCAATATCGATGCTTGCAAAAAATATTTAAAAAAAAAAAGAAACGAAAGAAAAATAAAATGAAAAATATTATATTCATACACAAGCCAGAAAACTGATATTAAAAATGCTTTCGGTGCACTTTTGTATTCGACATATCTATGTTGCTATAACCTTTAGGTAAAGAAAAATGTGTAGAAAAAGAGAAAAACACGGTGTATATGTATATATGTATAATACTCAACAACTCGTGATTAATGAGGATCATTATAAGTTACAAGTGGAGTTTATAATAACATTGGCTCAAGAGAAGATGATATAGCTAACAGTTTTCTTTTTAGCCCTAAAAACTTGTTAAAAATATAATTTAAAGAATATCAACAAAATTTTTTCTTTTATATTAATATTTATTTATTAATTTCTGTTTTTCATAAATAAAAGTCCACATTGTTTAAAGGTTACTCCTAGTTGATAAAAAGCATTCATTTTTAATATAATCAATTTAATACACAGAGAACAATGGAATTTTGGAACAAGAGTGCAGGCCTGTTTGTTTTGTAGCTCTTAAATCAAACAGAAATTGAAACTAAATGAAAAAAAATTAAACAGAAGACCCTGCTAGATAAAAAATTTTTGTAATTTCACTTCTAATTAAAAATTTTTTAGTTTCTACAATTAATTTACTAAAATCAAAAAGGAATTTTTCAAAGAGAAATATTTCTGTTAAAATATAGCTAAAATATATTTACATTAAACCAGACATGCATTAGGAAGATTTTATTTTTAAATTTTTCTGATAAAAAAGAAATTTTTTGTGGCAAAAAATAAGAAGATGAAGCCAACATATCTGCTTTATAATATAACCCTTTTTTATTTTATTTGACGCCGTTGTATTTATGCTATTGCTGTGCTAATTAGCGGTGGAGGTCGTTTCAGTGTGTTTGTGAACAAAGCATATGTACGGTGTATACAGTGATGCTTGTATAAATTGGCCGAGAGCGGGATTCGAACTCAGGTCCTCGAGATTATGAATCTATCACTCTACCGAGTGAGCCACTGAGATCCCTGAATATAATTCTTATTCTAATTGATGTAACTGTAATACACGGGTGAAAATAGACCCTAGTAACTTAAAGTAAAGTTTATACATAAATATAAGAAAATAAATTTCTTTGTCAATCTGCTTTATAAATTTTTGTTCTTAGATTACAGTCCCTGCGATATTAAATAACAGTTTACAAATGAAATTAATTAATTGATATGAATTCACATCAAGCATAATAATACTAAATACTTAACAATGACAAATATTAGAACAAGAAATTTTCACCCAAAAAGCCAAAATTCAATAAATTATATCTCAGTTTATCCGATCGCCTATGTACCCTATACTCAAATACTTGCATAACTACCTTCTCTCCGTAGCCCAAGTGCAAAATTTTCAACCATAAACAGCTAAACATTCAAGCGACGTTGGCCAGTATGTATAGTTGTTTTGCCAATAAATTAATATGGCCGCTTAGTATGATAAAAGGAAAGGAGCTTGAGATTAATTGCTAAAATAGTAAATTAGAAAATTATGAAACTTTATTAATCCAAATATTTTAAAATATTAAGATCTAGTGATTTGCTAATATTACGTTGTATGGGTTTGTTAACAAAATTTTACCGTGATCAAGCGTGTGAAATTCAATTTTTTCCTATAATTTTTGTATTACTTATGAGATTAATTAAGAAATTGTTATGAAAATTTGATAAAGTGATTTTAGTAAAGTTTAAATGCACTTTTTTTCAAAGAAAATTTATACTGACTACCAGTATATTAAAAAGTATACTTGCATAAATATTTAAATCTCTATCAGTCTTAACTCATATTACTTTATTAATATGAATTTTCATATTTATTATCTGCTCAATTCACCGATGAAGTAAAAATTTACAAATTTCATCCTAATTTTAGCAACTATCTTTAAAACGTCAATAATCCATTTATACATTTATGTATACCAAAAAAAAAGAAAACATCGGTATACATCATAAATCCGTTAAAAGAGCATCAACTACGTTCTTATTTCAGTGGATATATGGAACAGCAAATTTAAAAGCGTATAACGCCTCATTGAATATTTAACCGTGTATATACGTATATACGCAGTCTTTCGCGAAAGCACATATAAATTTTTTAGATCATGCAAGAAATCCCATGGAGTTTTGCTTATAAATGTTGACGATGGCAATTTTTCTATCTCTCTGTGACGTGAGTGAGGACTGTTTTACGTTTTTTGATGCATCGCGTAAGGTAAATTTTACACGCACTTGAGTTACTGGTATATAGTAAAAGTGTAGTTTTCATAATCTTAATGTCAGATAGAGTTGAACAGAAATGTAAGGTTTTTACGTTTTTGTTTATTGTAGTTGATACATGTTGTTGTGAGCAGTTATTATAAAATTTTTACAAAATTTTTATTTGTTACAAACGTGTTATATTGTTGAACATCAATAGAAAAATTAAAAAATGATACAGAAATTAAATAGATTTGAAATATTTTAAAAAGTATAAATTTTTAATTTATTTCAATAATAAATATAGAATTTAATACTTAATCAATAATTAGATTTATTTCAATAAATATAACATGAAAATTATAATTAATTTTATAAATTTAAAATTTTATTAAACTCATTCTATAAAATCAATAATTATAATTATAAAGTCAATAATATTTTTCGATATCAGTCCGTTAGATTATAAATACTCGTGCCACTGATATGCAATCGACTTGAGAAAAAGTGTCATTGCAATTGCACAAGTATTTATAATTTAATGCCCTCGTATCGAACAATATTTTTTGACATCGAGTGCGTATAATTGCACTTGAGGATTTCGTAGCGTTACCTAAAGTGTAATTTTACGCACGCTATGTCAAAAAAATCATTCATTATCAAAATATTTTACTTTTCAAAAACTAAATAAGATAATATAAAAAAGTAAATAAATAAAACATTGTATTTACTTATATCTTCAATTAGAATTTTCGTATAACAATTTTCAAATAACATTAAGCTCAAAAGCTATAGATTGCATTAATTTAACAAAGCGTGCGTATTCGAAGCATATACATTATAAGGAAACAAGTTTCTTCCCTGGTTAAGTAACTTGTGCAGCCAATACACGCTTGTATGTATCAGAAAGCGGATATAGTAGATGCACACGTGTCCTTGTCTCATCTAACTAACAAAAAATATAACTTATTTAGCACTCTTTGCAAATATTGTTTTGCCGACAGAAGAGAGTAAAAAGTATTCGATAAAGTTTTCTGCTCTAATTGACGCTTTTTATTGGATGGATAGTTGAATCGACTAGTCGAGTTTTAAAGTTTATAGATGATTTATTGATGGAAAAATTTTATGTTTGAATTTTTTCAATAAAATTTTAAATGTTTATTTATGAATCTTGTTTTTTTTCCTTTCTTTGATTAACGATGTGAAAATTATACATTTGTGATGATAAAAAGTGTGTCATGAATTCTCGAAATTTTAGGAATGTTTTATTTTTATTAAAATTGACTGGTTGAAATAATTTGTATATGAATTGAATGTTATTGAACTAAGGGAACTAACATATATGTAATGTGAGAATCAATGTACATTTTATAATAGATTTTTACGATTGTCTATTGATCATCTTAAAAAATTTGACTTCACATTGCTTTTTTCTTGATTTTTATTTATAAAATTTACAAATGTTACGAAAACTTTATAATTATTTCAAATATATTACACAACTAACAAATATTGCCAAAAATCTTTCAAGATTCTATTTAAACAATGCACTTCTAAAAACCTAGAGAACAGTTTGAAACTATACATGGTCAATTAAAAGTTAAAGTGAACAAAATCTCCATGGTGATCTAAAACATTAATACGACGATCATCTCCCACTTGAAAGCAAAAGCTTTCGATATACATCCTCGTCGTCCATACAGCATACTTTACAAATTTATGCAAATCACTAAAACGTTATAGGAACGGGCAACTCTCCTCGTTCCTGCTTGATCTATACAAAGTGTTATATATGACTTTCCTATACTTCGGCTGTGATATCGGTAAAGGAGGTGGAGTAATATTAGAGGGAGTAGTTGAGATGTCCTATATGTGTTATAATGTGTGAGCACGAGGTCGTTTCTGGAATACGAGTCATGAATTACGGATTAGCAAACAAGATAAAGCGTGTACACTATCATGCTATATATATACGTATGTGAATACTTCTTCAATGTATTGTGTCATAATAAGGAGAGCCTTGACCTAATACAATAAGGCGCGAAATTTACGCATGATGTATGAGAAAACGGGTTGGCTGAAAAGTGAATTTCGTAAGAAGTTATAGTCAGAAAAGAGCTAACTGATGATTTGATCAAATTTAACACTCGTGCATATCGAATCGAATGAATTGAAAAAATTATTTTTTCTGTTTATTTTTTACGTTTATTTTTGGAATGAAATGTCAAGGTAATAACTATTTGGAATAATTGAACTTTTTAATTGTTTATTTATATCAAAAAAGGTAAAAAAATGAAAAGATGATAATTAAGTTTTGCTTAAATAAGTTTGCATCTATACATATGTGTATGTATAAATTTTCTTTATATTTAAGTTCAAGTTCATCCAAACCTGAAAAAGTTTGGATGAATTATACTGATATAGATATTTATATTGATTAAAAACAATTCATTAATTTTGTAAGAAATATATAGGTATGTGTCATTAATGGTCATATATACAAATTTGATATGATTAGTATATTTTTCTATTTAAATAACTTAAGATCAAGTAAAAAAACTTTTTTTCATAATGGTAAATAATTTTTATATAATCATGCGAGCAGTTAAGAAAAAATCAACATTTCTCTATGTTATCTTATTAAAAATTATAATCTATTAAACATTGTTCTCAAATAATAATATTATTATTTAACATAAATCATAATTAACTTGAAAACACTGTGAGAAAACCTTGTTAAAAAGATTAAAAAAGAATTATGATTTGGTGAAAGTCAGCCAGAATTTGTGAGAATTCATTTGCAAACCAAAAAGGCATAAGCTTTGTCACCAATGTGAAAAAGAGTATTCTGATGAAATACAATGACGAAATGTATAACGTTGCCCGCATTATATCCGTTCGATATTTCGTTTTTTTTCTTTTTAATCAATTGTAAGCAGTAGCTTTAAAATAGTATTTTGTCAAAAGTAAAATGTTTTGTTTATATGGTACGTTTTTCTGCAAATAGTTTTTTGTAATAGATTTATTGACGTGTACTGTTTTATTTTAAGTAATGAATTATTGAATATAATAAAAGTTTTTGAAATCCTGTATCTTATACTGATCAATAATAGTTTATGAAAGCAAGCTTTTATTTAAACACCAACCAATGTACAAAAAATTTTAAATTCAGAATTAGAATCAACAATTAATATGTTTCTTTTATTCTTCTTTAACGTCGCTATATTTATGCCATTTTGTAATGCTAATCAGCGACGGAGCTCTAGAGTGTGTTTGAGAACAAGGCACATGTAACATACAGTGGCTTCCATCAATCGGCTGCCGAGAGCGGGATTCGAACTCAGGACCCCGAGATTACGAATCCAACACTCTACCGACTCAGCCACTCACCGGCTCAGTATGTATTTTTATAGCATTGCGTGATTTAAATCCGCGCTTAAATCCCGCTGAGCCGAGAGTTAAAAGATAAATTTTTACGCTGTTCGATAATGAATATAACGTTGAATTCACTTAAATTACGCACTTATAATAAGCGATATTTTGATATCTGGATTATTTTTAAGAGTTTATTCATCGATAATAATAAGGTGTAGATTATTGCAACTTTTTTATATCGATATTTTTCAAAATAAATAACAATTATAAGCGTGTTAAATACGTGTAAAACCAAAGTTAATATCAGTGTAACATGTGAAGCGAAGAGGTAGTCATTTCGACGCTCTAAGACTCCGTCGCATCTGTGATTCCCCTAAACACAACTGCTAATACAATACATAAGTTACCAATTGTTGCTCCTACGGCCCTAATACATATATGAAAGGAAATTTAGATTTTTATTATTACAGAATTAATTTCAACAGTTTGACATAATGTTATTTCATGTTTTATATGTATTTTTTAGTTTTTTTCTATTTATTATTCGCGAAGTGCTTATATTTTGCTTTTTTGCAGTTTTCGCTTTTCTTTTACGATTTATCATTCGTAGAATGCCTAGTTTTGCTGGTAAATAGAATTCGTTTTTTTAATGAATTATCATTCGTGGAGTGCATAGCCTTTGTTTATTATTGAATTTTGAGAGTATAGATGTAGTGTGGCGGATTTAAATCACTCGAGCTATAAAATAGTATACGATACTCGCGACTTAAATTCACCTATTATTACACGGCGTTTAGGACCCTCGCTGACGCTCGGGCCCTAACTTCGCCGTATAATAATAGGTGATTTAAGTCGCCCGTATCGTAATATACTATTTTAGTTGTGTTTCAAAAAGTAAATGTACCGGTGGTTACATATATTTTCTTATTAACTCTGATTTTATATTTGAAATATTAAGAACAATATTTCTAATATGCCACCATCGATCAAGTTTTGCTTTGAAAATTACGCTTTATATAGTTTATTTACCAGACTATCCTGGAAGGTAACAAAACTTCGGGTCACCGATTTTGCTGAAACTGAGGGAAATTTTTTTTCCACGAATTTATGAAAAAAGTTAGAATTCTAGATTCTAAAACTGAATAAATTCGAAAGTACCTGGCATAATAACCATAATTTTATGAAATAAATTAAAAATTAACATTGTTTCAAAAGACCAAAATGAGCACGCGTGTATCTTATACGATATACCAAAATAGTACAAAAAGTTAAAGAAAATTCTTAATTTGAGCTTTGATGCGATAAAAAATATATGGAATTTTAATTATGCTTTTAATATTTATTTTTGATTATTGATAATTTTAGTACATAAACTTAAATCAAAGAATTTTTCCAACATTTTTAGCACTATTTTGATATATTAATAAAATCAACATGTACCCATTTATATGGTCCTTTGAAAGAAACTTAATTATAATTATCTTGTATAAAATAATTACCTTTATAACACCTAGCTTTAAATTTATTGAACTTTGAAGTCTATAACTAAAGTTTTTTTCACATGAAAAAAAAACATCCCCCATAGTTTCAGTAAAATTGGTGACCTAATAACCTGGCACTCTCGTGGTAAGTGATCCCATTGATGTAATATTTTTTATAGTTTAACAATTTATAAAATTTTTATCTGTAGAACAAAAAATTAATAGGAACATTTCAAAAATATAGTTAGTTTAATAAAATAATTTTATAGATGGATATCATTTATTTTTAGTACAAAAGTTCAACAATGTGTATTAAATTGAAACAAGAGAAAAATAATAATACCATGGTAAAACCATTCACAATTGAAAAAGATAATAAATTACTTTAACACTACAAATCATAAAAATGTCAACAACTCGTTTCTCCCAATTTTACCGAATTCAATTCAATTCAATATTTTTTTCCTCTCTCTCCCTATACTCAAAGCAACACAATATAAATAACCTCCTACCGAAAAAAATATATATACATCTAAATAAGAGAAAAAGAGAAAATATAATACTACAATGTGCCAAACAAAAGGACACTCGTAGAGTGGCACACAAGCAAGTAATGCATGAATAAAAATGATGATAAAAATAAAAAAAAAATAAAAAAAATGTATAAATTTAAAGCTTAAAAGTAGGTCAAACGCAGATAGAAAAATATACATGACGATGGAAAAGGATCACAGCTTTGTTGTGTGTGTTTTTTTGGCGAGCTTTTATTAAATTATTTTACGTAACGTGTACTGTGCATGTTAACTAGTGTAGAAAAGTAAAATAAAAATTGAAGAAGATAATGAACATGAATAATAGGATAAAATACAATAAAAAACAGAACGAAAGAGATAAGGGTTTAAAAAAAAGGAAAAAAAGAAAGATAATTGAGTTTACGTATAAAAAAAAAAGAAAAAGAAATAGTAGCGTATAAGGTACTGTATACAATGGTTTAAGTGAAATACGGAAAAAGAAGGAAGAGGTCTTGTAAGGTGTAGACAGGAAAATAAGAAATTTTATTCGACCTCATTTTTACTTTGTAAAGTTTTAGTATGCTGTAAAAGAAATGGTTTTACGGAAGGTAAAGTGAAAAAAAAGAAGAAAAAAAATAAACGCACATAACCTTGGCACATCGTTTTTCCTTAAAGGGCGCTTTTTGTGCAAGGACGAAATGATGCATTTTCTTCAGTTTACGGCTATTAGCTTTAAAATATTAATTTCTTTTCTTCAAGGATATTTTATATTGTTAAGTAGACGACTAATTTAACATTAAAACTCATTTATAAAATCCTGTCGCTTAATTTAACGTTTAAGTTGAAGAAAAAGAATTTTATTATTTTTTCTTTAATTAATTCTAGAGTTTTATATTTGTATGCGCGTAGAAAAAAGTTATAAATTTAGTGTTTGTATTTTATTTGTTAAAAGTTTCATATGAAATTCATTGAATTATTGCAATTGAACAAAAATTCAAGTGGAAAGCTGGTTAAGCTCAAATATATATATTTTTTTTTCTGCACGATTCTACAGTGAAATGTTTCTAAATTTATGTTCAAGCACTTTGTATCTTTCTTCCTTGAAATTCGTGCATCGAATATGATAAAATATTTGAATTTAGATCAGATATTGAATTTATTTCAATAATATTTTATAGCTCAGTTATTTGTTTATTTCATTGCGTCTTGCAGTACCTGTTTCTCATGTCGATCAATGAAATTCTGCGTATTAATAATGGTGAATTTGAAAGGAAAAATGGGACCAATTATCGATGAATTTGAAGACAGTAATATTTATTAAAATTTCCAATATATTTTTCATTACCAATCAAATTCAATTTCTTGTGCATCAAAGAACGGTATATATTTATATTAAAAAAAAGGATCAAAAGCGAAAATCTGTTTACGCTAAAGCTCTTAAATCATACAAAAATTAGTTATTATTTAACAATTGGGTGCTTGGTCAAAAAATTCGGTAATTCAGTTTCTGGCAGAAAATCTTATAATTCCAAGAATCGACAAAAAACAGTATATGATTTGTTATTTTAATAAATTATGTAGTATCTTCAGATAAAAAAAATCTATTATGTTTTATTTATAAATATGTTTGCCTTTTTTGTTTATTATTTTTACAATAAATGTACCAATAATATATAATTTTAGATTTAAATTCAGTTTAATCTGTAATTTAAATAAATTTACGTAAAATATTTCAATATTTACTTAAATACAAAGAAAAAAATTCTTAATTTTGTAGGATAGAATAGATTTGAAATTTCGTTTTAGTCAGACCAGTTTTTCAAACGTTCATTACGAGAGAGATATTTAAACATCTCATTAAAAATTTTGTTTATAATTGACAGCAGTAACTATCAATAATCCTCGGAATATAAATGTGGAAAAAAAAGGAGTAAAAAATCTTTGAATATTCATTAATCAGTGCAATATATTTGGAATATATAAAACCACTTGAAGAAAAAAAAAGCAGAAAAGTACATAATCAATCTGAAAATACGCCTACAGGAAGCTGAGAAGTTGACGCGTTTCCGTGTCCCAGTGGCACTAATGACCAACATCCCACTTCTCTCTCTTCTTTACCCTCTCCTATTTTGCTCTCATTTTACTCTCATCCCCCTACCTATTTTCATTTTTACCCCTTTTTTTCTCTCTCTCTCACTCACTCCATCTCACTCTGACCGATCATCGTTTATTACGTCACGACGAGAGATATGCTGACTAACGCATTGGTATATACATAGGGTACGAGGATATATAGGATTTGTAAGCAGGATTATAATGAGAACAGATTTGATTGAATGTGTCTTTTCTAAATGTTGTAATTCATCGATGCAATTATGGATTTTGATAATTATAATGAGGATGCGCTTATTGAAGGGATTAGATTGAATTATTGCCCTTTTGGAATTGAAATTATCTGTGTAATTTATTGTATGGAGGTGTACCTATAGATTATCGCTTTGTAAAAGTTTGTGTTTAGAAATTTATGTTTAACCCACTAATGCCCATTGTAGTTTAATACATATGTTAATTATTGTTTTTTTTTTCAATTTTTAATTACTGTGATGTTAGTATGGAAATTAGAAGAAATATTTCCAATACTCATCATGATGAAATTGAAAATTAGTCGATAATTTTGTGTAAAAGAAAACAATAATATTTTTTTGCATCAAATATTCATAAACTAACCACCCTTAATTTTTTTAAAATTATAACTCCATCGTTTTTAGATGTTTGTATTAAAGGATTAAAGAATCACTATTCATTCAACAATTATTAGTAACATTTAACTTATAGTAAAACAATTTGTAAAATGTTAAAATATAAATTATTATAAACATATGATCAATAACGTACATTTATCAAGAATTTATTCACCATAATGAAAAGTAATAAAAATCTGAATATACGCAAGAACTACTTTCAACTTTCATTTACTATCATATATATACGCCAATGTAGTCATACTTTAGTATCCGAAATATTGCTCATGTTCGTGTATACAGAAGAGGCAAGCAATGTAGGACACACAATCAGAAAAGTATTCTCATACAAAACGCGAAAAAAGAAAGAGAAAAAATATTCTCTCACAGAATAGAAACTTATTGTAATGTTGTTTTTATTTCGATAAAAATAAAAATATGGGGAAAGAAAGAAGGGAAAAATTTGCTTGCGTATATGAAAAATTGTTCTACTTTTAAAATTTCAATTTAAAAAGTTGAAAAAAATCAATCGAGATATTTTGATGCTCCAGTAAAAATGATACTTTTCTCTGCATGCATATATACATGACCAGGAAATTGTAAAATGCTCCTTTTACTTTGAAACATCTTTTTGCATCGACTTCAGACGTATATAGTGTACTTCAATTTTCACCCAAAGTCCATTTTCGCAACATCTGTTTTCTATGAATGTAATGCGCTTTCAATTGAAAGAAAAAATATCGACTCGCCTTTTGTATTGTCGATGATCATGTAATTGTTATGTAGTCTTTATGCATTTCTTATAGTTTATTTTTTTGCTCAATAAATTTATTCATCTATTCAGAAGATTAATAAGAAAAAATACGATAAAGTTTACATAATAGGAATTAATCAAAATAAGACATTATTATAAATAAAATCTATTGTTTTACAGAATTAATCAATAAAATCAAAGCAAAAAATTTATCAAGATAGCTAGCTAACCTTATGGCGAACAAATTGTTTCTCGATACGACTGAAAGAAAAAAACAATAAACGTTCTATTTGTGACATATTTATACAATGTTTTATTCTTCAAACAACAGATATTACAAATTCAACAATTTATTTCCAAGTAATCTCGATAAATCAGAGGATCGATCGTTAAAAATTCTTTTCAATTATAACATAGTTTCTTCATTTTTTTCTTCTTCTTTAATTACAAAGCCATATCCAGTACGGTTGTACTTTATTTAACGCTCGCATTCTTACGACAACAAGAGAAGAAAAAAAAACAACAAGAAAAAAAAATGGTAAAGCGACTCGTATTGCTTATGTATGATCGATCGATTCACGCGATACACCGATTGCCTCTATGAAGAATGTAACAAGGTAATCCAAATGCTAAACTTATTCGTAATACGTCATTGATTCAAGCGACAAATATCATTGTTACCGCGTGAATTTTAATTTAAAAATGAAAATTTATTTTATGAGGAATTTACAACGTGATTGGGTGGACCACCCATGTAACTTAACAAATTTATTCATTTTAGAGCGATTTGATTAATCATTATTAAATATCGTATTATTTGTTCATAGATTGAAAAATTTTAGTATTTATTGATTAAATTATTCATTGTTTTATCGTGACACATAATTTAAAAAAAATGCAAGTTATATTTGTTGAGTAATGAGAACCAAAGTAGTATCCGCGTTTAGATACTTATATAGACTTAAGCTACTTGATATCGGATGTTTTATTAAAGAATAAAATTTATTTTAGATATTCAATATTTACATTTTCCGATCTTGCATTCTCATTGATAATGCATGTGCAAATATACTTGCGGTAGTATTTCTGGAATTGAAAGAAATTATATTTGTTCTATCGAACGATAATAAAAGTCAGTTAATACATAAGGAAGTAATTTTTATTTTTTAACTTAAAATTTAAAAGTAATGGTGAAAATACATATTATTTAAAGAACTATTAATGTATAAATATTAAATATAATCAAAAAGATTTTTTAAACAAATTTTAAATATCAAATCGAAATTTGTACTTTTTTACTATGCAAAACTTTAGAGAATTTTAAAAAACATTGACTTTTTGCTTTCTTTTTAATTATGAACGACGTTTGATGTAAACACCAAAGCTTGAATTACATGCTTGACGTTTATATTACATAGTATAAGTAATATTTTTTTCCTAGAATTTATAAATTAAAAGTTGAACGAGCTTGAAAAAAGGTAACAAAAGTAGAACGTTCGTGAATGTATAATAAACTAATACAAGAACATTTTTACTACGACATAACATAACGTATCATTTTTTATTTATTCATGCTAGATATTTGTATTAAAAACATTTTTAATTTTTAATTTTGATTAAAAAAAAAATTTTTTATTTAATATCGCAATAATGTATCGTAAAAAAATAATACTATTTAACAAGTTTTACTTCCAGCTCAATGATCAATAATGCATAGAGCACTCAATTATTCCACACCTAATTTCCTAGTCTCGCACAAAACGTGTATACCATTAAAAACTCATGTATCCCTTTAATTTATTAATCGTTCATCAATTCCTAATAAAACGCTTGCTTTTTCAAATTTTCAAAATACACACACACACAAGCTCGTTTAGTTTACCATGCAATTTTGCGTTATTTCGTTAAAATGTTTCCTACACACGTTTTACAACGAGCAAAATGGCAAAACGAAACAAGCGTATATACGATATACTAAAATATACATATGAAAACTACGGTCTTTCATTTTGCTTTTTCTATTGGAGCATATAGTAGCTTGTAAATTATATTTTAATGACTGACTCTCCGGTACGTTAAATTATAATTATTTATTGACAAATAACAGTATTTCTTATTATAATGTCCGATCGTTCAATCTTTTAAATAATTAAAGATTCGTTTATTATGCATATACACAGAGGACCATTAGGCAATTAAGTTTTTTTTAACATTGATTAATGATGCTTTAAATGATTGTGTACATCATTTTCTAAATAAAAAGTTGTAATGAACATTTTGCAATAATAATAGTTTTTGAAAAAACAATATTCTTGTTTATTTTTTAATTATAACAATTTTCTTAGTATCATCTAAATAATTCACCAATTAATGAACTATTATATTAATAAACAAAACTCTTGAATTTATTATCTTCGAAACGTACGTCTGGTCAACGTAATGAACCAAAATTTTCATAATTTGTTTATTTTTCATTTTATTTTCAATAATAATATAGAATTCTTCTGCCTACTTATATCTTATCGAAAGTCTGGGAAAACAAATTTGCAAAAGAAGTACACATGTTTCATTTCTCTATGTCAAGAAAGCTTGCCAAAAAAGCTTTGCGAGTCTGCAAACTACAACGAGAAGAACATGAATTTGAAAAAAAAGAGGAAGAGGGAAGAAGTATTTCCGGGAAAACTTCAAGTGAACGAAAAACACTTGTGTTCTAGTATTCTAGTTCTCAAGTCTTTTTTTTTCGTAAACCAAACAAAATAACGTGTGTATCGATACGCATTATTTGTCTTGAGAATTACATAAGCAATTCATATTACATATTCATATGATATGCAATAATAATCGATAGAATTTTAGAATTAACTTTAGAATTTATGTTGTTGGATAATTTATGGACAGGATATATAACAGTCTTTCCAGACCATAGATAACCCAACGTGGCTTATGATAGCACTTGGTACCCTCATAAGCAACGAACAATGTCCTTGTTTTTCTTTTATAAACGTAAGAATAAAACTTTGATCGCATACTGTGTTTACCCTATAAGCCACGTAGCGTCGTTTTATTGTACTAAGAATAGGAGTATGCCTTTAATTCATTTGAATAATCAATTTATATAGCTTTTAGTAATTAGGACTCAAAATTGGATTTTCATACTTGAATAAATTTAATTTTTGTATTAATTTATTATATAATGTATTAATTTTGATTAAAATGATGATTATTATATAAAAAGAAAAGAAACATAATAATGCATAAAAATACATGTTATAAACTTCTTAATGTTTACTGCGAGTACAATCTAATTTAGATAAATTTGGCAATAAAGAAATATAGTAAAACACGTAAAACTCGTAAAAATTTTACGATACACGAAATGTCAAGTGGATGAGTAGGGGAGCAAAAGAAAACATCTGAAATCGACAAAGTTAATTAAATAGAAAATTACGAGAAAACAAATAATTATTAAAAGTTTGGTAAATATATAAAGGAAAGTTAACAAGCGAAATAAAAACAAAAAGTTTATTTTTGTTAATACAATAAATTTAATTTAATGTAAATTATTTGATAATTTTATGTGTCTTTGACAGAATTGCAGGTCATAAAAAACCACGACATCATGCATAATATAAGTGAGAATCATTTAGTAAAATATGTAATTTCTATTATTATAAACTTAATATCATTATTTTTTATATGAAATATATATAGAATATAATTTTTGATTAGTTCATCTAGAACATAATTTACATTGAACACTGAAAAAAAAGATTTCTCAAAGCAAGAGAAAAGCTCTGATTTTATGTGATCATTTTCATCGAAAACTAAATTTCTTAAATGCAAGTAACTAGACGTTAAATTCGAAATATGCTTGTTTTGAATGGATATGAACGGAACAGATTTTTTATTGTCTTCAAAAAAATCTTTTCTCTCAGTGTGGTTTAATTATTTTGTGACGATTTAGTATTAGTTTATATAATAAATATGTTCATTCAATTTGTTTTTTATTCAATTTTATAAAACTATGTTGAATATAAAATAAGTATTCATTTTAAACTACTTACTAAATTCTCTTTTCTATGAGTAATTTTTGTTTTAAATTATCTTATTCAATTAAAGTCGTGATGGAATGAATAAATATTACATTAATTAATCAGTGTCAAAGTCCAGTATTTATAAGAAAAAATGAGAAAAAAATAAGCGTCATTTTTCATGAAAATCAAAAGAAAATATGTTAATTTTGAAGTTTTGTTTAAAAGGAAATCTACATTTACAAACAACATTTAACGCTAGCCTATCACTCCTATTCATTCCTAGTTATCATCTTTGCTCTTCTTTTGATTTAAATAACTTTTGTTAAAATTCCTTTATTTTGAAATAACAGCTTTTAAATGCCAAGAATTGTAATTCTCATCTAATTGAAAATGCAATATTTTACCAACAAAATAGAAACAATAAATAACATTCCAGACGTATTCAGATGTAATTCCATGTTTACTTACAAAATTAGCATATTAACACCTTTTTGCGATAAAAGAAAAAAATAACAGAAAAAATATATTCAAACCAGACATCATCCGTCATCATTTACATGTATTCTGTAATTTTCTCCTTTAGATTTCTCTTTCCTTTTTTTTTCCTTCTTTCTCGCTTATACTTACAGCAGTCAACGATTACAGCGATATAATCAGTATAATTAACGTAGCAAAAGGTTAGCACGTAAATACTTGAACTTGTCTTTACAGTAACGATTACGTGCAGGTGCATATGTACTTTTTTTGTAGAGTTACGCATTACCATTGGTATATAGAAAACTTTAGTCGATAGTCAGACTAAAAGTATCTTTTTTTTTTATTTATTCAAGAATAAACTACTTTTCGAGAGATTTCAAAAGACAGCGGATGCTTTGACTGCTTTGTTACTTGACAGCTTTATATTTACTTTGGGTAAGGGAATATTTTAGAAACGGAAGTAGAAGACAGATTTTCCATTCAAATTATGAAATAATTTTCTAGATATTTTGTAAATGATAGATTGTAAATTTTATTTGTGACCTATTTTATAGCATTTATTTATTTGAAAAAAAAATCTTATTTATACACTTTAATCAGATATTTATTTTATGTTTAATTTTATTTATCGACTAAAATTTAAAGTTAAAATTACAATCTCGATAAATCTGCTTCTTCTTGACAAAGATAATTTCTTCTCGTAAAATAGTTACACTTAATGCAAACTGCCTTCTCCACTTTCTTTCAAGTATTACAACTCTCTGGGTGTACACAGTATCGAGTTGAAAATTACGGCTTATCCAGAAACCAAAATACCTTGCCACAGGAAACTATAAAAGGAGGCAAACTGTATATATACATATACACACATATACAACTTTATTTAACCACCATGTATAATGTAAACTTAACGCATGGAGGTTAAAGTTGCATCATAACAAGGGAGAGTATACGATGTTATTCAATAGTTATCAAAAGCATGAATTTTCATGTTTTATGAGACTTCAAACTTTATTTTACAGGCTTATTTTTTATCTCTTCATTTAGAAATGGGCTGATTTTTAAAATATTTAATCGATAAAGGAATAACGATTCGTTTGATTTTTGAGGTAATGAAAAATTTTAATCATTTTTTTATTTAGTAAATTCTTATCATTTGTATAAAGTAAAGCTTACTTTATATATTTACAGCAAGACGCTTTAATTACTTCAAAACTTTCGAATGAATAAAAAAATTATTTTAACTTTTAAAAATCACTAAGAGTATCAAACTAAAAGTTGATGATATTTTGTAAAAATCAATTGACATAATTTAATATATTTTCTTTTATCCAAACATTAAAATCTTCTTTGTTAGCAAATCGCAATATGTGATTTTCATATAACGCCCGATCTTATTCGAATTTAATATAATTAGGTAATGCTTTAATTTAACAAAAATTTATGTGCATATAGTACTGTACATAATTTCAATTTTCATACCCTAATATACATCATCTTATAGTATCACGTAACTTTGACATTTAGTTTGATACTATAAATAGTGTAGTTATTAGTGTTAAGTTTCAAACATTTCGACTTAAAAAGACGACTCGCAGATGCTACTGTAATATTCTAAAATTGGACATCGTACACTGTACAAAAGATTTTAAAATATCCTAATGATTTTAAAGATTATAACGTAAATTTAGCTCAAGTATAATACGTAAGTATTCAAAATATATAAATTAAAGAAAAACATTAAAATATAAACACAAATACAACTTAAAAACTTTTTTTTATAAAATTATCAAATGCAGACTTTATGCTATTATTATATATTCTTCATTATATTTCTATGACTTTCGCAAGATTAAAACTAGGTTATAAAGTTTTAACGCTGTCGTTAACATTAAAATTTAATACCTGTAGCATTACAACATTATAACTTACATAAATTTAACATTATTTTATAAATTAAAAATAATAACATTAAACTATATTAAAAATGTACATTTTATTTTTAATTAACAAATATTTCGTTTTACTTAATTAAAAGTTACCATCGAACTTTTTTTATTTAACGAAGAAGAAAAAGTAAAAATAAAAAGAGAAAAAAAAGAGAAACCTGAACGAAATACCATGGATGAGCTTGTTTGATCGATCCTTCAACGTAAATATATAGGAAAAAAAGAGAAGAAAAAAAAATTGCGAACGAATGATTTTTCTTTTGCTTAGAAAAATACTTTACACGAAACGAGTTCTCTCTTCTGTGTACTTATTATTTTTATTGCTAACGATACACACACGACCTCGAAGATTAATTTAAAGCCATGTATATAACGCTTCTTTTTTAAATAGGTATTGAAAGAATTATTGCTTGCAATTTCTATTCTTTCATAAGAATCGTATATATACATATTGTTACTGCTTTTAAGTGATAAAAATAGTTGTAATGATTTTATTTTCAGATTTAAAAAATTGTAATTGTTTGCTGAAATCCATAAAGTGATATTTTCTTAAATTATATCGCTATTAGTATTAATAAAATTAAAAAATTTTAATCTTTAATGTGCTTTTGTTTTAACGATAATCACAGTAATTAAAACAATAATTACATTAAAATTAAATTCGAATTTTCACATTCGAAAAGAAATAGCTTCGTGTTAATTGACAATTAAATAAACGCTTAACTAATATACAAACGTTTCAATCCATTAAATTTAACCAAAAATACTTTATTTGCCTAAACCAACAATTAGATTTAAGCACTCATAATTAACTTTTTTATTCTCAAACCAAACAGACATTACGGGAACGATTATTTCAATTTAGTGCTGAAATTCTGCGGGACACAAAGAAAATTTCACCAGCTTATATATATTAAGCTGGGCTTTTACATAAATAACTCCAGCTTTTTAAATAACAAACACGAGATATGTCGAGTGAAGAAAAGTGTTATAGCAGAAATATTCCAAAGGGAATGCAAAAAGAAAGAAGGAAAAAAATAGAGTCATTACGGTCGATGCCCACAAATAAACAAAAAATTATATTGGACTCATTTTTGAAAATAGAATTTTTACGAATGAGAAACAAACGCGTCATCCGAGATGAGATTCTCTTTTTTTCACGAGCTTATGTCTCATTTTTTATTATGCATATATATTTTCGGAACTTTTAATTTCCTTTACTCCATATTTTTTTTCTGCATGTTCTTGTATTCCAGTAGTAGATTATTTTTTTTTTTTATTATTATTTTGCAAACATGTGTGACTAATGTTTGTCGTATACGTACTGTGGCGCTATATTTTCTTCAACAACGCTTTTACCATAAAGTTTTGCGTTTGTTATGTATGTACGTACCTTCTTTTATCTATTTTTATTTTTAAAATGCTGAAATTCTTATGCATATTCATACTGTTAAAATAACTGTGAAGAGTTTAGGAGTTAGGAACTGCGTGGTGATAAAAATACCATATTTTCTATTTTTATTTTTGATGTACTGTGTCTTTAGTTTAATTGTTTGAGGATTTGAATTTAATTTGAGATTTTATTTAAAATATGTTGAATCGTCAGGAAATGTAAAAAAAAAATTTTGTTTAACCTTTTCATTTTTGGAATATAATATTTAACGTTTTTTAGTATTTAATTGAATGCTTTTACTTAAAATCATATCTTTAACGTTTTAATTCAGTAAATTTTGTTTAATTTATAATTTAATGCTACATTTATATTGCGATCAAACATGAAATTCATTAAAATAACAATGTAAAATGAGTGTAATATAAATACCGCTCTGAAAATATTTATTTCATATTTAAAGTAAAATTTAATCAAGTAATCATTCAAAAATCAATATGTTGGTTAACAAAATAAGCATGCGCATTTCCCATAATTTTTTAAACATAATAACGAAATGATTAACTTTGAAAACATAAAATACAGAAAAAATGAATTTCAAATAAACATAAATCAGTAAAAATATTTTCATAATCATTTGCTCGTGATGACCCAACATACGAAAAGCTCTATCGCGTAAATTCGAAAAATAAGTATATACTAAAGGCACGTTAGAATTCTAAGCGTATATAACAATACTTGGTGTGTATGTGTGTGTTTATGTGTATGTGTGTGACTCGCGGCAGGGTGAAACCCACGTAGTGTCCTCTGCTAATCTAGCCTGGCATGGAATTAATTTTAACATCGTATATACTACGGAAGGAAGCCTTGTTAAAAAAAAGCCTATATATTTTCTCTCTTTTAGTTTTTCTTTCTTCATTTTATTTTTTTTTCTCTTTGTCCATCGTCTTTGTGAAACGTTATGTCTCTGTTGGTATGACGTTGACGTTTAATTTTTCACAGTAAATTATGATAGATATCTTGCGATCATAATTTTTCACGTGAAAGAATTATACAAACGAGTGTTTAAGTTTTTCTTTGTAAGCATGATTACGTTTGTTAGTTTGAAACCTATTGTGAGATTTGGAATTGTATTTCTTTTTTTTTTTAATATACTAGATTTTAGAAATATGAAATTTATTTTTTTAAGCATAAAAAATAATAATTATTTATTACAATACAAAAATAAAATATGAAGTAACTATAATTTTAGGTGAAAGTATTTTACTTTGCACAGAATTTAATTACACGAAGTTTTCTTTTGTGTAAAAACCTGTAAAAACATTTAATTTGGTTTTTTAATTAACAAATTTATAATTGATACATCAAAAGCGATTAATGTAGAAAAAATATATTCTAAAAACGTAAGTAACACTTGTGTTCTAGTATTCTAGTTCTCAAGTATTTTTTTTTTATTTGTCTTGAGAATTGCATAAACAATTTATATTACATATTTATATGATATACAATAATAATCGATAGAATTTTAGAATTAACTTTAGAATTTATGTTGTTGGATAATTTATGGACAGGATATATAACAGTCTTTCCAGACCATAGATAACCCAACGTGGCTTATGATAGCACTTGGTACCCTCATAAGCAACGAACAATGTCCTTGGTTTTTCTTTTAAAAACGTAAGAATGAAACTTTGATCGCGTACTGTGTTTACCCTATAAGCCACGTAGCGTCGTTTTATTGTACTAAGAATATGAGTATGCCTTTAATTCAATTGAATAATCAATTTATATAGCTTTTAGTAATTAGGACTAAAAATTGGATTTTTATACTTGAATAAAAAATATTCTTGAAAAAATATATTCTAAAAACGTAAGTAACTTCTTCATGATTTCATGTTAGATAGTATATAAAATTATCATTGTTGGTACAAATTGTTAAAAGATGTAATTTAACAAACTCAACTAAACTTTTCATGAAATAAAAGAGAAACCATATTACAGAAAAGCTACTGACGTAGCTATGGTAGCAAATTAGCCATGATTTATCCAGATATGTTAAATTAACATGTCAGTAATTTATTCAGATTATAGATTATGTTCTGCCAAGGTATGAAATCATGCAATAATATTACAAATAATAAATTATTAAAAAATCTATCATTTAAATATTAGTATTAGTGTACAATCACTTCGTATATATGAAATTTATTTACTTTTCTATAAATATAATAAAAAAAATAAGCACTAAAACCTTGGCGTATAATACAAAGTATAAAAGAAACTGGAGTGAAAAATGTCTTATATATCGATGCTATAAGAACATCCACAATTGAAAGTGACTTCCGACCTTTCGATATTTCTGGAAAATTTTCTTTTTCCACACAATCAGTGGTATATCATAAAAGAGATTTTATTGCAACGTTATACTACTCAATAAATTTTACCAAGATATTTTTTATAGTTTAAAATATAAAATTTTTTTTTTCAATTTTCTAATTTGTTATAAGAGTTATCATAATTTTTTTTTTTAAGAGACTAGAACTAATTTCTTTCCGGGTTTTATTTTTTATTCAAGTTACACTGTTACCTATTTAGAATTTTAATTTGGAACAATTTTTACAAAAATATTATTTAGATTTTACCAGATTAACAGAATATGACAATGTAAAAGTTTGTAAAAAGAATATATTTATCATTATTTCACGTGGTATAGACCTAATTGAATTATCTCTTGAGGGTTTGTCTCATCACTATAAAAAAAGTGATTAATCATTGTTATGCTCATAAATTGTAATATTTGGTTAAAATATGATTTTGCTAAAACTTTTTAATAAAAATTAAAAATAATCTTTTATAATCATTTTTACTGAAAACAATTTTTTTCAAAATATTCAATTTCGAAAGTCATGAAATCTTAAAATAAATTCGCACACATTTTTTGAAAATCTTTTGGAATTGATGAGGATGATTATAAGTTAAAACAATATGTTGTTGTTTTTTATATATTGTTGATTAGAAGAAAAACAACCGACTGTTTTTTAACTCTTTATGTATCAGTGTAGACATACATATTTTAAAATTTGTTATTTCACGTCTGAACTGTAGAAAATAGTAAATATATTGAAAGAATTATGTTAATTAAATTATTTACTTCTCTTCAGAAGTAAACAATATTCTATCAATTCGCTAATGGTATAACAGTTTATCAAACAAACATAAATTAATATATTTATTTGCGTTGGCTTCAGCAGAATTCTAGTTACCTAATAACGTTATTTATAACAGTAAATGGTAATTTATGTTAATAATTAAAACAAATTATTCATATAAATAATTCTTTTTATGTAACTAGACCTATTAATAGAAATCATAACAAAAAATAACATACATCTATATAATTTCTCTCTTTTTACCCAAAAATGCTTCTGGCCATACAGCACGCCAGGCAGGAGTGAATAATTGCAGTGGAGTAAACAATCAATCAAGCACCGAAATAAACAATTATCTTTCATCATCGTGTATTCTACAGCTAATAAAAAAAGGAAAGAAATGACTTATGCCAAAATAAAAAAGCTATAATTTTCTTTATATGTACATACGTATATACTCTATATGAGAGATTCATTGACAACTCGTATTTCATGGTTACAAACGTTGGGGCATAGTATGAAAATGTATGACAAAAGAAAAAGAAAAATAAGAGAGGAGGTCGCAAGTTTGCAAAGCTTACCGTATGTATTTTATGAGGGCGCTACTAGTGTCGTGTACAAAAGAGTGAGCAAGAGAGTGAGAGAGAGTGAACACGGGAGGGGGTGTACGGGACGGGTGGGTCCACTAGGTCACGGGTCGATCTTCTTCTCCTACCTCTTTCTCTTTCTCTCTATATTTCTCATTCATTCTCTCTCTCTGTCCCTCTCTCTCTCTCTTTCATTCTCTCTTGAAAGTGAGAGAGAGAAAACGTTCCAATTTGCGCTTGATATTGATCTTAAGCTTTTCCCACCCACAAGAGCTCTGGTCCGGAACCTTTTTCGTGAAAAGTCATTCGCACACATTATTACACGAAATTGTTGTAAAAAAAAAAGAAAAATAATACGTTTTGTAGATGCACGTATAAAAGTGCATAAAGTATATACGTTCGATATTTCTTTTTCTTTTTATTTGGATGAAAAATACATGCTGGTTCAGTTTATAAGCTTGCCAAAGTGCTGTCGGATTAAGTTCAGTAAAGCTACATTTAAAAAGATAAACATCCATAGTAAAAAGGGTAGTTTTTGGGGTCTCTTGAGATAAAGTTAAGATGTAGATGATTGTTATGGGTTTGGGTTGGACGATTTTATCTGGGGTGTTTTCGGATTCTTTTTTTATTAGCTTTTTTTTAGATTTACTAATAGGGTCTCGTTTATTGAAGTCTGATACATGTGAAACGAATAAAAAGGAAATTTAAAGGAGAGAAATTTTGAGTATGAAATTTTTTTTATAACTTCACAGAAATTTTGGTAGCGAAATATAATAATAAATTTTAAAAAAAATACTTTGATTTCTTTTTTTTTTCAAGTTTTAGGGAGAAATTTCATAAAATAGTAATTCGTTTTTGTTAATCTGATATAAAAGGAAAAATGAAAATTTTAAATATTATTTTTTGTTCCAACACTATAGTTATTTACGTTTTATTTAACATTTTGTTGAATAAAAAAATTCATAAATTTCAACTTTTGACTTTCAAAAAATGGAAAATTCCATTACTTTGGAAATGTAAAAACGTAACTACTAAATTGTTATTTTGAAAAAAGAATAAAAATATAGGATTCTTTTTTTTAGAAAATTTCCTTTTTATTTTAAACAATGAGATAAGCAAAAATAATGTTATTTATAATACTACATTTCTTACTTAAAATATAATAAAATCTTCTTATTTCCAACATAACTTAAAAAGGAAAATAAATTCACTTTAAAGAATTTCAAACCTTATTATTTAAAATAAAAAAAAGGAAACAGTAAAATTAATAATCCTTAGTATTTCTTTTTATTATTTCTACTACTTAAACAAACAAATATAAAAAAAAATCCATAAAAAAATATCTATCTCATTATAATTCTAATAATTCTAACAAATTACCTTGGCATAGCTCTCGCATACTGCAAAACTTTTCTTTTGCGTCTATACACAATATGATGACGTCGTCTTATAAAACGTATATATAAATACGTTTCGTCGAATTTTGCAAAATGCAGATTTTTTATATTTTTTTATTCATAACTACTGTTAAAATGGGATTTACTGCGTTAGCTGTTTTGAAGCATGTTAAATTTAAAATATGCACATGTATATCTAAAATTTACAACATGTTGAGCGTATAGTGAAAACAATTATGCTAACTTTTGTAATTAAATTGTATCGTAGCTGCAATAGTTGTAAAATATTCTGAATAACTTTAATTACTGGAATATTTCAAAATGTTTTTTTTTTTTTGCGGGAAAAGATTTTCTAGGGCAAAAATGATTTTTTTTAAATTTCATGATTTTAATTAATGCAGAAAAAGAATATTATCATTTTATCAAAAAGAAATTTGAAAACAATTTAATGAAATTATACTACATTTATTTTGTAATTATCCAACGTGTTGTTGATTGAAGATTATATTTTTGGGAAAAATGAAAAAAAATCAGAAAGAAAATTTTGCACATATTTAATAATATATGTGCAAAAGCTATGAAATTAATGAGCATTAGCTATGAAAAACATGTGTTTTACTGTATATTTTAACGAGAATTAATATAAAATTTTTTTAGTAAATACAACCTTTTTAATTAACGATAAAACCAAATAATACACGAAAAATATAAATTTTGCATTATAGATGGACACATAAATATTATAAAAATGCGACATACTTTACATAAAAATGTTACTTTTTTGCTATAATAATTACACCTACTGAAAACAAAAATAATTTTGATTATATTTAGAGCATATAATTTTATTCATAATTTTCGTTGTTACTGTTTTCATTTTAAATCTAAATTATTTCCCAATATTTGAAATATTCATCAATGAAATAATCATACCTCGAATTTCAATTTGCGCATGAAACATCACGATCCACTTGTTCACGAAATAATCTAATCAATTCATTTGAAATTCCAACTTTTTCAACACTTCTTTAGAATCATTTCAAATTTAAATCTCCAAACGCCCACGCTTCTGAAATCCGTCATCAGCTTAAAGAGCTCGTTGCATTGGAAAAAAGATTGTCTGGCTAAAGCCGCCCTTTTAAAAAACAAAAGAAATGAACGGAAAAAGTTGTCAGACCAGCGGTAAGAAGAACTAAAAATAGTAAGTTCGCCGGAGCTCCCATTTTTGCGCCCACGTTTTAAAAAAAAAGCGCAGATATGCAATATAGACGTCACTTAAACTCGGAGAAAAACACGTGCATACCGGTACAAATTAATTGATTTTTTTGACTCTTCATTGAGTTACTTTGTGTATATAACGACTGTATATAGTTTGTACTGATAGAATTATAAATATTTAACTTAAGATTTATTAAATCTTATAATATTAAGTAAGATTTAACATTTATAATCCAACATAATACACTTTGTTAACTAATTTAATATAACGAAGTCAATTTATTTTCATTTGTTTTAAAATATAATTTATGAACGTTTAAAATAAACTATATTACGTTGAATTTTTTACAAATTATTTTGTCTTATATATCTTACCAGTGTCGGTATTTTCTGTTAAAAGAGGATGCTACAAACTATTTGTCTATTGGTTTGGCAAACGTTCAAAAGCATTAATTAGATCACTTATTTGTAAAATAATCTATACAAATTTTAAAATTTACAGGTTTGTTAAATTAAAATAAAAAAATTTGTTAAAAAATAAGCGTCATTAAAATTAAAATGTATTTTTTATTTTGAAATAATATTTATTCAAGAGCAAAATAATATTTCGATTGTAGAATATTTTTTTGATAAAATACGCCATCCGATGCAATATAAAAAAATATTTTATGCACATTTTCTTTTTTAATTATAATGAATTTTATAAATTTATAATATAATTTTTAACAATTATTTATTCTTTATAGCAATTTTTTATTTTAATTACTTTATACAGAATTGTTGGATTTTTATTTTTAAAAATTTTCAATAATCCATATGTATTTTAGATAGTCGAGTACAATTTGAATTTGAATAGCAATCGAGCGAATTTGAATTTTTCTCCCTCGATTGATCTTGATTTTGTATAATATTTTCACATATGTAAACGTATTTTTCATTTTTATTCACGTTTGAATAATTCCTCTACGCTTATCATTTATTTTTCAATATATATATTCATAAAATAACTAAATAACTTTTACAAAAATAGAGCTTCATATATAAATATTATTTAAAAAATCATTATACAATATTGTTATTTAGTAATAATTATTAAAGTAAATTTTTATAAAAATACTGTTCTATTTAACTGTCTATTTAAGAGAAAATTGATGAGCTTTTAAAATAAATTAAAATAATTTTAATTTAAATAAATATTTCCACCTGGAAATGTCTTCATTACATAATATATCCCAAAGAGAGAGCTTGTTAATTATCAAGTGTATATATATATATATGCATAAATGCATACTGCAAATATGTTCAAACGTGCAAATATAAACTTGTAACTACAAATTCTGTCTAAATAACGTACGTTTTAGTTAAAATAAAATATACTGGACACTGTATGTTGATATGAGATGGAAGTGTGTATGTGTATATATATTCATTTTACAAGCTAACAGTTCTAAATGTTTCACGTAACATTAAATCATTTTAAATGTTAGATTTTAGTATAGAAATGGCAACCTGCTGAATTTTCATATTTAAATAGTCTTGCTAACAAATCATGATAATAAATATTCAAAATGGTCATGCAAAATTTAACATATAACGTACAAATTGTATGTTGTTCTTATAAATTTCTGAATAAAATATGAAGTACATTTCTCATAGACTTAAAATATTGATTTTGTTTCGCTTTATTTTATACAAAGGGTTTTTTTTTAAATAAAATTATTTTTACAGTCTTAGTGTTTCAGCGATAGCTACCATAATTATCATAATGCTTTATCTTTAAATAAAATGTCAACCACAAGCATATCGTACAACATTTTGTAAAAGCCACATTACTCGAGATAAAAATACAAAGCAGAACTCGTATAAAATGTGGTCGACAAAAAAAAACAGCCAGTAGTATAAATATAAGTCGCGCGCATCTTTCACTTGTACGCGTGGGTGACCGTTTCTGAAGCGAATGTTTTTCTCACGATCAATACATACAGTAATAGTCTTTTTTTTCATGACTTTTTTTTATAATTAACAAGAAAGAAATTTTTCTTAATCTATTATCGATCTTACATTTTGTATTTATAGCATTAATTGTTTAAATGAATAATTTGATTTGAGATTTTCACAGTAACTGACCCACAATTTCTTGTAGAATCTTTAAAAAAATATGTGCTTTAATTTGATTTATTTACTTTTTGTTCCGTGATGCAGTTTACTCGTGATTGATTGAGCTATCAATTGAAAATTCATTTGATGACGAAGCGTAGTTTAGAAAGAATTTGTTATTAATCTACGTATTATGTGTTATTTTCTTTTTGCAATTTATTTGATGATTCACGTAAATGTTTAAGAGAAGATACATTAATAATTTATATGAAAACATTGTTGTGGATAAACAATCGTGAAATATGTTATTTTTCAGAAGAATTTTCATCGTGGAAAAGTACATTAAATTTATCACAAATTTATAGAATATTATGCATTGTATATAAATTCAAAATATGCTCGATAAAAGTACAATAAAAGTTTGAAAACTTTAATGTTACATGTAAGATTTGTAATTTTTCAATTCGAATTATTAAGGTGATTTATTATTACTCTGTCCTAAAATAAGAAAGATAAAAATAACAGAATAAAAAAATATTCGATGGAATTATATAGGGCTCCAAGAAACATAACCTCAAATATCCTAAAATCTAGTATACCCTAAAAACTATTTGATTATTTTGATTTAAGAACTCCAATAAACTATATATAATTAAAACTTTTAGTTGATTTATTATAATTATTATTTTATTATCATAACTAATATAATTCACTCAAATTATTTCAGTTCTCATATCGATTTTATCCATAAAACAAAATAACGTTTAATTTCATAATACTAAAAATCTTCCATTCTCTCAATATAATGGATGAAATGAGATTGAATAAAATATTTTCCATAGTAAGCATGTCAAAGTCACTACCTTGTGTATAGTAACACTTTGAGCACGCATAGCAAATTGGAATGCACGTTTGCTGAGTAATAACATTGTGTGGCGCCGATTTTACCATATTATCGGTTTACGCTTTTACAAGACTTTTATATATATATATAGTGAAAAAGAACGCTACAAGAAAGTACAACAGTTCCCTGACACATCGGACGCTTATTAGATACGTGTTGGTATTCTTGTACGCAAAAGGCGCAAAATCAAATTTGCAACGCTCTCAGATTTGGTTATTTGCATGCTTCGGTGCGTGCAACTTTAAACGAAAATGAGTGTAGTATCGATGACTTTTTTTTTTAATTAAAAAGTTATTATTAACTTTTTACGCGTTTTGATTAAATAATTTGTATTTTTTTAGCTTTTTAAGTATGACCAAATTTATTTTTATATTTTAGTTGAAATATAATATATTATATGATATATACATATTTTACGAATTTCTTATCAGTAAATTAAAGGTACTATGAATTTTTTACAGCAGCACTATTTGATAAAATCAAATAAGCTCCGGTGAATCCAAATAAAATAGACTAACTGTCAAGAATTTGTTTATCTCATTATAAAATATGTTTTTATTGAAATTCATGAAATTTCACAAAAACGTCAAAACCGTTTGTCAATCCTTATTAGAACACGACTGATTAAATAACAAGTTCATCGGCTTTATTTATATGAGTATCTCGAATGAACTATTTCAAATTATCGAAATTTTTCAATAATTGAAAGACAATAACAATTGAAACCTAAATCTCACAAAATTCAATCCTGCAATCATCGGTAGGTACATGAAAAGAAAGTAAAAAACACGTTGCTAGCAAATAAAAAAAGGATCGTATTCGATATAATCGCTTTCGCTTGATACAAAGGCTCGAAAGAAGTAAATACAAAAAAAAGTGAGTGTCAAGATAGTAAACGAATTGTTAGGCAATAAATTCACGGAAGTATGAATTGACATTTGCACGAAAATTCTAGTTCCAGATTTTTTGATGAATAAAAGGCAATTCCCATATAATCAATAATTAATAGGTGTAAAATTTGAACGAATGAATTAATATAGAATATTTTATTTCTGTTATCCTTTTTGTTCATTTTAAATCTGAAACTAAAAAAGACAGACTTTTAGCTTTTTGGTGTATTCAATATTTTGTACTTTAGTAATTAATATACTAGAAAAATGAAATTAAAATCAAATTATTTTGAATGATTCGAACGTAAAACTATAATTTTATTATTTTTAGAAAGATATAAATAATTCGATCATATTTAAAATATTAATAACGAATTCTTATTAATAATTTCTTATTTCATTATTATTTACCAATAAAACACAATCTTTATAAATACAATTAATAAAACAATTTTTCCATTATTTTTCATTTTAAGCAACTACAACATAAATGTTATTAACGAACAAAATTTTCGATTGACCTTTACACGTACACGGCAACATTAATCCACGAGTGATAAATCAAGCACCATGTACGAGATTGTTTTCGATACTCATCGTAACTATCTGTACTATGGATTTTAATAACTTTCATGATGACAATGTATCCATCGAATATACAAATAACTTTTACGGTATAAGTATGTTTTTTTAAAAATTTTTGTATTCATAGGTTCGTTAACTTTAATGTATTTTAAAATCCATCACAGTTAAAGGGCTTTTTCATTTAACACCCTCAGCTTGTAATAAAATTTTTCGTATTTATATGAATATTATATGAATTACTTGACGAGGTGTTTATTAACTTGCTCGTCGATGCAAATTTATCAGTACAGGATTTTGAAATTTTCGTCATTATTTCGTTTTGATGTTGATAGGTACTTTACATAATAATTCGATTTACATAATAGTTCTAATTGAGAATGTTATTAATACGTAATTATAAATTCATAGAGGAAAACTAAATACTTTGGTGTTTTGAAAAATAAAAAGTATGGATATACTTTAATTAAAAAATAAAAGGTCACGAATAAAGTATAATAGATTACGAAAATAAGTACTCTACACTTTGTTGAGTGCCGTATCTATAAAGTAATTATATTCTTACTTTATAATCGTACACTTTTTGAATTACTTACTGTAAAAAAATTTTACTAAAATTGAGATTTAAACCTTTCGAACTAGAACAAATTTTTTTTTAAAAACTGCATGAAATAAAATCAAAGATAAGGATCATTCTAAGATTGAGACGCTCAGAATCTTTGTAACTGTATTAGATATATAACACTGACAGAAAAGGTATCTCACAGCAAGTGGATGACTCCTTATCGATGTATCATTTAGAAGGAAAACTAAATCCATTAGATGCAAGTAACTAAATGTTTGAATCGAAATTGCAGTTTTTGCTGCAAAAATATTATGTTACCTTCAAGTGGATTTATGCTAGGATGTAAAATAAACATATTTATACTAGGACCAAGTATATTCCGTTTGCCTCCAGATAACATTTCTGTCAGTGAATGATCGTCACTTTTAAGGACTCAGAATATTCACTTGCGCTCAGACAAAATCTAGTCAGCATCGACAGACATTGAGTATCTTAAAGTAAAGACAGTTGATGTACTCCAAAATGCAATACCTATCGAATATATACATTATTCAGAATCTCTTTACATTTTTATCTCTAAACTTTTTCTGTTAATCTGTGCAATTTCAACGATATTCAAAAGATTTCAAGGTCTGGGGACGACAAAAGTATGTACGGAGATTTCGCCGCATAACTGTTGTCCAAGTGTCGAATTTTGTCAAATCGCTCAAACAATAAAATAGAATATTCAAAAAGTACGAAGAATTTGACTGCGCTTTTCTTCTTTTTAACAAAAATTTAGACAATACTTATACGGCGAAATCTCTGTACATCCTCTTGTAAACTAAAACCTGGACCAAAAGTGGACTTGATCTCTTTTACAAATAGTTTACAAAGTTAAAAAAATACCATATCCAAAACAAGGATCTTTGGTAAAGAAATTTAATTTTTTTTTATTTTTTATTATTTACGGCAGTTCAAACTTTTTGAAACTTGAACGCAGGTGCAAACGATGAACGATCAGTTGCTATGACTGAATTTTGTAGTATTCAACTAAAAAATGATATATTATTACGTTTTATCCCAATTTTGTAGTAATGATAAAAAAATCTGTAAACACTTAATTCTTCAAAACAGTTATGAAGGAATGAGTATTAGGTAAAATTTATACTAAAATGCAATACTTTTTTTTAAAGTATATTTATAGTTAAATATTTGTACTATTTTTATTTCATCATGACTTTTGAACAATTAAAGGTTTTTTAAAAAATGTCACTTCAATCAAAAAGTTTTATTCTCAACTTTAATATGTTTTTAGTAAAAACCTTCTAGAATAACTAATTAAGAAACTGTACTTAATGTAAAATTAAATATTATTATATTTGTTCAGTAAACGGTTCTGCTATGAAATTTTTAACTTTTTTCTTTTGGTGTATTAACAAACCTATCAATAACAAAAACTTATCAGAAAAGATGTTAAATTTAAATTCGAAAGAATTTCAATACAGTAATATTCAAATCAAAATAATAAATTGATTATAATTTCTGATAAGAAAATATTTATAGTTTCAGTAGATGATACATTTATAGATACATTTATTGATATAAACTTAGATTTGTCAAAACACTTTATTTAAACAAGTTATTTTATCTTTATACACTGTTATTTTTACCGTACGTTTTTCAAACAATTCTAGACATTTTAATTTTATTTTTAAATTAAGATGCGTAATCAAATATCTAAAACTACTGCACGAGCTTAAAATATGTTAGAAAGTTACTAATATGAAAAAAATTAAAAAATTATATATACTTATTAATATTTTTATATATTAATAGCATTCTGAAAATATAAAATTTCATATAATTATTTTTAATTGCAAACCATCAAAACTTTGTTCTATCGTTCATATAAAACAATTATTTTTAACGCATTCTAAAAATATAAAAATTATATTTTTAGAATAAAATTATATTTTTAGAATGCCCTAAAATATATGTATACGAGAGTCTATATCTTTATTAACTTACTACTTTAATATTATTTAAAAATAATGAACAATTTAATTAAATTAGCTATTCGTATTTCAATTTTGAAAAACAAAAATTTCCAAAATCCTATCATTCATACTAATGTTATAATGTACAAAATAAAATATTTGATTAACTCGATAACTCGTTAAAACGTTATATGGCATCGCATACATTTAACTATATCACATTCGTGTATTACCGTTTGGCAAATCGCATATATATATATATACAGGCGCGCTCTTTTGATATTGCAAGCGTTTATTTTCGACGCTCGTATAATAGTACTGATCTGCACTAGATTTTAATAACCTTCATCATGGCAATGTATCACGAATATATACAAGCTGAAAAACTTTTACGAGGCAAACATGTTTTTCATTTTTCGTATTCATAGTTTCGTTTAAAAACTCAAGTACTTTTTAAACTCGATGTAAATTAATGTTTTTTAACGTTTATGTACATTACTTTATTGCAATGCTATTGTAAGATCTATTTTCATATTTTATGCGATACGTGGACAAGATAATAAGTTCGATATTTTGACAAATACAAGTTTTTATTAATGTTTTAAACCAAGAATTATTTCACATAATAATTGCTTGTAAATGTTACTTATAAATTCAAAGTTTCCTTAATAATAGTTTAAATATTTGTAAATATCATTAAAAATTTTGATACCTAATTTACTAAATTTTAACATGTTTCTACTCTATAAATGTTTGTGTTTCAAACTAGATGAATTTACGCTTTGCAATTATCTTAATTTATATGTTTAGTATAATAGTAATTAAATTAGTTAATTTGAATTTAATTAAAATTTACACTAACTTTAATGCACTAATCAATAATTAAATTGTTTGATTTATCGTTTTTAGGCAACTAGAATTAAATTTATTTGCTTTATAATAACAAATCATCTTTTATTGGGTCAGTATGCGCATTTGTTAACTGTTGTTGAACTGATGTGCCATATAATATTCAACTTTTTTCGATTACTTGTGAAAATATAATTTTTATATAACTAATTAAATAGTTTACCAATTAGTGTATCATACTCATTCAAATGAGGTTATTTAATGAACATAATGTGCAAAAAATTTATTAAAATTTTATCATAGTTGTGCTAATTAAAACGATGAAAATTGTATATTAAAATTTTATTATTGAATAATGTAATAAATATTCGATTAATTATTGGAATGACCTGAATCACGGAAGCAATAATTGATAAATTAGACAAAATCATGTTAATATTTTATGTAGTTTTTATAAAGTTCAAATTATCCTTAAGGTGCTAGTGTAATTAAAATATTTTAATTCTTAATTATTAATTTTTGCATAAAATATGTAAATATTTATCGTTTTGAAGTTTTCCTTTAATATTATAAAAACAATCTAATTTTAAATACTAAATTAGTTTATTAACTCATTATAACTTATTTTAAGAATAAAATATTATAAAAATCATTTTTTATTTCATTTTTCTGCAGACGATTTTTTTAGTTCTTTAAAATATTTTAATAAATGTGTTTTTGAAATATAAATTTTTTATTCAATTAAATTCACATCTTAAATATCGAAGTAAGTTGTCAATCATTGCGTGCAACAATTTTCCGTTTTTCAAACAGTCGGACTAACCAATTACGTCAGCGTGTGTCACGTAGGCCGATATCCTTAACAAGGCAATATTTCTCCTTTTCTTATAATTTCTTTATCAACTATAGTATTTTACTTTTTTATTATATATTTTTTTTTAACAAGGAATTTTTTTGCTATAATTTATACTTAAATTTTTTTTAGTTTTTTTCAGTATGTAGTAAACAATACGCCATATATTTCATAATACAAACATTTTTTAATCAAAGCGTTCTTATCAAAACGTTACAAAATATTTTTTTCAAATATTTTTGTTCCAATTAACTAATTTAATCAAAAAATATACGAAACTAGCTGCTACAGTTGAGATATTTTATAATTTCATAAAATTCAAACTAGCGTCTAATAAGAACCAACAAGTATGTTTATTAAAAACTAGTTAAATATATACGTGTTTACAGAAATTTTGACAAAATATTTACCAAACGTTAATTTAAAACACAACTATAAATTAAAATACTTTTAAATTAAAATAAAATATTCAAATAAATCTTTTGGTTATTTATTTAGATTTTCTTTGTTTGTTTCAATATTAACCACAGCAATTTATTTTAAAAGTTTAACTATTTCCAAATCGTACTAACGTCATTAGAAAAAAAAAGTTAAAAATTAATCTTCAATCGAATAATCCAATGAAAATTCATTCTTCCTCCACTATTAAATTGACCTATATTTTACCTTAAAACAAATCAATCTTTTTTTTTCCATTCCAACATTTCAATCCTATAATGAGCTTCCGCCTTATAGCTAAAAGAAGATTCACTCTCTTGCATATAGTGGTACTTCTATTGCCAGAAAATAATTTAACGACTTATATATAAGAACGAAGGGTTTAAAAGCAAAATTCATCCCATTCATACGTATATAGAGTATATACATTGAAACATTTGGTCAGTTGGTCGGTTAGTATAAGAAAGATTCTTTGCTATGCCAGGAGCATATATATAGATATATAAAACAGAGAGAGAGAGAAATTGCAAGCAAGTGCGACAGATCGTGAGGGATGCACAAGCTGTGTGTGTATATGTGTACGTGTGGTACACCACGATTGCTATTATTAAATCTGGGTCGGTCGACGACAAGAAATGAACATTCTCTGTCTCTCTTCCTCGCTCTTTCTTTCTAATATGCTTTAGTTGATTTCGTCACTGCCTATGAAGAGGATGTCTGTATAATTAACGATCGACAGTACTCGATATTGATAAAGTATTGAAGTTTGAAGCATGAAAAAAATTTATCATCGAGAAATAATTTATTTATTAATTATATTAACATTGATCTTTTAATATTATATTTCTCGCTGATTTATGGTTTGAATAGAGTAAGATTCGAGTTTGATTAAGTGTTTAGCAGGAATTTAAAATAATCGTTTCAAAAGTTAATTATCTAAATTTTTATAGTTAGATTTTGCATTGAATGTATACGTATTTTAAATAAACCTATCAGCAAAGTTAATACAATTAATAGGTTAACTAATTTCGTCAAAGATTTAATTTAAAATTAAATTTCGGTATTAAATTATAACAATATTTTATACTTGGCCGAGTTAGTTTGAGAATTGAGAAAATTAAATTCAACCATTTTACAATTCAAATGTAAATTAGTTTTTTTATTTCATAAAGAATATTACAATGAAATTGTTATATATGTCTTTAATACATCGAGTCACAAAACTCCCGAAATTCAAGTTTTAGTCTGCAATTGCAGTAAATTAAGCAATTTATTTTGTTTCCTAACAAAGCAGTGTTCTGTATGCTTTTGGGGGCTTTACTCCCTATTTGTATAATGCACTATTATCTCGTCTGAAAATTCTGAAACATAAAAAACTAACTTTATTATTTTTATAATATACAATATTTTTAATATTATTTATATATCCCATTAATGCTGGGTAATAAACGAGCTTGTCACAATGCTTTTTTATGCTTTTGAGTTTATAGTTATATATACATATCAATGTGAAGCTTTTGCGTAAGTTATGAAGTAAATACGTTTACGTACGAATAAGTTGTTAAAGCATATTTACGGATTATTGGATATTTACGATGCATTTATTATTTTGTTATTATAATATCGTGAGGAATAATAAAAGTTCATTTTTACATTGAAAATAATAACGCTTATTTGATCAAATATTCATTTTTTATTGCAAAAAATAAAAAAATTATATAAAAATATGACACTTAGTATAGAAATTAAGGAAATATTGTTAATGTGCATTATTTGAAATTGTATTTTTTATCATCATTTAGACTGAATGAATCCTTATAAAATTAATGAATAAAAATTCTTAAATTATTTATCTTGTATATGAAACTTTATAATTTTATCAAGTAAGATTAGTAGTTGATTAAAGAAGTAATTTTATAACTTGTAATAGTTTATAATTAACATCAGCTGTTAATTTATGTATGTATAGCGCATACATATATCATTAAATAATATGTCTTTAATATAGTAGCATATCGTTCAGAGTGATAATAATATGAAATAAATAACTTCGAATCTAAAATACAAATTAAATTTCGATCAAAATAATTGATAAATCAAAATTTAAATAAATACGCGTCAAAACGAAAAATTTTTAAATCAAATATAAATTAAATGGTTTTCTTCAGTGGCCTATAATAAAATCATAAATATTTTGTTGCAATTTTCCATAATAGGCGTCAAAAAAAAAAAAAATTTTGTTAACTCGACAGTCACAGACAACCTGGTATTATTTTTAAAATGGTCTAAAAATACAATATTTGAAAGCACTTGAAGCTTTTCAGCTTATGTGTATGTGTGTATAGACATATATATTTTGAAAACAATCGTCATCCACGTGGCAAACTTTCACTCGCAATATCCTTTTGAAGAGTTTTATAAACCATTAAAATCCCAATCTCTTTTTTCTTTATTTTATTTATTTTCTTTTGTTGCAGTGACTCGATTTATCGAAGGTAAGAGTTTTATGCAGTAGAGCATAAAGGAACAAATTGCATTGTCATTGTAATAGTCAGGTGTTCGTTGATCTTTTACTTCTTTTTTAAATTTTTCACGGAGAAAAAAATGAAGTTTAATGAACTTATAATTGATAATTTGTGTTAAAGGATAATTGAATAGATATTAAGAAGTTATTTCTATAGTTTCTTATATACTATATTTACAAAATACAAAATGCCATCGTCATCACGTTGCACTAATAAATAAAGTCATAAAAATTATAAACAATAGAAACAATATTGATTAAGTTTTTCACAATTCCTTTTTTTGTAATTTTTTATAAAAATAAATTTTTGAAAAAATCATAAAACAAAAAAAATAGAACCTTTCAATTCAATTCTTCTGATACTTTCAGAAAGAGAGGAAGAGAAAAAAAGAGCCATTATATCAGCAGGAGTCATTCACCTATACACCTTATCCAGTAAATCCACTTTCGCACTTGTCGGCTTTTACATTTAACAACGAAATCGCATCGACTTGGAGCAGCCTCGTCTATTATTGTACAATAAATCCGCGAAATATTTTTCATTATCGAGCTTGTAAAGCTATAAAATAAAATCTTATATTGCTAAGCTGTAATCAAAGTTAATAGTAGGACTTTATTTTAAATTTATTTTATTTTTTAAAAAAATAATTAATAATATAGTTTAAACGGTAAACGAAAAATATTTTATAAATATGATGAAATCAAAATGTTTTGAAAAAGAGTCGAGACTAAAAATATCAAATTTTAAAATTATATAAGTTAATCATCATCACATTATTTCAAAAATTAACATAAATAGTATAATTAATAGATAAAAAATGTTTTATAAATATAATGGAAACATGATATTTTGAAAAAAAATTAAGATTTTTTTTCAAATCTTAAAATCATATAATTCAATTATCATTGTATTATTTAAGAAATTGATAAACATTATAAAATATATAACAGAATATATATAATATATTATATATTAAAAAAATGCAACAATCTCCCACAATATATAAATATCTTTCATTTCGCACAATCTTTAATAATAGTTTCGAATATAAATATAGCCTAAAAGGAATTCAGTTGGTAGCTAAGGTATAAAGTACTTTATAGATGTAATTCTTCTATCTAATACTACAAGAACCGTTGTTAAAACTTTTATGGCAATCCTTTTTTTTCCTTCATGGTATAAAGATTTTTCAAGTTGCCGCATTCATTCGTCGCGGCTCTTGTCATCTTACGGTAGGTTTTTTTCTAGAGATATTTTCTTTTCCTTTTTTTTCGTTTTTTTCGTATTAATTATATAGAATTATGTAAGGGGAACGATGATGATGAATTGCTTGTTTTCTTGTAACGTTGTTATTTTTAGGGAAGAAGAAAGTCGACGCTGCGTAGTTTTCGTTAAGTAATTAAAGGTGCAGCTTTGTTGATTTTGTTTTTTGTACATTTTTTGTTTTTTCAAGAAATTTGTTTGACATAATTCTTTTAAATTAAAAGGTAAAATATTTATAAAAAGGGGAAAACCCGAGATGTTTAATTATAGAATAATTAAATTTCAAGTGTATTTCAATGTAATGTAAATCTTCTTTTGTTTACTTAATGTGAAATTATATATCATAAATTTAAAAATGAAAAATAAATCATACTAACATTATCATCAATTAGACATTTACATCGTCGAAATAACATAAAATAAATGTTTAAGTGACAAGATAAACAAAGGCATCGGTATAAAAAAAATTTTTTTTTTTCAACAAGCATGTCGAAAGAACGTTCCAATGATATTTATGTTTCTTTAGTTCTCCTCCTCTTGGATCCTCGCTTTGTCTTTATAGTGACATTCAAAGAGGGTTTCAAATTAAAAAAAAAAAAAAAAAAATTTAGTCGGTAGCCTAATACCTAAACGTTGCACGCGATACGTACGTATATTAAGGTATCTATTACCACATGATTTTTGGCAGTGAAGAGAGAAGAAGAAGGCGCTTGTACTGCTTTTGATATTGTTTTTTTGGATCTGGTTTTTATTTTTATTTCTATTCTAGATTAACAATGCTATAAAAGCTTCTTTGTTAAATGGACTTTGATTGTTTATTGAGATCAATCGTTAAATCTTTATTACTCATTATAAAACATTTTTATCTATTTTTTTTACAAACTAATTTACTTTTATATAATACATACAATTTCTTTATTGTCTATACTTTCGTTGAATAATCGAATAATCTTATCGAATAATTTTTTCTGAGTAGAAAATCAGTTATTTTAAATTTATGAGTAATGAAATTTTTTCCATTGATTTGCAAATGTGTATATAAGTATAGGAAAATACAATGTTAACAAAGACACTTTTGTTCAATGATAAATTGATCAAGCGCGATGAGGAATTGAGATTTCAAATTAGGATTGATATTAATTGACAGCCAATGTAAAATTAATTCTATAAATAACGATTGTGTTTTAGAAAAACCTTAACATCTGAAAAAAAATTTAAATTTTGTTATTATTTATTGTTATTGAAAATCAATAATAAAGTTTTATTCACTTACATTTTTTAAGTATTTATTTTAAGATTCATTAAAAATTTTTTTCCAACCAAATGGTTATTCTTCCAAAATCGAATAAATTACTTTTTAGGCTACCATAATTTGTTATTTTTTATATTTTTTAAAAATTTGATTCTTTTATTTTAAAAATCTTTAAATAAATTTTGCCTTTATTTTAAAATTTAAAATAATCCAAGATGACGGCTGATTCATTAATCAAGTAGTTTTTTAACAACAACAATAAACAACCTTTCTAATGACACTAAACTAAATCAAAACGAAAAATCAGATTGCGAGAATAAGATAAAAGCAAGTATAGCTTGTTATTATTGTTGTGCGCTTAAATATTTCATTTATTCATCATCTCAGTCACACTTTAAAGCTTTTTTTTGTTCGTCTTGACTCCCTGGCCGTGTGCAAGCTCTTACATATTATATTGGCCGAAGCAGAAAATGATTAGCCAACAAAACTAAAGCACGGGAGAGTATCTCTCTCGCTCTCTATCTCATCTTCGTATGCAATGGAATTTTCGTCCGTAGTAATTTATTTTTAGAAAAGTTGGACACACACTTAAAGTCTGTAGTACGTTTCTTCGTCTTCTTCTTCTTTCATATGTATTTATATGATTATATATGTATGTGTATGCGTCTCTTTAGGTCGATCGCAGAGGCGTCGTTTGTCGACGAGCTCATAGCTTGACTCATCGCGGTCGTAATGTCCACCAAAAACTATCGTGTATCCTCAAAATTTTTTGGCTTAGCGTATATGGTTTGACTTACCTTGTTGTTAAAGAAGAAGAAAAAAAGCTTCGAGCTTTTAATTTTTGAAAAATAGAAAATATTTATTTTTTTTATAGACATTTTTGAGATATATTTAAATTATGAATCGTCTCATCTGTTGAAAAGTAGCACATTTCGATTTTCAAATGAAAATTAATACGGTTTACACTTGCGACAAAGATTAGTACAGCATACATTGTCATGAAAAGTATAGTACATGAAAATTATTGAAATACTAGGACATTTCAATGCTATTTCTTGAACAATAGTTGTTGTGGAAGTTGCACGAAATTCAATAATCGCGAAAGTTTTTGAAATGAGTTACTTTTTGTAAGTAAGTTTCAAATATTATAACTTTTGCAGCACGAAACGAAATGTGCTATTCTTTTCTAAGAGTGACGAAATGTTTTTTTATGTAGTTAAATTGTTGAGATTATTGCTATTTTATATTTTGATTTGAAAAAGAGATTTAATCAATAGACAAAATAATAATTTTCAGAGGTCTCAATGGCTCAGTCGGTAGAACGATGGATTCGTAATCTCGAGGTTCTGAGTTCGAATCCCGCTCTCAGCGACCAATTGATGCAAGCACCACTGTACGTTACATGTGCTTTATTCATAAACACACCGATGACCTCCGTTGCTAATTAGCATCGCAATGATAGCATTAATATAGCAACGTTAAATAAAATTTAAAAAAATATATTAAATGTCATTAAATTGAAAATGGTGTAAACGTATATAATATTTTTACATAAATCGATATACAATAACTAATCATATTTTATATTTGAATAAAATAATTAGTTTAAAAAATAATTATCATTTATTATTTATTATAAATATAAACATCTTTATAATAAATACAAATGTATATATTGAGTTGTCACGTAGCGTTGATTTATCGTGCTAAATTAACTTCCCGAGCTAAATCTAAAAATGTAATTCGCATAAATCAAGAATAAAAGAAAGAGTAAATAAAAAAGTATATCATGGTACTTTTCTTTTTCACGACTGCAATAACTGTTGACTCCATTTTTATAAAGTAACGTTTCCATATGCTTCAAATAACAGCCAAAACAGAGAGAAAAAAAAGGAAAGAAGGAGATAATGATAAAAGTCCATAAAATCGTCTCGCAGTGGAAAAAAAAATAAAAATAAAATATACGTTATACACAAGTTGTATCTGAAAAACTCGTTAACGTATTCTTTGACGCATCACAACTGCTTTATTAAAGAGTAAAATGTAAACATAGCACGGCAATGCTTGTTTGATGCTGTTGGAAGTAGAAAAATTTTTTTTTTCTACCCGATGCTCATATAAAAAATTTACAACCAAACCTTCTGTGTATCGTATACGGTAAATGTATGTAATTCGATACCTTAACGCATCTTTGATACAGATATAACATTTGTTTGTATGAAAGATTTCATGTTAAAATTGGTAATATTTTAACAATTTTATAAACTCAATCTGAGCAAATATTTTTACGATTATTTTATTGTTTAGGCGAAAAATGGGATTGCACGTGGGTATAAATGTTTTTGTTAATGTGATAATTTTTTATTAGGTTTTATTTTTACAGCTATTTTAAATGTTTATTTTACTGAAACTTAATCTGATAAGCTGATGGGAATTAAATTATTTATTTTTTAAATTTTTTGTAATAAAATCTGAAATAAACAATTTTTTTATAAAAAAAAATATATTTCATGCGAAATGCGCTTAAAAATACAAATTTTGTTACTATCGTAAAAGCATGATTAAATATCATATAAATATAAGTTTGAAAGTCGATTTTTTAACACACATTGCTATATGGTAATATAATAGGAATGTCGAACTGTCTGCAATAAAATAAGCCAATTTGTTTATGACATTTTTTAAAATAAATTCTGCTTTATAAATCCTTTACAATTTAAAATATTCTAGTAAATAATTGTTTAAGTGACATTATTTTTATTTATAATTATGCACGTGTAATTTTGACAATCACATCATTATAGTATTAAATAAATGAAATAGTAAAATTACTTTAATCTTTAGAATATTGAAAATTCTTCAATAATAAATAAGTAAGAAATTTGTTCATTTTAGTAGTTGACGAATGTTAACGTTACATAAAATCCACGTGACCCACGAACAATACCACATGATTAAAAAAAATGAAATGATAAAAAATTTAACAAGCAAAATATGAATGAGAATGAAATAATTTAGAATTACTTTTAGAAACTTTTTTACATTATTTCTACCTGTATTGAATGACATTAATTATTGAATTAAGAAACAATCTTAAGCATTAAAAAACAAAAAAATCTAATTTTTACTTTAAATAAAAAAATCAAAGTTCAAAAATCTCCAACAAACGACTTAAAAATTAAAATGTCAAACGTTTTCCTCTTTGGCGAGTTTTCACGGGCATGTAAGGCAGTAGTATAACTATAAAGCACGTGTATATGCACGCGCCTTTATTGCACACGTTTGAAAAAGCACCTTACTCTTAACGATTGCGATAGGTATTATTCCACTTGTCGCTTTTAAAACTTCAACTAACTATATACGTGTAATTTTCCTATGCTGACAATAGATCTTGACTTATGTGTGTATATATATATATATGCTATCTTTTGCAGGTGAAGACACATTTGCCTATTGCACTGGCGTCTCGTACAAATTTTTAAAGAATAATTTGTATTTTGTGAATTATTAAAAGAATAAAAGATTAAAATAGATTTGAGTACAAATAAGATGAATTGATGTTAATTTGGAATATGATTAAAAAATAAATTTATGTTAATCTTTGATAGTTAATTATGATGATAAAAATTTATGCATTTTAAGAAATATAAATAAAGTTTAGAAAGTGATATAAATGTTAATAAATGTTCACGATAATTTTAAATAATGTTTTGATTACATTAATTTTTAAATAATTGGTTTTGAATACTTTTTAACATTTTATTGTCGAAATTTTCTCGAAAACACATCTTCTATGGCATTTATATCTTCAAGAACGCATGTTATTACAAAGTGCCATTATTTATTATTAACTCCAACACATTGTTAAACTTTTGGTCAACAATATTTCTAAAACCTTCTAAAAAGAAATAATAATGCAGTAATGATATTTTGTTCGTAAACCTCTAAATTTTATTCTTAAAATCGATCCATAAATTCAACAAGATTAATACTCTTCCACTTTCGCAATTCTTTTGCTAACAATATCTAAAAATTAAGCCACTTTAATCTTTCAATTGTTAAAAAGAAAAAAAATTGCCAGCAAACGTATTAAACATTCTCCAGCAAAGCATGTTACAATATATCTTTCCTAAAAGATAGGACATTTTAACCCATGAGGTTTATATAGTATGAAAGATATTCGCCATGTCTATGTATACGTATATATAGGGTTATACAAGTATGTTATGGGCGTAGTCGTATATATGAGGCGTTATGTCCTCGAGAGAGAGGCGCAATTGAATTAGTGAGGACGATTATAATGGATTAATTGCGCGGTCGTTTTAGAGGTCGTTTTAGAACTATACAAAATGGTGCTATTCTTTTATTTTTATTCTTTTTAAGGAAGATACATGAAAATTTTTTTATTCTTTTTTTTCAAACGTATGTGGTTCATGTGGTAGTTTGTTTTATACGTTTGGTTATACATTGAATATTTTTAGTATCGTAAATTTTGTTGTTCGAGAAGTAGGAGTTGGCATAGATTTTAAATGTTTTTTTCTCTTAAATTTTATAATATTTATTTTACAATTTAAATTTCGAAACAAATATATCTTATGGACTTTAGCTTGTATTCTAAAATTAAATGTTACTAGAAAGTTTGTGTTCAAGTAAATATTCATAAATTATATTGTGTTTTTAATATTTAATATTATTTTTTTATTTATTCAATAAATATTTTACAATGCGCTATTCTTATTTAAAAATTTTAAATAGTTGATTTTGGTAAATTTAATTTTAAGTAAAAATGTTCTGAACGCATAGACTAAAAGCTCAAATTAACTCTCCCGCATATGGCACTAATACAAAAAGCATATTGGAAAACTAAACGAATATATTTGTCATAATGAGAAGTATATTCGGATAATTTTTATGCATAATGCACAGGAGGGATTTTTTTAAAGGCAAATTTATCGAATCAAGAAATTTTTTAAATACACAAATGATTGAATCAAGGCATCGCCGAACATTAATTTATTAAACTAAAGTCTAAAACTAAAATAAATTTTAAAAAAATAAAGCAAATTGAAATAAAAAAAAAATTTAAACGGCTTTAATGTGAAAAACTTTTTTTTAATTTAATTTAATTAATCAATACATTAAACATTTTTCTTGAATATTACAAGCATATAATTATACGTTTTTAAATAAAAAATAAATTATAATTATACTAACAATAAAATAAAATTTTTCGTTGAATTATTTTATATATTAACGTCGTTGTATTTATGTTATGATAGCGATACTAATTAGTGACGGAGGTTCTCAGTGCATTTGTGAACAAAGCACATGTAATGTACAGTGGTGCTTGTATAAATTGGCCGAGAGCGGGATTCGAACTCGGGCCTTCGGGTTGCGAATCCATTGCTCTACCGAGTGAGCCACTGACGACCTCTCTTAAATAAATACTGTTCGGGCTTTAAAAATTCCAATAAAATTTTATAATTTATACATAGAACTTTAATGAAAAACTATAATAATTTTTGTGTATATAAAAGGTAATAATAAATATTCAGATAATTATATAAATAACACAATCAAACGTAATTTTGAAATTCAATATAATTATCGTTGATTATGAATTTCAAATAATTAATCAATATTTCTAATAATGTTTGTAACTAAAATGAAAAAGAAACCTAAGCAAGTATTTTAACTAGGTGTGTATATATACGCTTTGCAAGCTTCTTTTTTAGCCATTGTTACGAATACATAGAACAACTCGAGCGTAACGCTATTACGTATACCACTAGCTTTTATGTAACGACTTTTCTGTTCAGGAGAAACATAGAGCGAGAGAGAAAGAAAAAGAAAGAGATTGTCTATGACAAATTAAGCTCTGCATCATTAGACAAAGTGATAGTAATGTAATAAGTAATGTATAAAAACGCGTTTATTTCGCTAATATCTTTCACTTTAAATCTATGAAAAAATATACTATATAAAAATATGTCTCAGCTTATATGTAGAATAAATTTTTAAATGATAGAGAAGAAATACTGTACTTAGATATAAATTTTATTGTTTTTTTTTAATTTTACTGTAAAGATGCTCTACCTTGTTGTGAGAAATAACATTAAATAATTGAAACTAATTGATTAAATACTGATCAATAGACGTTACTCTTTGATTAAATAATGCTTGGATAAAATCATTTGTTAGTTTCGCTAATTGAAACGATAAGAAATCTTTTATTGTTCATTTTTTTTATTGTATTTATTGTTTGTTCATTAAAATTTCATGACCAGTTAACTATCAATTGTTAAATAAAAAATCAATTTGCAAAAATTAATCTTTCAGGTATCTCAATTTCTATTAATTAAATCTCTACTAGCTAAACTATAAAATTTTAATTTTGAAAATTCAAATCTGTAAGTAATAAATCGATAAAACCTTTCACCATTTTAATAAAACATTTTAAATTGACATCACTTATCTACGATATTTTATTTACATTCAATGCAAATTGGTATTTAATTTTGATATGAATAATAAAAATAAATTTCCTGATAAGTTTGAATTTTCATGTCAATTATATATACTGTAAAATTTATACGTTTTTGGTATCAGTTTTTACTTTTGGAGAAGTTAATTGATTGAAACTTTGTTAAAATTTCAATATAAAAAATATTGTTAAAATTTTAAATAATAAAATTTTCAAGATTGAAACTTATAATTTTAAAAATAAAAATAAATATTTATAAATTCAAAAAAAAATACAGAATCGTTGCAAAATCAATCCGAAATATTGATAAATATTGCTTTTATATAAAATAAAAAAATTAAACAAAACGTTACAAAACTAAAAAAAGAAATACTCAAAACATTTTCCAACTTAATTTCCGTGTTTCCAGTTACTCTCATTTGTTTGTCAAAAACATAAACTGATTTTTTATTTCACATGCAATAAACTGCATAAACAGCCAATTGACAATATACCATATTTCTCTTTCTTTTCATAAAACATATACATAAATTGTGAAACCTAATTTCCGACAATAAAACAGTGTGTGCTAAAACGACCCACATATTCCAAGGTTCTTATAGCAAGGAAACCTCACATACTATACACACATATATACCTACATGCATACGTATGCTTTCATTATTATGTCAGCATACTTGTATGTCACATAATAATAATAATCAATTATGTACACATACATATGTAATAGAAAAAAAAAATTCTTTTTTTTTTCAATGTCATTGTCGTTTGTTGCGTGTGTGCATATAGTAATAAATAGCTCATTTCTATACGACTGATAAGGAGGCAAAAACTATTGTTGTATATACATTCATATATATATAATTTTTATCGGTTAAAACTAAGTGCTTCAATAGCGCAAATTCAATAACCGATAGACCTTGACGTTTGCTTAACATAAGAGATCGATTTGTTTCTTCTTTTATTGACTTCGTGCATTTCTAATCTAACTTAGAATTTTAGTGAACGATTGTACATGTTTTCTATTTCTTTTTATTTATGATGAACGTAGTGATTTTTTTTGGATTTGCATTTAATTATTTTAGTTTTTTTTTTAAAGGGAGGGAAGTTAGAAAGCTCTTAATTTAAAAATGATTAATGGAAATTTTTTTGTTTCGGATCTTCCAAAGACAATTTTAAAAGTTAAAACTAATGGTTTTTAGTATTATTGATTGATAAAATTTTAGAGAAACTTGAGAGTTAAAACTTTTGCGACACCAATTATTTTTCAAATAATTATTATAAAAAATGAACGTATTTCGTCCACTCACAAAAGCTAGATTTTATTTATACATTATTTATTTTTTATGAAAATCAGGGTACTATTTAATTTAAATAATGTTAGGTTATTTCGTAACGTAGTAATTAAATTTCGAAACAAAAGTCATAACTTTACGACATGAAATAAAATTTTATTTACTCAAACTCATTTCGTTGTTTGAAATTTCAAACGTGCATTTCCTAAAAATTTTCAAACTTTTAAAACGAACAATATTTACAAAGGTTAACGACTGAAAAATACAATTCCATCTTGTGTGCTTAATTTTTTCTTTTTCTACATTTTATTTTTAAATTTTTAAATATCCATTTCATGCATCAACACTGAAAGTAATGAAAAATTTCTAGTTAAATTATCATGCGTTGACATTAATTAAAATAAAGAAACAAAAAGAATAATAATTCACGAATATATACGACACCCATTTTCATACGCTTTTGGCAATCAACATAATTTTTGCACTAAAGCGTCGAGAATATCCGAAAAAGTAAATATTCAATTAACGCAAATAAAATATCTTGGCTTGGAAATAGACAAAACTTGACGCTATAGTTGTATGTAAAAGAGTATCGTATATGCTCGTCACCTAAATTCGCATCGTAACACAGCAATACCTTGCATACATTATTCGCGATCCAAATAAAAAAGACAAAAGCGTTTAGGAAATTCAAACGTGAGAATAAACTATTTTGAATGAACAAACGTTTGTTAATTGAGCAAACAAATAATGTATACGTTAAATTAATTTTAATTACTATTTAGTTTTGATCAAAGTTGTTAAACAAGAGTTTGATTGTGATTGTATTCAATAAAAATAAGAAGTTGTAAAACAGTTTATGTGGTGTGATTATGTTTGATTATTATAGAAACAAAAATTTTTTAAAATGCCGATAAGAATTGTTTGTTTGGGTATTGAATTAAACAATTTTTTCATCAGTGCATAATGCGTTTTCAATTATTTCATGCAAGTAATTTTAATATTTCAAAACTTTACATATTTACAGTATGCAAATTGATATTTTTTCATAAATATTTGTATATTTATTTTCAAATGTTTGTTGCAACAAATTATAAAATAAATAATAAAAAAAAGTCAAAAAATATTGTCCTGTTAAATCCTTGAACACATTCAATCAGTTCCCCATTAAAATTAGCAAAGTATCATCTATGACGTAAAATATCGACCTATCGAGATCGAATACTTGCTATTTTGCTCATCGTTAAATTAAATTAAAGAAATTCTTGGCAAAAGTTTCAATAATTCTTTTTCACTCTTCCGACATTTATCAAGAAAGAGAGGGAGGGAGAGGGGTCACACGATTTTATACTGCATGCAAAAGACAACGCCTGCGAGATTTCCTTGTTTTTAAAACTTTCGTAAGAGAGAAGAACCAAATATACAAAATTTGCTTATAGCTCGCACGTGCTGACATCGAGGAAGTCAATGATATTCGCTTCGGGTTTTGCAGTCGAGTGTTTTGTCGTTTCTTTTTTTTTTCTTTTTTTTTTTCTTATTAAAAGATCGTACGACGAAAAACATTGAATATGAAATGCATTTAAACGTTTTGTTAACAATAACAAGTCAAAGCTGCTGGAATTTGATTGTGGATTCAAATCTGTTTTTTTTACTTTGATTAAATGAATACACGGTGAATATGATTTTATTAAAGTATAAAAATATTGTTTGTTTATTAATTATAGTTTTAATGATTTGAAGAAACATTGATTTATCGAGAATGCAGATTAATATTTTTATTGAGGTTGGCATTTTTTAGATAAGTAGAAATAGCAGGGTACAGCAAGACTGTACGAATATTCGAAGTTAATACTAAAATTAAACTAATCGAATAATTTAAGAATGATAATTTAACGATTCGCTTAACATTTCAAAATTATCAATTCGACAATAGTTTATTTACATTCCGCAAATCACTTAAAAAAAACACGTTCTTTTTTGGAAAAAAAGAATTCTTTAACTTTTTGACGTAATTTCGAATTAAAATTTCAAGGTCAATCAAAAGTATGGGTCATTTACCTATTTATAAAATTTTTTCATCCAAGACTGCATGATGAACTTCGCCATTATCATTCGAACTGACGTAACTTTTATAAATAATCTAATTACCTTTCAAAATTAAATACAATAAGATTTCAAATATGAGGCATTATAATTGAATTAGTCATAGTCAGATTTAATTTTTAAATTTTGCTTAATTAAAGGTCATTTTAATTTATATTTTTATTTTGAAAGAAATTTAAATATGAATACATTAAATATGTAGTTCCTCAATTCCGTATGAAAAGAAAGAAATTAAAAATAGATATTATATAAAATGCTTAATTACTTAATATTCTTTGCAGTGAATTACAATTACACATACACTAAAACATAAATTTAAAAAGATAAAATTAAAAAATGATAAATAATTTTAGCTACATATTTCAAATTATACACCAGCAATTTCACCTTATTTCAAACAAAATCACAAATCTTAAAAAAAAACAAAAAAAAACTGTAACACCCGTATATAAAAAAAACCTACTAACTCTTATCGCACTCACGCATTTTAATATCGCACCCATTTCATTTCAGCCTTATCAAAAAAACCCATTACAATCATAATTCTTCGTGTTTTCTCTCTCTCTCTTATTTTTTTTCTAATCTACCATCATACTACACCTCTATAAATCCTAGATTGCAAGGTCATATAAGCATTGGTAGTGATATATATACATATATGTTTCCACGTGCAGTAAAATGTTCTCTTTAAAATTTGTTATATATGATATTCGTTTAAAAAAAGGTATATGAGGCCACGCGACTGAAGAAGAAAACTTTAAGGTGCACGAAGCAAGTGTTGAACGTTGCGTAAAAGTATATAACTTAATGAGATTTTCGTTAAAATTAGGTAAAAGTTCAATTCGGGCATCGTTCAAAGCAGTATTTCTTGTGTTTCTTTTTTATGTTCAAGTTACGGTAGTCAAATAATAATCTGAGATTTTAATATTTTGATAATAGGTAATCTTGATTATTTTTTTAGAGAAATGTAATTAAGTAATAATCCAAGATATAGATCTTATTTTTCGGTAATATTTGGTTTTGATATTGGATTTTTAAAAAATTAAAAAGCCTTTTTTAAAACATAAAATTTGAATCTAATGTTTTTGAAGATATTAAATGTAAATGTTATCAATATATCAATTACCTAAGTAAAGAATTTCCTACAAAATATTTATATATTTAAGTGTATTAAATTTAAGAGAATTTTAATCTCTTTATCGATAAAATAATTATTGGAGCTTTATATTTTGAAAAGCACTTTTTGAATTAAAATTTTTTTGCCATTTTCGAGTCGTTGCCGCAATTCAAAAAGTATACAATGCAAATTTTGTTTGTAAATATAAAGAAAACAGAAATAAGTTCGCTTCCTCATAATTGTTTGTTTTCGTTTCTTCTTTTTTTGCAAAAATATACAATGAATTATTTATACGTATCATTGTATATACTTATTGAAACATCGAGCCAACTGTTTACTGTTTGCTGAAATTTCATGACTAATTATTTACACAGTTCACGGAAGTATATATATATATATATATATATATATATATATATATATATATATATATTTGCTTTAAAAAAAATCAACAAAACTGAGTGTTTGTGTGTATATATATGTGTGTGTAATATATATATATATATATATATATATATATTATATATATATATAATCAGTTTTGTTGGATTTTTTGTAAGCTTTATATTTTTTTTTAATTTCTTTTTCACGTACAAGTACAAGTAATATATTATATACGAATGTCGCTAAAAGAAAGGAAGAAAAGTGTACATTTTTATCATTTAATGCGCTTTTAACGAGTCATGCAAATTCTTCTTCGCTTAGAGGTGTCTGATCGTTTAATCTTGTTTATGAATTTTAATGTTCATTCTTGATTCGGATATATAGTGTATAATGTTATAACGAATAATGAACAAGTGGATTATTTGCTCTGTTACGAACGATTAAAAGATTTTTTTCGTTTTTTTTTTCTTTTTTTTTGGCATTTTAACAAACTTAATGCGTTGTGTTTTATTCCTTTGCTCTTTGTTTGAAGTTTTTTTTTGTTAAAAAATTTTATCATTTAACATTTAAGTTATGCGTCTGAGTTTTAATTACGCTGAGAAATTTGATAAAACCAAATTATACAGAGTAGTTTTTAAGCATGACGTCTACACAGAAATGCCTTGTATATAAATTTTGTATAATGTTGCTCAAATGTAAATTGTTACTATGCCAAATGTTCAAAATTTTAGTATCAATAATATACGAGAAACCAATAACCAAAAATGTAGATGATTAAGCAAATGTTAAAAAAAATATAATTTATTATAACAATTTACGAAAACCACATATATTTCAGTAAACTAATAGCCAAAATTTCCCTTACATACTACAAGTTAATCTACGGTCTGTCAAAGAAAACTGCTAGAAACTTCCAGACAAATGTAACATTTCATGCTTTGATGGCTGTAATTGGAATACGTTACATGAGCTAGCTTATATCCGCCACGAGTTTCTCTTACTAATAGAACTATTATATCAAATAAAAACAACAAACATTTAACAAGGTAAAATGTCAATTCGTATTCTATTTTATTTGTATTTTATTTTATTTATATTCTATTTTATTTGTATTCTATTTTCAATTCAGAAAAATTCATTTCTAAACAATTTTTTAAATGTAATAAAACTGTTTTGTATTTAATGGAAACAAAAATTTGAAAATACTTTTAACTATATCAATTGATAAAAAACTAAAAAAAGGCATTTTGTTTTTAAAAATATCCTTTCAAACAAAATTAAATCAATGTGCAAATTTAAAAATAAAAAAATAAATTTCCAAACTTTTAATCAATTGTACGAGAATTCAACAAACAACGAATAAATAATAAAACTATCGTAAAAGAAAAATAATATAAAAAATCAAATAAGCTATAATCGAATAAAAATTCTTTGTACAAAAGACAGAAAACTTATATATCAACGAAGCACATATACGTAAAGCTTAATCGCATTCGCGAACTTCTACATATGACTGTTTCAACTTGCATGTATATATATATATATATATATATATATATATATATATATATATATTTGCAATGTATATATGATACATGTGTATACATATATCAAATGGCACAACGTTACAGAAAAGCGAAACAAGACATATAAACGAGCGTTATAGCGTCTTTGTACGGAAACTTCGAGAGAAGTACGCGTATTTCAAATATGTAAGAGAGAGATTTGGTCTTTCCAACTTTATATGTGAGAATATAATTCATAGAATATATCATTAAAGTTATTTTTTTCTTATTGTTTGTTATTAAAGTTTATGCACGTGGAATCCTATGTACGATATTTTTCATTCGAAGGTGTATTTGATGAAAAATTAGATTCGATTTGTTTTCGACTCTGATGGATTTATAATTGATGATTAAAGTTTTGAAATGTTTATGATATATTTTTTTTTAGATTTGTTTTCAGAGTTTGTTTTTGTATTTGTGCTGTGAAGTAGAAAAATTAATTAGAACTGTTTATTGTGAGGGATATAAATTGTAACTATATTTTTTTTATTGGAAAATTACAGTGTTTGGTTAACTCTGTATGTATATATACGTACTTTTAATTACAAAAGTGTAATAAAAAATGCTTTTCATATGAATTGAAAATGGAAGTAAATTGCTGGCTACGTTAAAATTTATGATATATTTACTTTTAATTACCAATAAGAGGTAAAATTGTTTTTTAAATTAAATTTCACACAATATACAACGGCATACGTATTTATAAATAAAAAATTTATCAACTTACAATAAAGTATCCAAAAACAAGTTACACGTATTTAAAAATTGTATTTCGTTTGCAAGGATTAATAAAAAATCCATCAAACATTTTTATTTTTAAATAAACAAATAAAAAAATATTTGCAACATATTTATTACCATAAATCGGTTTGATTAAAATTTGTTATATTATTCATAAATTTAACTTTTTTAAATGAAAATTTATTTCATAGTTATATATCAATATTTATTTATTACTAAATAAAATATCGAATTATAAAAAAATAAAGAATTTTACCTTTCTGAAATTTTCAAAATCCAATCAATATAAATATGCATCTGTTATTTTATCATTTATCAATAAATTTATCACATATACGTAAATTTATAATAAATGAGATACACATAAACGAGATACGCATTCAGAATTAATAAAGATAATAATACATTGCAGATTGTATGATGAATAATATGAATGAGAAAAAAAAATTAGGTCAAAATTTTCATTTTTTTACCCTCCGATATCGATATATCTAATAAAAAAAAATAAAAATGAATGTATATTTGTAGTACACGTGGCAATGATATTTAGGTATATAATCATAATGCGCAATGAATAGGATTTTCAGCATCTCTAGAAAAGTTTTTGCCTTTTATAATAAAATAAAATTATTTCTGTATCAAATGTTTGCATATTTGATGAAGCACATGATTGATCATTTTGGCTTAAATAACTTGTACGTATTATATGAAGGATATATTAAAATTAATTTCAAATGAGAATATACACATACACATATATATGATTTTTGAATATTTGTACGTTTCGTACTTACGTTAAATTTAATGAATTATTTTCTGCAATTACAATGCGCTTTTGCTATTTAACATTATACATGCATCGTTAATCATCAGTTCAATATTAATTAATATTACGTTTAATATTTCGAGCATTTGGAATGCAGGATAATTTTGAAAAATTCCAATAATATAGTAGCATGCAAATAATAGATGTAATATTGATTGTAATAAGAAAAAAATGTGTTTGCGAGTTTAGAAATACCTGAATTTCATTTGATAATCCCGGATAATAAAATTTGTGAATGATTACTTTTTACGAGCACATGCAAGGTCTGATGTAACAGACGTACAATAATATGTAATGTTTAAAATATATTACTTCTGTATTCTGCAAAGATATTACATAAGATTAATATGTGTTTGTATGAATAAAAAAAATAAGAAACAAGTAGTTTTCCAACAAAATCCATTCATAAGTTCTCCAACTTTTAATCTGAACATTATTAACCATCAATTTCTAACAATTCTTTCGAACCGAATCATTAATCTTGCATTTCTATGATATTTCCAGTACTATTCCACGTAATTATTTTCCTTTATGAAAATCACGTTTGCGTATCGAAATCTGCACGAAAATAAAAAGACGAAGAAGTAGCAGTCGTACAACATAACTTCTAAAAAAGAAGAAGAAAAAAAATTTTTTTTTTAAGAGAATCATGTCAGCGCATATGAATTTTCCACAGCTCATATACATACAAGTCGCATGACCATAACAGCCGTTTGCAATAGCCTATTATTCTTATCATGAATTCGCTTAGTGCCCCCTCGTCTATGACGTTGCGCGATAGAAAAAGAGAGATAGAGAGAGAGAGAAAAACTCGCTAAACGCGGAAACACATTTGCACGTATATGTATATGTATGTATGTATGTATTATACATGAAAAAAAAGAAAGAATTAAGAGTGGAGGAAAAGAGAGGAATGTGTACGTATATGTGTAATTACCTATTGCCGCCGGGTTTTATAAGACAATTTTCCGGAGCTTGGCTATGACCTTGCATCAGCATGTATATCTATTATGAGAAAAAAAAACTATACTATTAAGAGGATCTTATTTAACAAGTGCGTTTTGTTATGGCGTAATACGTTGCGTATATTTGCAAGCTTTTGACACTAAATTTACAGATGAGCCTTGTGAATATTACTAGTGACGCACATGCAAGCACATGTGGATAGATCTATTGTTTAAATATAAGTGCCATTAAGAATTGAGATTAAATTTACGACATCGTTTGATTGAGACAAGATAATTTTCGTTGTGTATTTAGAGAAAAAATGATAACTAGTAGAAATTATAGAAATTTGAAATTGGATTTAATGAATTTTTGATGATTTCTTAAAATAAAAAATTATTTAATAATTAGTATTTTAATTTTGAAGATTTTTTATCTATGAAATACGTTAGACAATTGGTTTACTTTGAAGATATTTTTAAACTTTATTGCATTTTAAATGTTTTATTTTTCTTTCTCGAAGATTAATTCCATTTATATAATACATAACATGAAAATATAGTTATATAAAAAGATGATAATTAGATATTTGCACTATTTTTATGAGCGTAAAAAAAAACAACAGGCAACTTTTTATCATCAAATTTAAATCCTAATTACATGAAGTCATGAGTAATATTTACATAAATAGACTTGAAAATAGAAATAAAAGTGATAAGTATTGACCTTAAACTCCAAACACCATTATAGAATCAAAGAAAAAAAGCAAAACTATGTGTTTCATTTCATTAATTAATCTGTATCAAACATTTTTAAAAAGTATACACATGATCGGCTGTATTGATACAAATGAAGATGTAATACAATTTCTGCCAAAAATTACCGTAATTGCATAAGCTTAATGTCAACTTCTTCTCTCTTTTATTTGCGCTCCTTTTACACAACTGAATTTCTTTATGCATAGCAAATTTGTTCGTGTTGCCATGTTTATTTACCGTTTAAAAATAATTCTAGTGACGCAAATTATATGATTGATAAAAAATTAATAAAGAGAAGAACATTTAACGCTTCGTATATTATAATATAAAAACGTTTGTTTGAAGAGCGTTCGTCGATAAAAAAAAGTAATACATTTGAGATAAGAGATATGTTAATTATAGTTTATAATTTAAAGACTTTTTTTAAGTATTCATCATAATAGACTTTTCAATAAAAATCGAATTTTGTAATTGTTTTGTAATAAACAAATTGTTATTACATTTGTTGATAAATAACAGATTAGAAAATTGTTAGTTTCTATTATTACATAAATAATAAGATTCGTCAGCTGAAATATTCATATGGAAATAAGATAAATAAATAAATATATAAATATTAAGTCAGCAGTTTATTATTTTCTATGAATAAATCTTCATAGATTTACATTATCATATATTAGTCTTTTTTCATGTTTTTCTTTTGCAGAAGAAAAATAAAAGATTTTATAACTTCATCGACCGCACGTGTCAACACAATGTAACAGTAAATTTTTTACTTTCAAAGTTACTTTTAAAAAATTCTGCTTATTTATACACGATTTAAAATACGATTATTTATAATCTTCTGTACTGTATTGTTTGTGATTTATAAAAAAAACTTAAAAATTGTCTATTGAATTTTTATTATTAATGAAAATGTCAAATAATCAATTAGTCGAAGCTTTATTCAACTTTCAATACGACTTTGATTATTATTTATGACGTGTGTACGCTCAATAAATTTTTTAGCATGTAATTGTTTATTTTAACAAGCAAATTATAAAATCATCTGTGTAATATTCCATTATATAGGATGCATCCGTAACTTAGATGATGATTCATAAAAATAATTTTTCCCAAGGCCTCGGTACACACATCGTACGTACACGCGTATGTATATATATATCAACGAGATTCTTTCATAATTTTATCAATCGCCAAGTGTAATGCGCTCATTTTCATTTATCTCTATAATTGAAATATTCAACAAAATTGTGTAAATAATACGACGCTCTTTTTCTTTTTTGATTCGCAAATTTAATAAAGAAAGAAAAAAATAATTTCTTTTTTTCAAGACTTTTACGATTGGTAATATTCCACCGTTTTTAAATATTTGTATATCACTATACATCGTTTTGATCATTTCAATATTTGTATAAAATGATTATCATGTTTTCAAAAATCGAATACACGTTTCGATATAAAAAGAGAGTATTATATGAAATTTCATCCAAAATATAACATTATTTTTGTTCTTCGTTGAAATCTATCATATTCAATCTTTCAATTTCCCAATGATTATTCGATTAGTTCTCAACGACTCTTCACAATGGACCTAAAAACTATCTAGCAGCGACCTTATTCACCCATAAACACAATACAACACCTCGACCCAAAGCTACAAGATAAATTCGCAAAAAAAACGAGAAAAAAAGTTAAAAAGACGCAAAGCATGAAGGTTATCACTCGCGTGAATATTTAAAACCACTTAAACTAAAAAAAAAGAAAATTAAATATATAAATAAAAATTAAAGAAAAAAAAACCGTACAAACGAATACTCTCTTTTTTTAAAAAAGGAAAAATAAATACACGAGCAACAGTATCGTCGCGCCATATATACTGTAATGTGCGTATTATAAAGTTTTTTTTTTCTTTCTGAAAGAGTCTAGTTGATGAGTTGCGTAACTCGCGTAACTAGCACGCGCGACGAAGGCCTCGCTATGGTGACCGTGGCCGTAGAGCCAACTATGTATGTATATACACACTAATCCTTGTCTCTTTAATTCTATCTCTTGTTCTTTTGCATTAAACGCACACACATTTGCGCGCACGTACATATACGCACGCACACATACACACGCACATGCGCGACACACAGTAAAATGTGCAATATAGTATTATGTTGACCTGTTCTGTTACTGGAAGTCTCTTAGGGTAAAGCGAATGTTGCGTCACTATTAAACGTCTGATGTTTAGTTACTTTGCGTTACGAATTGATGATAAACAAAAAAAAGAGAGAAGAGAGAAAAAGATGGAAGAGTATTCCGAGGGACAATTGTGTTTGGTACAATAAAAAAAAACATGTGAGGGTCTTTTACGAAGGGCAATTAATGTAGATATAGGTGTTGTTGAAAGAGAAATTGATGATTGACTATGGAGGTTTTTTTGTCTAGCGTGTTGTATATGGTTTAATGGAACAATAAGGAAAAATTTAATTTTCTCATGATTGGATAGTAATTGCTATTTGAATACGAATTAACGAAGCTTTTGTATTTTTTATTAAGGAAGGTGAAAATCTATTTAATTTTTAATACTTCATTTAAAATTCATGATTAAACATTCGAATTTTTAATATTACAAATTTCGTATGCAAGATCGTACGTCACGTGAATTTTAGTCCAAAAAAAACTTCATAAATTTTAACTATTTTGCAAATTATTTAAAAACATTAAATTGTCATCCTTGAGCTCCTTTATACAATGGAAAATTCAAAACTGATATTTTTTTTACTCCAAGACTTTTTTTCGCTTTTTAAAAAATTCTCAAAATATTCAAAAATTATGAAATTGCGTGCACATTTTAGTCTGCCAGGAAGAAGATTAATGGAAGCTTTAACCAACTTTTTTTCGGTAATGTCTCTAATTACTATAATTTCATGTGATTTTTTTTATTACTATTATTATTACTTTAAATTCTGCATATTAAAAATGTTTTAACAAAGTATTTTATTACCAATTTTTAAGCGAAGGATAAATTTAAGGTACATAAAATAAAGCATTAACGATGAAAGTTTTTTATGTTCACTGTAATTAAAAACTTTCGTATTAAATATAATCTTTTTCACGGAGATAATTATTTTACGAACAATATAATTTCACAAATGAATTTTCATTTAAATCTTTTATTATATTTTATCTTATTTTATTGAATTGTTTTTTAAATGTATATGTTACGTTTCAATTCGTTCATCATTAAAAAATACAATCAAGAATAAAGTATGTAATATTTGAATTCGTACCTGCTATTGTTTTTGAAAATTATTTTCAAAATATATTTTAATAAAATTGATTGTTCATAAAAACAATTTTATCTTTGTTACTGAAATCAGCAAGGAATTATTTTCGGATTAAACTTCATTACCAATATTCTGTTATTTCAAAAACAGAAAGGCTTTTATTTTATTTTATGTAACTTATAAAACCCACACTTTACATCATACGTAAAATGAAAAAAAAGGAATGAGTTTCACAACAAAAATAAACTCCAATTCTATATAAGCTATTCGCGTACGACACGTTTTACGAAATAACATTTTGTCACATCGTGTATATTCCTTGCGTTCAATCATTATCCAGAAATCGATTTTGTTTAATTTTAATCCTTTATCTTTATCAGATATTATCGATCTTCTATACGCATCATGAAAAAGGCGTCAGCAATGTACAAACACTCTAATAATCGTAATTGACGCATTTTAAAAGCCAATAAAAGAAAAAAATGAGAACTGAAAAAAATGCGGGTGCATTAATAAAAGCATCACGAAACAATGTCAAAGTCAGGGCGCGTAGTACATGCGTATACGTATAAAATATCCATATGAGAAAACAAACATACACACAATATACAGCTTGGCTGATGGGTAGACATGATACACTTCGTTTTGATCAGTATAAACTCAGTGAATTTCAAATTGAGATAGATATTATTGTTTACTATAGCTAATTGCTTATTGAGCCAAAGGGACTAATCTAATGCCTGCAACATGCGTGGGAATACGTATATCGATGCTAGATGCTTATTGAGAGGATTATCGTCACGATTGTTGATTGATAAGAGATATACAAAAAAATTAACCGACCCAAATTTTTTATAGATGAAGATTTATAATAATAATTGATTTATTTTTTTTTCATTTATTCATTTAGAGTCGCATCTTTCTTAATTGGGTATTAACGACTTAATTGATTAATTGATTAGTGTTATAGGTTAGTCTATATGTAACGTTATAACTAATAGCTGTTGTTTCGATGATTAAGCAATATTTTTGTTTAAACTTATTGTTTTCATTGCTTCTATTAAATGGTCAATTAATTTAATCTTATCTTTTAATTAATAGATATAAATATGTTCTTTTTTGTACTGTTTACTATTAATGAAATATTAACTGTTATTCAAGTCTTAAAGATTTATTACTTATGAACTATTATAAACTGCTTATATATCTTAAATTCGACAAGTTGCATTAATAGAACCGTCCAACCTTCAAAATCGTCTTTTCTCTCATAATACGCGTATATACGCATTTGTCTAAACTAAACTAAAATCATCCCACTTTGTTCTCACATTAATCTAAAACTAACTGGTTATATACTCTAATCTAATGGAAAATCCAGAACTTAAATTGTACTATACTAAATTGATCCAAACTTCTTCATCTCGGCTTAAAACCAGATCCTTCCGGAATATAAACTATACTCGCACACACACAGTCATCGTTTATCGTGATACGCATATTATAAAACGTAAAACGACGACCCTGGACTACATACCACTGGTATGTACTAAACCATTATAATAACGATAAATAATACCAAAACAGGAACAGAGCTATTAAATATAAAGTATGAATGAAAATCCAAAAGAATCTATTCTATTTTTTTTTAACTCAACACGCAAAACCAAACGAAACATCCGGAAAAACGCTCGGATGCGGATTTCCTTTTTTTAAATTAAAAAAAAAAAGATTGTGAATGAATGCATAGTATTGACCGGAAAATTGTTAGAAATCAAGACAATTAAATTTTGTTACGTAAGATTGTGTTTACCTAGATAACACGTCTTTTATTTGAAGGTTTGTAAAACTTAGATTTTTGATGTTATAATGGTAGGTTTGTTTTTGATATATTGTATACGGAAATTTTTTTTATTTACCGACCTTGAATTGTTATTTTTCTAATCCAAAGTATATTTATATTAGTTTAATTTTATATTAACATCAAAGTGAGCACCTTTTAATCAACATTTATTATTATTCCATGTATAAAAGTGCAGATTCAAATTAAAAGAATTGCACATGATTCCATTTGATCATCACTAAATCCGTTATCATTACATCGATCTTGCAATAGAATTATCATTATGATTCATATTACTTAAAATAAATGAAAAATAATAAACTTAAAATTATTTCTGAAGTAATTAGTAAATTTATATGTAACGCATATCATGCACTACGTAATACATAGATAATACATGTTAATTAATAAAAATAAAACTGATCTCATCTATATGTCATATCACAGCTCTGCGATCTCCAACATTTCCTTTAATATTACACACTTTATTAAAAAATAATCCAAGTAAAATAATCTATGAATATTTTAATTAAATTCTTTTTCTAATAATTTTGAAAAAGAAAACTACAATTGCATCTTATCATCTATTCATGACAAATTTTTCTTTAGAAATCAAAACTTGTAACCTGCATCATTAACATTCGTGATCAAACAAAATTTTTTTTTTCGTTAAATCTACTAATTGACGGATGAAATTGTATACCATCTTGAAAGAGAAAAAAAATTTAAAAGATCCTACATAACGATACAAATACAACGTTAGTTTATGTGTGTCTCGTCCTTTTAAAAGCGCGCGATATGTATTATTCTTATGCAACCCGTTCGTATAACAACTCCTCTTCGTGATGTGTGTATATGATTTCCTGCTTGCGGTTTCACCAAAGCTCGCGCGCACATATTATATGTTTCTTCGCTTTTTTTTCGTTCTTTTTTTTGTACCTCTTCGATACATATCGTGTTACGTAAGTAAGCAAAATATATGTACAGAGTGTGGTACAAGTATACATACGTATATATTGGGTTAAATGGTGTATCGATGTCTGAAGGATATAATTTTGACGATCATTAGAGTTAGTTAAGATTGCGAGCGCGAAAGTTTTAAGGGAAAAAGGAGAAAGTGACGGGCAGAAAAATTTTGATTTGAAAAGTGATTAATTACAGGAAGAAAATTCTAACAGATGAATAATATATATGAGATATTTCAGGTAAATGCGCTGATAATATGTTCTGGAAATATGTTCCATTTTATATCCAAAGAATATAAAAATATTTTTACAAATCAAGGTCAAATTGATCAAAAGAGATAAAGGATTAAAAGTTACATTTTTTAATTACTTTTTATCAAATAATTTTTTAATCAATTTTTTTCTCTTTATCTATGTATACACATAGAAATTGAAAATCTAAAAAAATAATTATGAAAAATTTTCTTTTAATAATAAAAAGCAAAATGTTTAGCAACAATCAGTGAAATAGTTGATTGATCTTTTATAATCTGCAATCAAAAAAAGGTTGAAATACTAGTTTATTTTTTAATTTTCATATGAAATTTTAATAAATTTACAATTTAATTTCTTTCAAATTTTTTCACGAGAAATATAGAAAATGAAAATAACGCACAAAATTCACAACGCAGAAAAAATCAGCTTTTTCGGTATAAAAAAAATACGCTTTGAATTTCGAACGATTCTATACTTTGTTAATAAAGTTTTTAATTTATATGTTGACACGAAGTTTAATAATTTAATATTTCAAATGTATGCAATTTTTCATATAGAAAAACATATAGAAAATCTCAGGCTCGTTCATTTATTTAAAATATATTAAAAAGTTATAAAAAGCTGTAACTTTTCCAGAGCAGAACTAAATTAAATACAAGAAGATTAATATTCGTATGCACGAAAAATAAAATAAAATTACCGAGATAAAATGAACTTTGTTGGAATTTAAAAATTCTTTTTTGAAAATAACAATTTTTTAATTTTATGGAAAATTAAAAATCTAATTAGTTTTGTAATTTAAAAATTTGATACAATATTATATAAAATTTAGCTCTGATGAAAAATTTTCAAAGTAAACAAATTAAATAATTAATAATCTTTTTAGCAATATCATAACTGAAAGTTTTATAATGTTCGCAACTAAAACATAAATAAACAGGAAATAATGTTTTTAAATTTAATTCATCAAATAATTTTATTTTCGTACCTGCTTCTGTCACATCTCATAAAATTACATCCTTCCATTTCTTATATTTTCTCATCCCAAGTTTTTCTCTTACTTTTACGCACAACGACACGAATATAAAAATAAAAAGGAAATAATAAACTAAAAAAAGAAGCAGCGCGACGAATCATAGGAGAAAAGTAAAGGGAAATAACAAACTTCGAAGGCAGTATTTTTTTCTATACAAGAAATGGCGCCCAACGAGGTATACAAGTACTTTCCAACTTTTCATACACACGCGAATGGCATTTTCCAGTCTCTCTCTCTTTCTCTCTATAAAGAGAAGCTGCTCACAGGCAAACAATTACGCGTAATTGCGCTCCTATTCTATACCTACCAGCTTCATAACACTGGAAATTTTTGTACTTTGCTCCCTTTTTTCTTTCTCTTTTCTATGTGCTTACATTTATGTTGGTACGCAGAGATGGAAGTTTGTGTTTATATCTTGAAAATAAAAAAAAGGTATTTAAAAGATATTTAAATAGTGTAATCAGAATTTGGAATTATCGTTATTTTTAGACGAAAAACTAATTACACTAACAAATTCCTGTATTATAAAATACTCAAAATAAAGTCAATATTTAAAATGATTATAATAAAAAATTGTTTCTTATAAAATTTTAAGGTAAAAATATATTATCTATTGTGTAAAAATTATGTTTAAATTTTATGAAAATTTTCTGCTTGACTTTAAATTAATTATAATAAGTTGTACTTAAAAATGGTTTGGCTACTACAGTATTGGAATGCAATAGGCTGGTTGAAAAAGTCTATAATAATGATTTTTACATCACATACAAACTATGAGATATGAGATTTGGCTTCGAATCTTGCATTTCCCTGTACGATTTTCTTATGCACGCAAGAAAAATTGTCCTATATTCCTTTAACTTGATTCTTCAAAAAGATATTGTAAATTTTAATATACAATTGAGTTGTAACTGAAAATTTTACCATATTTTTCTCTTTCTCTCGATCTAGCAACTTACTTCACTTGTATTAACAAGTTTTATTCATACACACATAAGTATAATCATTTTATGCATTCAAAAAACTGCTGATAAAAGATTGCTGGCGCCGTTCGTTCATTTTATCACATAAGGAAAAAAGAAATAATCCAAATAGTCAGATCATGAATGGTGTGATGCTCAATAGATACACATTGCGTGCAGAAGATGGATTATTGCAGTTGTTTTCTCGGGATAATTAGGACAATGTCAAAATTTTATTACCGTGACGATCAAGAATTTTTTTTTTCTTTTTTTTTCTCTCTCTTCTCTTTGTAAACGACGTCTTTATTTCTAGTGAATTTTAATGATAACGTTAAAAGAGAGATAACAGAAATGATAACGATGAATTCTACGCTCGATAAAACTGATTACTGAAACGTGTAATATGGGCGCCTGTAGATTTTTTTTTTAAATTCATTATTGCAAAAAGTTATGTTATTTTGCTTCCTTTAGATCATCGTAAATATTGTAAGATCAGATCTATAATTAATGTTAAAAATACAGTGAAAATCAATTTAAAATGTTAAAAATTGTTTTAGTTATAATGTAATATATTTAAGTCTTCAGTGGCTCACTCGGTAGAGCGTTGGATTCGTAACCTCGGAGTTCTGAGTTCGAATCCCGCTCTCGGCGATTGAGTGATACAAGCACCACCGTAACATGTATGTGCTTTGTTCACAACACACTGATCATCTTCGTCGCTAATTGCATCGCTATGATAGCATAAATACAGCGACGTTAAATAAAATAAAAAAAAATGTAATGAGAAAAATAATACAATGAATTTTTATTTATTTTTTGTTAAATATGTAACAAAACCAGAAGCCAAATTAATAATCTTATTCAATTTTCTTACTCGATAATATTTTATTTAAATTGCATTTGAATAACTTTTATATTATAAGCATTTTTAATAAATACGTCAAAAAAAAGAGAGCAATTCTCGAAAATTCAAATTTGGTATGTCGAGGACGAAATGTCAGATTATTTTATAAATGAGTTTGACATGACATGGTACTGATAACAAGTGTGCAGTCGTTTATCAAACTTTCCAATAATGAAATTTTTTTTTCTTTTTTTTTTATTCAATGCGGGCAAAAAAATTTTAGCGATCACTTTTAGTAAAAATAATATACGAATCCTTTTTTTTAACAAAAAATTATTGATGCGAAAAAAAAATTGAACATATTCTTTTTTTTAACGCATAGTACTGCATACTTGTCGTCAATTTAAAAAAAATGGTTTAATTCATAATAGAATAAAAACTGACCTTAATAAACCAGTAGCCAAAAAATTTCTTTTTTTAACTTTACAAAGATATTCTGGCAACAAATTTTAATTATTTAACAGAAAAAAAGTACAATAATAAAAATAAAGTTCTGATAAAAAGATGAATTTTTAATTTACTTTGCTGGTTACGTTACTCGTATATTGTATACACTGAAATCAATAGACCATTGTAAATAAGAAATAACAATAAAAAAAAAATAGAAAACAGGTTTTTAATCAAGGTACTTCCTTGATTCATAAAGTTGTAGAACCACACGATGATCGTAAATTGTTTGACATAGTTTTATACACTGAAATAAAAAATACGTAAATTCCTTGGAAAAAATTACATAAGATAAGATTTTATAAATTACAGAAAATTGTGTCGTCGTTCGAGAACAGAGAGAGAAGGCGTCGCTATATTTTTTCTTGAATAATGGAATACAAGAGAATTTTTAGACGGCGTTACGAATGCTAGTAACGTCGAGAGCTTGCAGTATTGATTTTTTTTTCTCTAGTTGCATATTTTTGGTTACGTAAAATTTTATTAATCTCAAATATTCGAAAATATTCTGAGCTTCTTTTAAAAAAAGAAAATATGTTAATTTTCACATTAAAATATCACCCTAATTTATGTTACAATAAAGTGAAATAACACATCCAACGAAAATATACAAAATCAAACAAAAATGAAAAATACTTCTCTCAATAATTAAAATAACTAAAGTCAACTAATCAACCGTGCACTTCAACGCTTCCTTTTAGTTTTAATATTTATCTACATAGTCAGTAAATTTCATCTCGGTGTGCTAAAAAGCCTCTCACTTTTCTCCATCTCTCTTCCTCTTTCTCTTGTTAACGTACAGCATAAAGAGAGTCACCTACACGTCCAGCTTCTGGCTAACGGCAAATATTTGCCATACGTAAATACCTGGAATATATACGATGTTTCTATAACAGTTATATTCGTTCCCCGTATATCTGTAGTTTTACGGGATTATATATATGTTCGGTAATATTATTAAGATATTGTATTAAATAACTTTATATATTTCAAAGTTTCTATAGTGTTTAAATATTTTTAATCACATCATTGGTTATGGAAATATTTCTTGATTTTTAGATGACGAAATGGTGTTTCGATAAAGAACGTTTGAACGATAAATATCGCGGAATAATTAAAAAAAAATGTTAAGGTTTGCTTAGAATATGTTATCAATTTCCTGAGATACAATCATAATATTGACTACGTTTTGCGATCACGAGGTCTCTTTACAAATTAAACCAAACAAAAAATTGTGTGTCATTCTACGCAACATTTTTTTTTCTCTCTCTCTGAATTCACGCGAGTAAGCTAAAAACTAGGAAAAATGAAAAGAAGAAGAATAAGAAAAAACAAAATATCGTCTAAAAATTCAAATACAATTCCATTTCCTTGTTACACGTTTTCTTAAGCACATACACGACTACAGTGGTAATTTAACCGAAAAAGCACGTGTTTTTTATCGTGTGTCTTACGAGTACACCCACGCTTAATACCAGACTTGTTTTTTAAGCTTAAATATTGCTATGTATATCACTATAGTTGGATAGTTATGAAGGTTAAACGAGCTTTTTTTAGAATAATGAACTTGACAAGTATGCAGGCCGTGTAATGTTAAAAAAAGAAGAAAAAGAAAAAAATTAAAAATTGCAATTACGGATGTGCGCGACGTTTTTATCGGTTTTTAGGTGAAGATATGCAATACGAGGATTGTATAACATATGTCATACGAAGAAGACAAATGTAATGTTTTATTTTTTATTTTTTTTTTCATTATTGATGGGTCGTTTAATCTTTGCGAAATGCTTTTTAAGAAATTTAAATTTTTCATATTTAATGAAGATTGATTGGTTTTTTTAATGAAAATGATAACAACTGTTTTGGTATCTACATATTGACAGAAAAAAAATTATCAAAATATTCAAATGAAAAGTATAAATAATTACAGAAATGGAAAATATCGGTGACATGAAAATGATCAGAATAAAAAAAAATTGAAAAAAAGAAAACATTTAAAGTAAAAATTTATCGATCTTATTGATTCATCAATGTCCAGGGTCAATCACCGTATAATCAAGCATCTGACGTAATGATGATTAGGTGTCGTGATGGAATCTATTAATCGTTTTTCGAATTATGCTAATCATAATAAAAAACACATATACTTTCGAAATCTATTCCACATGTCAATGTTCTTTTATTCGAATAGAATATATTTTACTGAATTTTACACCTTTGAAATGTAATAAAAAATATTATAAATTCATGTTAAAATTCACGCTGAATTCGCTATTTTTACAAAATTGACATTTTCAAAGGTTACGCATTAACGGTATTTCGAAAATAAAAAATTTCCAAGTCAACGACTCGAGCACAAGGAATTTTTATATTTTTTGATATTCCAAATGGTATTTTAAAATTCTGAGAAAAAAATTCAAATTTACAAAATATGAAATTTTCACATTTTTACAGCACAATATCGTACTGAAGGATATAAAAATAAAATAAAATTTTTGTCATTGATTAACGATGTAAACAAAGTTCACGTATATGTATGATGATAGATTGATAATGTCAGTAATTAACAACTAATAACTTAAAACTAAATAAGAACTCGTTTGTCAATAAACAAACGGTATGCGGTTAAAAAACAAAATAAATTGTTGCACTCTAAACGTTTTATTATATTCGGAATTGATCTACTTGAACATAAATAAATATATTAACGAGACTACCCACCCAAACCTGTTTCAGTTGCGTTATCATAAAAAATGTACTTACTTTTTTATCTTTGCAAAGTATTGTATTAAAAAATGCAGGTTATAGAATAACTTTAAAATCTTAAATATACTTTACATTGAAAATTCAAAATGAAATAATTTTACATCAATACTTTTGTACTACATCAAAATCACCATATATAAGAAAAGAAAATCCTACAATCTAACCTTATTACTCTTATCAAAATAAAAGTGAGTCGCTCAATAAAACAGTCAGGATATATTTCAAGTTTTAGTATAATATATGTGTGTGTATATATATAAGCCAAGTCAATGTGTATAATAAAAAGTATAGCAATGCTCTTAGTGTAGCTCTTCTTAAACAAGCGGCGTATACAATATGTACGAGACTTAAGTAAATGTGTGCAAAGAGAGGGAGGCATAAGCTCGAACTTGACCGGAAAACCTCGCTCTCATGTATATATACTATGTATATGTATATGCTATCTCTCTCTTTCTCGCACACAACACACATACATATACACACACCCTCTTTTTCTCTCTTTCTATGCTGCATCGAGGTAATCGATCCTTTTGCTTTAGTTTTAGGTTGTATTCACCAATGTTTTTAACACTTTTTTACTATATTCTTTTCTTATATATATATTTATACTGTATACAGTATGATACATAAATCATTTATTTTGCTTTAAAGTTTTGCAAAGTAAAAAAAAAGAAGGAGGGAGAGGAGATTTAAAGTTTTATTTACGCGAGGCTTGATTGTATGAGTAGAGACGTGGTTATGTAAGATATAACGCGTAAAGTGATGCGTTTGAGGGAGTATAGAGTTATGGTATGGGAGGGGAACGTGCACGCGGAAATTTTCTTTTTCTTTTTTTTTTTATATATGTATTAAAGTCGAGAGGAGTTGACTGGGATTTAATGAGAATCGTAGACAGGTTGTCTATTGAATGGGATTTGTTGTCCTTGAGAGTGATGAATTTTAAACTTTAAATTTTTTCCTTTTTTTCACTTGTTGACAAATTGTTATTGTTATAGTAAGAAAAATTGGATTTTTTTTTCTTTTTATTGTTACATGCGTTTAAAATTATTCGAGAACTAATAATGTATACTTTGTATTATTTAATTGTTGCTTTCGTCGTAAAATTAAATTGAAAAAGTTAATTTTTATTTTTTAAGTGACTTTTCAATTACTTTAAAAAAGAATATACATTTGATAATTACTAAAACATAGTAACATTAGAACATTGCTTGTATTTATTTAAAAATTTTCTGTTTAAGTAATTGAATTTTTACAAATGTATACTTTTTGTAATTTAATACTCGCAGATATTGGAAAAACATTTTTAAAAAACATTTCTTAAATCGCAATACTATTTTTCTCTATTTTTCTCGAATATTCGAGATTATCACAAATTTGTAAAAAAAAAAAAGTTAATTTGGCAAATAACAAATACAAATTCAATATTATTCTCCAAATATCTTCATATTAAAATAAAAAAAATTGAATTTTTACTTATACAAAATATCATTGATATCAAATAAGTTCAATGTCATATTTACAAGTATTATTACGTAAAAAGTTTGCTATCTACGTATCCGTATTGTTTTGCTACGAGTATATACACGTGATTTTTTTTTTGCAAAGGCACGTATATCCGTGTTATAAAACCCGTCAATAATATTTAAGCTAAAAAATAAGAAAAGAAAAATTAACAATAATAAAAATCACATGAGTTAGAGAAGATGAGGTAAAAATCTTTTTAATGGGTCATATACGAGATAAACTTATCCTATAAGGAGATATTCGCTGAGAAATGAAGCTACAAAGTGACATTTATTTCTCTAATCTTTTTTCTTCTTTGGTTCGCACTATTGTCAGTTACGTAATTATTCGTAATTTATAATAAAAAAACTTGTAACTATGCATATAATCATATTTATAATAATAATTTCCATTGCAAGACAAAGATTCTTTTAAAACAATTATTTTTAAAGTTTATGGTTCTGAATATTTTTTGTTTGGATAATAATCGATCTCATTTTATATAATATTAATACTAAGAAAAATCAAGCTCTCGTTGCTTTTTTTTATCAAAGGATTTCTTATATGCGATCGAGTATAAAAAAATATTACCTTGTCAAAACAGTATATATCTATATATTTACAGAAAGACAATTATTTTTTCTATTATTATATTGTCCTCTAATTATGACCTAAAAACGATGTGTTTTTATAAAGCAATAAAATAAAAAACTTTATGTCGCAGTGCTCAACGCAAGGACATTTCCTCTTTTTTACTCCTTCCTCTTGGTGTAAAAAGATTATTGAAATCGTTTAAAAAAAGGATTGAGTTTTTATTTATTCTCTACTATTTTCGAATTCATCAATCATTTAACAAAACTTTTTGTAGTATGGACTCACGCACGATATTTTTATCGCTACACATACACGCTTTACTTGGATATTTAGAAGTCGGAAAAAATTATGCGATGAATTTCTTAACTGAATAATCGTATGATTATACATGCTTAAATTGCTTATCGTATGTAATTTCTCTCTCTCTCTCATAATTTTTTTTTTCCTTTAATTCCTTTTATTTTGTGAAGCACTTGTTGATTTTATAGCTTTTAAGACGCTTATTACTGCTTATTACGTAGGTTTTTTTTATGATTAATACACGTGGAACACGTATGTTGTCTGTGTTTATCCACAAACAATCGCTAAGTTCTTTTCTTTTTCTTCTTTTTTTTTATTGATTTCGCGTGTATATATTTTTTTTCTTTGAACTTTTGCGTATGAATTTTTCCCCTTGTAATTTGTATTTCATGAAATATGAAAGATTATTGAGATAATTCCAAAATATAAAAAGTTATAGCTGATCAAATGTTTATTAGTGTTCATTTGAAATTTTATGTAAATTATAGTATATCGGTTAACGAAATACATAGAAACATTTGTTTATAAAAAATTAAATACTATTTAGAAAATTTCGAGTACAGCCTCACAGAATCCTTAATAAGTGCTTAGTTTTAAAATCAATCGATCCCTTTTACTTTTCCTTCAGTAGATACAGACAATACGGCCAGACGGTTTACAAATATGTGTATGTAACATTTGCAATTTTCGATAGACTCTTGAAAAGTTTCGTATGTATAACAATTTAGCGTATATATTGTTACCGTAGAACTTCAGACTAACTTCAATTGAAGCACAAACTTTCTTTCCGACAATTTGAAACAATTGCTGCTGAAATTGCGTTTGGAAAACTTTATTTATAAACATTTGTGAAATGTAAATATAAACATTAAATTAAGCGTCATTTTTCTAATAATAAAAAAGTTAAAATAAAATATCTCTGATTCATCAACATCATATCAAGAAATTTAAAAAATATTTAATCATTAATTTCGCTTAAAAGTAAGATACAACTAACCCAATGCACATCTAACTTCCTTCTATCGTAGATTCTCTTTCTCGCTCTCTTTTTCTGCTTCCATCCTTTTCTAGCAATGCGCTGTCAAGAAATGGAAAAAGAAGAGAGAGAAAGAGAAAAAAAAGTTAACGCGAGGTACTCCCCGTCCTTGCTTCTATAACTCCGTCCACGCTTTTCTCCCCTCTTTTTCCTATTTCTTTTCCTCAATTCCCTCCTCCCTACTCTTTCTGACTTTCTGTATTCTCCCTACCTCTTTCCCTTTTTAAAACTTTCCTCCCTCGATTTTCCCCTTCCACATACTACATGTGCACATGTACTCTTTTGTACATGTGTACGTACGTACGTATGATATATACATTGCAAGCTGGTTTCCCCTCTTTTAAGTTTTCGAAGCACGAAGAGGAGGCTCGAGTAGGGAGGCAATGGGGAAGTACTTGTTTTATCCCCACTACGTAAAATTTTGTTATGTGTTTGTGTGTTAAGTCCATACAGCACATGATACCCTGCAGTTTCAGTCTCGCAGCGGCACTCGCGAGCGACGGATCGCGCGACTGTGGGTTACGTTTTTTTCCACATTAAAAGAAATTTCAACTATACACACACATACTAAATACATACACACGACGAAATTTGAAAAAAAAAACAAACAAATAATTATTAAAAAAGAAGAAGAAGAGAATAGTGTTGTTTTTTTTTTGATGAAGAAAATAATAAATTAATAAGGATAATTTTAATTTAAGTGACGAAGCGAACCCGATCATCGACATATAAAGCGAGAGTTCTTCTTTTTTTCTTTTATTTTAATTTACCAAAAATAAATAAATAAATAAAATTTATTTTCACATAGAAAGGAGGTGAGAATAGAACGGAGAGTGAAGAAAAGTAGGAAGTTTATTGGTTAAAGGAGAGAAGAAAACTTTTTCATTAACACATTTTATTATTTTTTACGTTTATACATCCAAAGTTTCATTTTTTTCCAAAGCTCCAAGTTCAAACTTCTTCGACTTCCTCTGTCTAACGAGCTGACTGTTACTACTTTTAACAGGCTCGTTTATTTCTTTTTTTTCAAGTGAGCGCCAATTAATATAACTGTGCTTTTTTTTAAACAAAAAAACCAAAAAGTTCACGCATTACGGCGCTTAAATAAATATAATACATATACCCTTCGAAGGAAGATACTTTGAAGAAGTTGTACAAAAAAAAGAAGAAGAAGAAGAGTCTCATTATCAAAATAAAATAAAAATCCTTGTATTATTAGATCATAAAAAAATATATAACACGTATATATGAACCTCGTTTTTTTACTTTTATAAATAACCGTCCGTGTCTTCTTCGTGAGTTCGCAGACGACAGATGCGCTCGATATCGCTCCTTTTTTTAAAAAAAAATATAATTAAATTATAAATAACAAAACCACATATAATCGTTAAACAAAAATAAATAAAATAAAATCAAGATTTACGCATAGTTCCTGCAGTGAGTTCATAATCGTTTTTTCAATTCCGTGAGTGAGTTCAAAATAAAAAAAAAGAAAATCCAAAGTCTACATCAGTACCTAAGAAATATATTAAAAAATTTAAAAAAAAAATAAAGCAAAAGTATAATAAAAATCAAGTGCTCGAGAGTGCAGTAAAATAGAAAAGAAAAAGAGAAATAATTCCAACAACTGCATAGAAGATCGTCCTTGCGCTGTCATTGCTATACTAAAACTTGTGTGTCGAAGTATAAAAAGAGATAGAATAAGGTTATAACATCGAGTAAGAAAAAACAAGAAAAAGGAGAGATATAGAGAGAAGAAGAAGAGGCAGAAGAAGCCGCCACGCGAGAAGAAGAACCACTGGACATTGAAGGAGTATAGAGAGCAAAACGACAGTTTCATTTTTTTTATTATTATTATTATAACAGTGTGTGTGATTCTCAGTTGTGCTAAGTCTTGCTGGACGCAGGCTGATTCAACTTGCAGTAACAGTAGAAGCAGCAGTTCAAACATTTAACTTTGAAAGCAACAGCGAGCAGAGAGAAACACGTGAGTAAAAAAAAAATAAAGTAAAAAGAGTAATAATACCGACATACCTACCAGACGTTTCTATTCTATAACGCGTTTCTCGCTTCTTCTATTTCTTTAGTTTCTTATTCTTTTTTTTTCTCTTTTTCTTTAAAAGATAAAGTATGAGGTCTTTTTATGCTCAACGCCCGAGACAGAGAAAGAAAGAGAAGTGTTAGAAGAGTTTATATTTAGAGTGAGGCTGAGCTTTAAGTGCTCCGAAAATGTCATTTCCTGGATCGAAAATAATCTTTTTTGAGGTTGGAGTAGGGAGGAGAGATGGATAGATCGTTATACGCTTATGCACCTTTGCCTTTTTCAGTTACTATACTAAGCGTGTAATGTAAAACGAGGACAATGCATTTTTTTTCCTTTTTTTCCTCTTCTCGTAAGGAGGAAACTTAAAATTAAAGTGCGTTAGGTTTATTCTAAAATGATTTGGGAAGTCGTCAGTGGCTCACTCGGTAGAGCGATGGATTCGTTAACTCGAGGTCCTGAGTTCGAATCCCGCTCTCGGCCGATTAATACAAGCACCACTGTACATATGTGCTTTGTTCACGAACACACTGACGACCTCCGTAGCTAATTAGCATCCTAATGATAGCATATACAGCCACGTTAAATAAAATAAAATAATAAAATGGTTTTTTAATTTCATTTATTGGATTTACTTTTTGAATTATGAAAAATTGGAATACATTATGATAAGCAGTGTATTATCATGATTAGATATAATTAACTCCAGCAATACTAATACTCTAATTCGTAATTGAAAGATTAATTGTTCATGAATTTAAAATTTAATTTTTAGTACTATTATATTAGATTTCGATATAATATTTAATAAAATTAATGAAAAATACCAATTTTATAAATAAAATACAATAAAAAGACTGATCTATAAAACAAAAATATTTTTGCAAACACAAATCATTTTAACCTAACGTACCATAATTTTTTCTCCTTGACTTTAAAAGTAAAATGATTTATGTATAAATATATACACGTCGCGTCGTTTTATCGGATGTCTGCGAAGAACTCTTTTTTTCTTCTTTATTTTGTGTATAGTAGCGTGTTGAATTGAATTTTCCTTATTGGTTATACGATAGGTATAGGAAATGATACTCGAGTTCGGCGGTGATTCGCTGAAATTTTTATGTTTCGCTTTGGAATATTCACCAAGTCGAGAGAAGAAGAATCGAAGATTTTTTTCCGAATATTTGTTTTTTTTTTCTTTTTTCGCTTTTTTTGTTGATTTAATAAAAACAATTTAAAATTATTTTTCAGTCAAACAATAATTGCATTAATTTGCAAATATAACGAACAATTTTTAATCAATTACGAATAAATTTTAAAAAATTAAATATTTAATAAAAACAATATTCTTTTTATGACAAAACATAATATTTGTCAATATTTAAAACACAATGTCCAATAATAAAGTCAATATTTATTTTGTACAAAAAAAATATATATTGATATGTTTTAAAGCTCACTGAACTGTGTCAACGTCGTGTAATAATAACATTATTAAAAAATTCACGGGATCGTTATCTGCAAATTTAAAACTTTGTTACCAAAGCATGTTTTAGTATAAAATTATTGTATTTAAATTAATATAATATTAAAATTGAAAACTTTAAACTAGTTGGACACTTAAATTATAGATTAACGATAATTACTTTGTTTTCTTTCATTTTTTCTTCATAATAGAATTACATAGAAAACACGAACATTAAAAATTAAGTTTAAATGATAAAATCCAATCAAGCGCACATTTTTATTATTTTTTTTTCTTCGTCTTATCTATATTTATTTATCTACTTATAAACAGTTGCGTATACAGTTTTAATAAAGTCCCAATTTAGTTTTATGATCTAAAAACTATGTTCACCTTGAATATTCCTGTATAGTCGTTTAAGTGAATTATTAACGATTTTTTTTTCTTTTAAACTTTGTAGCTATAATAATCCAAAGTTAAATTCTCGCTTGAAATATTCTTATGTGCGACGAAATATCGATTAACTATTTTATCCGTCTTTATTTAACTTAGAATATAGTCTGGTACGAGTTTATTTAGTATTTACAATTGTTATATTTTTGTTCCACCAACATAATATCGAGCAAAATATTCATTGATGAATATTTTAAAGTTTTCTAAAAGCAGAAATATTGCTACTTTGATATTTTGGTAATTTCAAAGTCACATATAACATATTTCCAAGAGCAAAAATGTGTGTATACATAATGGCAAAAATTTACAAAATAAAATTCCTCGTCTAGCTTTTATCTTTAAACACGAAAATATATAACGTCACGCTTTCTCACGCGCTCGAATCAAATACATTGAGCAATACATATACACACGACAAATCGACGCACTTGTTAAATACTACGAAATAAATAATAAAGAGAAAAAATATTGTAAACGATAAAAAAGCTTCCGACGCGTCGAAGGTCACGTGACTTCTTCAATTATCGCCGTTCCATGGAAAAGTCTGTATCATAGCTGGCATTATAAACAAACTGTAGAAGAAAAAAAAAGAATTAAACTTAAAATTATCGCTATCAATGCCAAGATTCCTATCAGAGGTTATATATTCATTCATACTTTCCATTCCATCATTATCTTTTTCTTCTTATTCTGCAATATACACATCGTATTTATTAAAATTCCAGATATTTCTATACGAATTTATATATATTTTTTAACATTTCTGAGTTTAAATAAAATGTAAATTTCCAAAGTATTGATTATTTTAAAATGTTAAACTTTAGCGGTGATTTCCTCTTTTTACGTCGTCGTGTCTGCGCTGTTATAATGTAAAAACGAATTGCTAATTAGAGTCTGTCAGTGACACTCTCTTGCGTATATACACCGTGGCTCTTATTATGCTGTGTATAACGTCGGACTTATTTATTTAAACGGTTAAGCGAGTTTGCATGCATTTTCATTTGGTTATTTTACAGAAACTATTTGTAAATTTATTACTGTTATGATAAAGAATAAATGGACGAACAAAAATAAAATTAATAAAATCTATAATTACGTATTACTAATAGTTTCTATTTTTGTTTTCTCGTTCTTATAACCGTAATCTAAACACGTGCCCAATATCGTGAATTATGTCTATAAGCAAAGTATTTCCCTTGAAAAATATAAAAAAATATGCCCATCAATCAAAATCCAAAAAAAATAAAATAAGAAACTTGAGCGCTCGTCCAATTATATACTTGTCACAAATAATACACAAATTACGTTTTTTTTTCACCAAAACAAAAAAACCCACAATAAAAAAAAAACAAACAAAAGCTCCAGACAGGCGTAATTTTCAAAACACATTGCCCACGCGCGTGTATACGTCATCCCGTAAAAATCCCTAACCATCTTTTACTTTATTTTTTTTTCTTTCCTCTCTTTCGATTCGTTCGGCAAAATAAAATTTTCGATCAAGCATTTTTGAGCTAATAAAAGCTTTTGAATTTAAAATTTAACATTAAAAATAATGTGTATGCAACATAGTATAGACCGATATCTTGTTAATGTGGTGTAACGAACAAGAAAGAGACAAGCGTGCGTGTAAATACACATCGACCTGTTTTCTTAATTAATTTAAGGCGAGCTTATACATACTCTGTATGTCACGCGAAACTGTTCTATATAAATATATGAATACAATATTACACACATAGAGAGAAAGAACGGATCGAAGCCATCTACAGAATGGAAAAACGAAAGAGAAATAAAAATAATAATTATTAAGAATAGAAACAATTAAATTTATATATAAATTGAGCAATTTGGGTGACGATGGAAAAAATAAGAAGAAAATTTACGTGTACGAGTGGCAGAAATAAACGAAGATCGATTGGTCATTGATTGGAAATTTTAATTTGTAGATTGTTAAATTGGAGAAATTCTTTTATTTTTCGTTATAATTAAATTGTATATTTTTATTGCGATTGAAATTTCATTAATTTGATCGACGATATGAAATTGCTTTAGTTATTTTTAATTTTTTAAATGGATTTTAAAAAAATCATATTTATAACTGTGTTATTTGTTATTTCTTCATTATAAGGTCATATTCGTACTGCAAATGAGCACGGTAGCATTTTATTTTTTATTGGTAAAACGAAATATAATAAAAAATAAAATAAAAGCTACACTTTTAGAATCTAAATGTAGCGTGTTAAATCATCAATCAAAGTATAAAATTAGCAAAGCTCTTTTTTTTACGTAACGGCTATTTTACACAATGTATTACACGTACAGTTACAGCATCAAACGTAAAACCGAGCTTACCAAAAAGAAATAAAAAAAAGAAAGGAAAGACGAACATATATATTTTTTTAAACTGACCGTATACCCTAATCTCGACACTCAAATCCGAGTCATTAAAACGAATTTTTATACTTTTTATTTGGGTTTAAATTAATCTGTCGCCAAGAGTTTAAATAAATCAACTCTTAAGTCGTGATTGATCATCAAACAAACCCAAAACAAAAAAAGAATATAGATATATATGTATATGAAATGATATGTATAAAAAGTTGTCCCAACATCTTTTTGTAAGTGTCAGATAAACGAATATGAAACTATGTATCAAGATGAAAAAGAAAGTCAATGAAAAAAAAATTAGGTTCGAAGATATCGAACAATAAGAAATATATATTATACTCTGTAAAAAACATTAGTCCTTTCAGAATTGATAAAAATCTAATCAATTCCGAGGGGAGCAAATATGTATGAAAAAAAAATTAATTTCAATGTCTTTTAGTAAAATTATAGTTTTGTTAGTAATATTTTTGGTAATAACTTTACTGGCGTTTGATTTTACTATAAATATTGATAATCACTAACATTTAGTAAATCCACAATCAATCTAATCAACTTATCGAACTTTTATCTATTCTAAATTCAGTGATTTAATAGATCTTATCGTAGTTACTAAAAGCCGGCAATATTACATTGCTGGAAATGAATTCAATCAACATTTTAGTAATTTAACATCGTCGAAAACAGTAGAAAATTATAGCGCAAATTTACTAACCGTTAGTAATTGTATTTTGGATTGCTTTACAGTGTATACAAGTCATTGAAAAAGAAAAAAACTTTTCTTTCATGTATATTACATTGTAAGCACACGCTTGATGTAAGCGACGACACGCGATTAAGAAATAATATACAACAAGCGAATGAACGTGTGTCCTCGTAAGGTCAGATGAATGTATATATATACATACATATCGTAACTTGGGGTCGATGCTTAAAGTGTAAGATATATATACGATACTTGATACTCTTACAAAAGCCCTCCGAATATATAACGTCATTAGACGTATACGACGTTCTAAAAGTTCTATATAAGATCGATTTACACTCGTCTTGGAGAATAAAAAAATTTATATGTATGTATTTATGAGCTGACGCTGGCACATATAGGAGCTACTGTCTAATAACTAATGTTGATTTTATGCTTTTGTTGTAGTTTTATTAAGAAAAGGTTTTACGTTTATTGTTGTAATGTGCTTATTTTTAATAGTTTTTTTTTTCAAGCAGCGCGTTTAGCAATATTAAATGTAGTTCTATTTTAAAAGACGGTTAATCATTTATATACTTGTCAGTTGTGTGTCAATAATAGATGACACAGAAAATTTAATGTTCCTTTAGAAAAAATATTTAAAGACTAGTTAAAATTAGATAATAGATAAAATCAACGAAAATTCATTGAATTTGTTATTTTCTATAAATATTTAAACAAGTTAGAGTATGAAAAGACTTTTATTCAACAATTGCGTATAAATAAAAAAGTTGATGCGGATGAAACGTCTAAAGAGACATAAAATATCATCGCAAACCATTTCTACATTATAAATAATGTTAACCGAAGAAAAAACTTTAATTATTGAACCATAAAAAAAAGATCAAATAGTTTTTCAACATTCAGAAAGTAATCATGGAAAAAGTACTTGATTGGCATACAAACATTTTTTCCTATATTATTCATATGATTGTTCATCGAGAGACGATTCATCAGAGAGAAAGAGAGTAAAGAGCCAAATGCAGTTGCATATCAAGTGGTGACCAAAAAAAAGGCCTGAGCAATCGTTACGTACGCGTCGATTCTCCAAAAGCCTCCGAGCAACTTTGATTTTGTACCCATGAAATATATATATATATATATATGTATGTGTATGTGTGCGTGTATGCATGTGACAACTTTGTACATATAGAAACCGATTCATCCTATATACCGCAATGCGCATTTTTTTTCTTTTTACAACTCTTTCACACATTGATCGATGATGCTTTGATCGGTCTCTCTCTTTTTTTCCTCTCTTGACTCTTTTATTTATTTTTCACGCTTGTATTTTTCTATTCTTTTTTTTTCAAAGGGAGAAATAGTTATTCTTCGGAGAGGATTACAATACGATTGAAAAAATAAAATCGACAATAGTTTTCTTTTACGTTGGGTTCGTGTTTTTTATACATTTTTAAAATGTAAGAGTTTGATTTTATTTTAGAGCTTGGCTAGTTTTAGAGAGATTTTAAAAAAGATAAAAATATTAGAGTTCAATTGGATAATTTTTTGTTAATCCAACAAATTTTTTTCAAACGCAAAATCGCTGATAAGAATTAAATTTCAATTTTCAAATATACAAATTTAACGTAACATAAATCAGAAATAGAGACTTATTTATTCATTATATTAAAAAACAAAAGCTTTTATTTAAATAAACGCTAGTATATTATTTTAAACGACATGAAAATGAAAATTTAAAAAAATAACTAACTTACCGTATAAAGCATTAAAATTAAAGCAAGCATTAGAGTTAATGTATTCATAACGCATCTGCGTGACAGGTAACGATAATTTTATCAAAGCTCTCTCTCTCTCTCTCTCTTACACTCTACAACGCATATATGCATGTATGTATAAAGTGCGAGCTTTAAATGAAACACATCCTGACCTCGCGAGATTTGACCTAGTTTAGTTTCTTCATCATGGTGTATATATATACATACCACATATACATGTATTTATACACATGTGTGTATGTATGTGCGTGCGCGCACTTATGTATGTATGTGTATATCTAGGTATAATACTAAAATTGTGGCATTAATTTATAGTTTATAAATGCTTCTCTTTTATTATTTACTTTTCTTTTTAATATGCTTAAATAAAACATCGTATTGTCGATTATTCCTTATTTTTCCATATTCTTTTGATTTTGAATTTATCTTTCTTTCATATCTGTCTTATTTATGTAATAAGTGTATGCATATTTGATCTACGTAGCAATTTCTATTAATAAAAAAAAATCTTATTTTCATCATTTATAGATTATTCCTTTGTGTGCAGTAGCAAACAAATTGTTCAATCTATTATTACTCAATAGGTGTATAGCAGTATTTTAATTAAAAAAAATGCTACTTTGCATAACAAGAAGAGAGAAAAAAATATGTTTTCAACTTATTTTTTCGCCGATACATATTTAAAAAACTTCAACTTTGACTGACATCTCTAATTTCCGGCTTTCCAATAATAAACAACAGAAAGTAGTATTTTCTCAATGGACGAAAATCATATTGTTTAAGTAGATTTTCGTTGTATTAATGAAAATTTTATTAAAACGGCAATCCTATTAACAAATTAATTAGCACTGTCATAAATAATACAATTTCGTTTTAAGCCCAAAAGCCTGTCAACGACAAAAGCTTGGACTTTCCATATGACATATCCAGACATTGTGGCAAGAATAACGCATGTATACGTAGATGTACATAAAGTTAAAAGGGCTTGTGGAATTGTAATGAATGGCAAGTGAAGTTTTTGAAACTTTCCATTCAATTGTCATTTATGATAATTATATAAAGTTCGTATATGTCAGATTTGAAATTGCGAAAAATTATAATTAATTTAACGATATTTGTTTAATTAATGAATGACTTACTAATTTTATCTGACTTTGATTTTTTTATTGATTGCAAGTTTATAAGTATATAAAAGAATACATAGTTTGTTAAAATATTACATTTGAATTTGTGATTAAGCTAATCACTTGAATATATATTTCATATTGTTGAATAAGTTGGTGAAATCTTGAATAACATGATTTTATTAAAAATTTTTGTTATTAAAAAATATAATAAAAGCCAAAGTATAATAGAGTCAAAATATATTAATTTTTTCATTAAGAAATGATAAATTAATATAGTAATATTAAATTTCGTCTCCTAATAATGAAAAAGGAATAGGTTTTAAACCATTAAATGATTAAAAAGAGATTAATTATAGAGCTACGATACCTAAATGTCTAGTCTTGACTATATAATAAGACACATGACTACTCTTCCCTCGGCATAATTTCGAAGTGACTCTCTCGAGGCTTCCATAAGCAAAAATAGAACTCGCATACAAGCAAGCATTTGCCCTCGCAGAGACACACATTTATATATCTCGTATGTAACGAAAACAAAATAGCAGCCATACTAAAAGCCCGGCGTAGTGACGAGAGATGATGAGATACTTGAAAATAATCGATAGGAAAATTTCGCTACAACTAAATATATGTTAATTAATGTATTGTTTATTATCTTTCTCATGAAGATTATTTATCATTTATAATATTATTTTTAGTTAATAATAAAAAGTTCTCATTGAATAATATCGATAACTTTTTCTAACGCATTATAGATAATACGATGATAATGTATATATCGAATGCTTTTTATTAGTGCACTCTCAATACAGTCGTTTCGAAGCCACTTTATATATACTATGAGCTCATATAATAGAAGGCAAAATTTTCCCCGCGGGAATTGGACACAAGCGCTAGTAGTATATAAAATAGACCATGAAAAAATATCAACGGATTATTATTGCAAGATTATATTTCGCATAAATAAAGGCTTAAAAAGAATAACTATTGCAATATTCATAAAAGTTTAAAGAAAGGAAGTTTATTGTATATGGATAAACCTATACTTGGTAATTTAAACACGATGAATTTCAATGAACAAAAATAATAAAACGCCATCTCTGAGCTAATTATGATTCAATTTTTTTTTGTTTTTTTTATAACATAATCATCGAGTTTGATCTTGATTGTGTAATTAGACTTGTTTGAAAGATGTATTGTTAAAATTGATGTTTTATTTCCTTTTTTTACGTGGAAACTATAATATAGAAAGTATTGTTGAAATTACGCTTAAAATTGATGTATAGATTTTAATGGGCGTGTTGTGAATATCATTAATAATTTCCAAGGTATGATATTGCGAATATAACGTTACATAATAATAAAACATGAATCATGATGAATAAATATTTGTAAATGTAGTCATGTTATTTCTTGCCATTCTTATTAATTATTATCCAAATAAAGTTACATATCAATACTTTGTTGTATAACTTGAAGAATTATAATAAAATAACATAGGAATAACATCATGGTCTACGATATAATTAGTTGTTTAAATTAAATAACCCGCATCGACTTTAATTATAGAAATTCGAAATAATGAATAAATTTAGGATGAGCTCTAAATAAAATTTAAGAGGACGTCGAACAGCATATATATATACTCTTGTTGCATTTTAAAAATTTTTAATTAAAAATTTTTAAACAATATTTGATTTTAAAATTTTTTAAATATTTTTACACGGTGTTCTTCGTTAAATAAAATATAAATTAACTTATAATGATATTTAAAAACTTTTTAAACAAGGCTTTGAAATTAAAAAAATCTGACATTATACGTCCTCTTAATTCACATTACGCGAAGAAAAATGCATAATCGCACAATTGAACAATCTACAAACATTAATAAAATTATAGATACTTCAAAAATAAAAATTTCAAATCAACATTCTCCGCTAAATACCGCATCACCGATAAAGAGAAATGTTAAAAAAAAACAACGTTACGAATATATCAACCATAACAATACCTAACTATTACCAAGCGATTTATGCCTGAATGCAATCAGGTATGTACATATATATATATACGTATAGTTTGTAACATAAAGCCTCCTCCTCTTTGATATACACAGATAGACAGAGTGGCCACAAACTCGCGGTGCGTTGTCACGGCTGTCAATTTTCCTGGCAGCGTGAAAGTGAAACCCAAACGTCGAGGCATCAGCGGCGTTCAACCGAACGGTTCGATAATCATTGGATAAGAAGAAAGTCTAACGATTCTTGTTCTATAGAAGTATATAGGTGTGTAATGCGGTAGAAATAGCAATCGATGTTTAAGTAGTTGTTTAAAGATTCGATAAGGAACTCGAGAGCTATAAAAGATTTGACCGCAAAAAAAAAGAAAAGAAAGGTTCTAAATGGTTACGTTTGGTGTAGGAGTTAATTTTAAAGAGATTGCAGGTTAGTTTTTTTTTGTATTGTAGACTGGAAATTACAAAAAAAAACGGAAATTGTATTATCGAAAAATACGCATTTTAAATAAATATTTATATTAAAAGTTTTTTAAAATGTAATTTCATACTAAAAACAAAAAAGCAATTAAATACATGAAAGTTAATCACATTAAACTGTCTATAATTGTTGCTTACCCTATTATCCAAAATCAATAAACATATTTGTACATTTAAAACTACTATTGTTAATTCAAATTTAACTGTTTATAAGTTGTACAGAAATGTCAATAGAACAATGGCGCGCACTCGTATATACACTCCAATAATTAAAGTGAGAGTAAACAAAGTTGAACATTGCACAATATTCAATAGTACGGAAATGGATTCAGTACTATTTATTTCGTAACTTTAAAATTTAACCTATAGTAGTGCAATAATATTACAACAAATGCACTGTAAACTATTAATGACTCTTTTGTTATAATATTGTCAACCAATGCATACATTATACGTGAAATTTAATCTTTAGCTTATTTGACTTTAAATATTTTATGGTACTACTACTAATAAAATATGACAACCATAAAAAATAGTTCTTTTACAATACCGACTTTAAAAATCCATACGGATGAGCTATAGAATGTTAATGTAAGTATTGTAAAAAACTATTGTTTTTATTTTAATGAAAGAAAAATCAGAAAATTATTTGTATATTTATCCTGCGGCAAAAATTTCAAATCGATTCATTAATAACATTATTAAAAAAATAATTTAAAAAATTTCATTGCCATTTTTTATAGAAAGATAAATAAATTTACTTAAAAATTTGGTAAAAGACCATTTGTTAATAAAATTTAAAAATTATTCTGGGATGATCGTCGTAACTAATTTACTTAAAAATGTAATATTTGAAATTTACAATAATATCGGTAAGGTAGATATTTTTAAGCTCCCACTCATTGCGCTATATAAATATACGTGATTCAGCGATAAACCTAACCTTTTAGTTGTTTCCGTATGCTTATATATACATTTGTTATTTGTCGGCTACTCTATAATATTATCGCTATTTTTTCAAAATTAAAAATAAAATATATAAATCTCGCAAAAAAAAAAAAAAAATATACAGCTCTTGATTCTAAGATTTATTAAGCATCAGTTCGCTTTTTATCTTCTGTACCATTAATCGACTAATAAATAACTGTGCGCAGTCAATGAATAAAGTAACACTTGTTAGAAAAGATAAGTACGACACTGACTTTATCTGGAACATTCGTTTATATTTGAATTAATTAACTTGATCCCGGAACACTTTAAAACTTTTTTGTTATTGATTGTTTCTAACTAAACGTTTGATAATTAATTCGATCGATTGTTTACACGCGAATTGATTTGATTAAAAACTTTTAAAAGTACACCACGCCGATATAACTTTTATTTTTGTAGGTTAGAATTACTATGCCGGAGGATTTAGATCCAATTAGAATATAACTAATGAAATTAATGTCATTATCTGACATCGTTAAACCGATTAAATTCAGATATTTAGCTTTTTATTTTTTTAATTAACCTCTCATTTCGTGATTACATTTTTTTCTTCTACATGTATACATGTCGCATGTTAAAAAAAGAGCTCGGTATGTATGTGCTTGAGATGATATAAAAGTGTGAGCCCTTATTGAAGTTTTACGAGCGCAATGACGCACATTACTTTACTGAAACATTGCGGGAAGAATTACTTTGTGTCTCCTTGACTTTCAACGCTCATATCTTTTTCAATACCAGACTAAGTTGTTATAACTATCAAACTACTAGAGTACTTAAATTTTAATTTGATTATTTTTTTCTCCTTAAATTTATAAAAAAAAAAGTAATTTTAATATTTTTATTTAATTAATAACATAGTAATGGTATAAAACCATTTAATTTTGTTTAATTAATTTAAATAACATTCAACTAATTGAAATGAAAATATCAAAGCGTTTTATGGATAAATTTTAATTAAAAATTATTAAAACTTTCAACGTTCTTCAGAAATATTACCTTTTTCATATAAACAGACGCTAGTACATATTTAACGATCGAGTTTAATGATTTTCCAAGATTCAGTCTGAAAAACACGTCTTTATCCTTTATTATAACCAAATTTTTCACTATATTTAAAAATAAAGCCACTGCAACCGTTATCCTAATATCTAAAAGCATTTTACCTCTCGCAATCATTCGCATGCACATATAAGTGTTTGCACATAATTCAGGTGTAGCCCAACTAACAGCAAGAAGGTATAACTTTTATCAGTAAGAAAATATCGAGTCACCTTCAAGCTCCGAGAGACGAAAATATACTTGCGAATCTCTGACTACGCATCTCAAATGGGCTCTCAAGCCCTCGACAGGTTGAAATATATAAAAAAAGTAAAAGAAAAAATAAGAAAGAAGGTAACAAAAGTAGAAAAAAAAAAAAAAAAATGTGCACTTGGCTCACGCGAACTTAAGCGTCTTTTATCGATCCAGTCTCAACAAAGTGGCGTAGGTTGCAACTTTTTTTTCATATATATATATATAGGTCGTTCATTGTCAAGAAAAGGTGGTATATAGGTAGGAGGACGTTAAAAAAGTTGAGGGCTTTAGGTGCGAGAACTGAATACAAAAGAAAGGCAAAAGAGAGAAACAGAAGCGACAAAAAGAGGATCCTTTTTTCGTATGACCTATATATACATATATATACATGCATGATCATAGCTACTGTGCTGATGCGGTAATCTCTATTTTTTTTTTGGACCTCCCGTAGAGTTCAAGCGACGTCTCTCAAATCTCGAATGCTTATATCTTGTTAGATGTTGTACGTATCTCGAGCAGCGGATCTCTTACACGTGATACTTTGTTTTCTGCAAGCGTATTACGGCAAATGCTTTTTATAGTCAGTTTTGTGTACGCTGAATTATCTTTCTGTTTTTTTTTTCTTTGCTTTTTTTTATTAATGCAAGTTGTGCGGCGTAGTTGACCTTTTTTTTATTTAATATCATTGCTCCGAATATTACCGGGAGATGAGTCAGATCGAGAAGGTTTTATGTTAAAAATTAAAATTATTTCGGAGTATCTATAAATCGTGTAAGGAATTTTAAATATTCAAGAATGGCAGGGTTAATGTTATTTCTTTTAAATAAATAAATTTAATTGCAAGCTGGCATATGGCGATTGTAGTAAAAATCCAATTTAAAAAATTAATTCTCATCGAAAAAAAAATCTAATATTTATTAGAAATCCAAATATACGACATATTTTTCACTTATTAAATTAGATATCGCTCTTAAAAAGGCAGCAGAGTAATCAACTTTTACTACCCTTTAATTAAACCCCCGAAAAATTTATAAACCATATCAGACGCCCCTCTTAAAAAAAAGTTTACCGCATCGCAGTCATAACTTATATAAAAATGGATGTTTCATTACCTTCTAAAAATACGCTGCCGAAAAAAAAAACATCCCTCGTACATAAAATCAAAAAACGAGAAGCTCTCTCCCTTCGCAATAACGTATCCTCCATAAAAGGGTGTCTAGTCGAAATAAATAAAAAAAAGGAAAGAACGCGGAGGAGGAGTTAATAGAGCTCATTAAAACGCACGCGACTAATCTCTCTCTTTCTCTCCCGGTTTATATATTTCAAGCGTGGTAATCGTATACGTTTTTTCGTATATACTTGAAACCATTCGAAAATACCACTTGGACAATTAAGGAATTTGCTCTTGTGCGGGTTTAGTGCTGTTGATACAATGGAGCCGCGTGCGAGGGCAGATGATTTCATAGTCAAAACATTGGGTTTTTAAGGCACCGAGCAAGTATGCTAATTAACGAGTATTGTTTGCGGAGAAGGTCGATTGGGAGATTAAGAAGTTAATGCCTTTTTTTCATTTTTAAATTGGATAAGGTTTTTATGGTCAAGTGTGAAATTATATGCTTTATTATGAGATGTAAAAAAATGATTGATTAATATGTTATGTTTATTTGTTAGTTTGATTATTAATCCATAATGAAATTATGGCCTAATGAAATTTTAATTAAAAAAATTTTAATCAAATATATTGTTGTAATTTAATTCAACATAAGCTAAAATTATACGTCTTACGAATTAAAAATTTTCCAATAAAGCATGAAGGTAATTAGCGGTTAATTAATTATTAATTAAATAAAAATACAATTTTGCATTTCAATTTGAAATAGGCTTTACAAATATTTAAGAATTACCTCATTTATTTGTAATCCACAAATGAAAGTTAAAAAAATTTTTTTTTTTCGAAACCAAAACAATAATTGTGCTCGTTAAAAAAGCATTCATCGCTAATTAAAAAACATTTTACAAAACGAAAATAAAAAAAAATCTTTCAAGCCAAGTAGGCTTGCGTGAAAATTTGTATTAAAACGTAATAAAAGTCATTAAGAAATTCACGACGCTGATAATTAAATATTATTTCTTTTTTTTTCTTTGAAAAAAAAAACCGGTTTTCACACCTTTCTAATAAACCATCTTCACACATCTCAGACAGATTATAATCTTACCCGTTCGCCCCGTCGTTATTATCTTATTAAAAATAATTATCTCTCAAATACGCGGACGAATAATATTTCAAGCGAAAAACCAAAGAAATAAATAAAGTTGCATAAAGAGACATCTTGTTGAAGAAGAAAAGATTCGACGAGATTGACATTTTCATTCGATGGATTTTCTTTGTGAAAAAGAATAACGTTAATTGAATCCGTAAATCGTTTTCTATTTATGATGGATTACGTATTTTATTATGACGGAATATAATTTGACGAAACAGAAATCCCTGCTTGAAGGCTAAATCTTGGAAATACTTAGACTATTTTTTTCATGTGTGCGTCTATTTTTTTCAATGATCAAGAATAAAAATTGTTCGTTTCTATTATTGTGTGTAAGAAATATTTCTAGAATTTTCGAATCAAACAAGAAATTATCGATCAACAAATTAAATAAACTATCCAAGTGTCAAGGTGAATTAGTCAGAATGAAATTAATTCAAGGTGCTTGATTCTAACGATAGTGCAGACACAATTGTTTATTTACTAATCGTTCCTGCAACCATTGTCAATTGTCTTTTGTTACGTGAAAATCATGGATTATTTCTAGTAAATAAACATTTTCAGATATTTTTTTAGTATTATATTGTTACAAATGTCAATGTTAACATCAATTTAAGTATTTACTAAATTTATTCAAGTTGATCTCAAACAAGTGTCGATTACAAATACGTGTCCATGAAATAATGTCGCTAATAATTTAAATCAAATAAAAAAAATTGATTTACAAAAAAATACAAAAAAGTATAAATGTAATTGCATCTCTTAAATACATCTAATTCTTACTAAAAAAAACTAAACGCATTACTCATTCCTAGAAAACAATCAATAAATGAAAAAAAATGTGCGCGTCATAACAACATAAGTATACACACATCTCTTAGTTTGTAACGCCAGGCCATATTTTCTTGCATATGTATACGTATATACGTACACATCCACTTTAGAAATAATCTTAATCATGAACGACCGCATTTGCTTCCATTGTAATTCCCATTGTATCATAACCCCTCGTTTATACTTTGCTGCAGGAAACAACGACCTAGTGGCCCATTTTCCATGCCACTTGTAACCAGCCCTTCTTCTTTCTTTCTCTCTTTCTCTCTCGCTCTTTTTCTCGCTTTAGCTCTTACTCTCTTTCTCTCGTTTATATTTCCAAGTTCAGAGAGAAAGAGAGAGAGAAAAAAAAAGAGTGTGAAGGGGGATGCTTTTACTTTGAGTCAAGTCATGCGTGAAACTATTATCGACCCCTTTTCAAATGTGTATATATAACAAGAGGGTAAAAGGAGAACTTTGGTGAAAAAAGGGGGAACGAAAAAAATATATATAGATACTGTATACGTAACAAAAACGTAAATATCTTAATATATCTAAGATTTGGGGTAAATATGAAAGCGAGATTTTGAAAAGGAGTTTTTTTTGGGAAAGAAGGATTAGAATATACAGTGTTGGTTAGTTTGAAAAGATAAATGATGGATGGGTAATGCTTGGAAGATCGAGTATGAAGAAAGCTTATTTTTGTTTAAAAAAGATATTTAATCTCAATTCGTCGTTAATGATTCACAATATTTATGGCTTTTAAAGCACTCTTTTCTATAGGTTATAAGATAAAAGGAAATTGTTCTTTTTATTCATCAAACACTTTAGTAACGAGAAATTTATTTATAACACTTTTCTTTAATTTGTTCATTCAATTTTTCTTCATTATTTAAAATTTTTATCCAAAATTACATTTACGCAAATTTGTCCATTAAAATTTAAAAACCAAAAAAACAAGATCGAAACACACAGATAATAATTTTAATTCGTTACATTGTACAGTATTACAAAAAAAATAGGGATTTAAAAAGGCAAAAAAGGAAAAAAAAATTGATGATAGAGACTCTGTTAAATTAAACTGAATTTCTGGTAGCATCCAGTTGTTAAAATCCCAGTAAAAACAGTAACAAACTTTTACCACCAAACTGGTGAATCATTCGTGCTCGTTTTAGCTAATTCCATTCATTGTAACAATGAAAAAGAAAAAAAAGGAAAATAACGAGAGACAAGGAGATTTTTCGTTTTTGTTATATTTACCCCATACAAGTTTAACAATTCATTTCGGGATTGTTCCATTCGATTTCGCTTTAACGCTTGGCTTGCAAATATTTAAAACGAATTTACAAAACGAATTGAAGTGCTTCTTTTTTTTATACAGTTTAAATAAAAAGTGCTTAACTTTTATTTTCGAGCGAGAAAAACAATTACTGATAAATTAAAAGAATACTACGGTTTATAACAATGAAAATAAAATATTTTTTATCAGTACACGATTACATATGCATGTATAGAATTAAAAAAAAAAGATTATTTATAATTACTATCGGTAAATTTTGAATGTATAATCGAAGCGATTGTTCTCTAGGAAATCGTTAAACACAATATTCTCAATAAAAATAAGAAGAAAAAAAAGGAAAACGAGTTGAAGTAAGAAATGTTTCCTTATGTTGTTAATACATAACAGTTATAATTGAATATTCATGAATAATTTAAATAGGCTTAAAGTTTTATTTCTCTTTACCGATCGAAAGAAAAATAAAACAACAGTATCGATCAACTTGAAAATAAAAAAAAATAAAAAGAAACTTATGTTTCCTACCAAACGGAACGTGTACTTTGACCAAAACGTGCCTCGCAATTCATCAAGAACAACAAAGCGCACGATCATCACTTTTAAAAAAAAGAGACTTATTTTGCAGCTTTAGCGTGTCGAGTTCATTGTTCGCTAAGAAAAAATTAGGGAGTTCGATAAAGTACCTACTATTTGATTAGTTGAAACAAGAGCTATTTGTTTATAATTGTTTATCTCTAAGGCTTCACTTGGGTTTATTTAAAATATTCATTTTTTTGTTTCTTTAAAACCATTCTTTAATTTTATCAAGCTTTTGTAACATTTCAATAATTAAAAATAGAAGCGAACGATATTGGTGCAGGAATTTGTAATAAAATGATGGATTGGAAAATAATTAAATTTATTTGTAATCAATCATTTTTTTTTATCAACTTTTAAACCAATCGTCCAAAAGCTATTAAAAATTGCAATATTCATTCGCGAATGTGGCGATAGCGAAAATATTCTTTCATTTTAATTACATTTATTGTAGAATATTTATTTGAAATTTTATTTAATTTACTTTAAATGAAACAGCAAACTAATTACTTCATTTTTTCTTTCTGTTACAGCTGGTGAGTTCAAATAAACTGGTCACTTAAACAAAAGTTTAGCCTTTTTTTTCCTACGTCACGTAAGTTTGAAAAATGCGATATTTACTTATTCAATTTTACTTACACGAGTATTTTAAATAATCGCTTGTATCGTTACAAGTATACTAACTGTATGTTTATTAATGTTATACATTATGTATATTACGTACGTTATTACTTCAACATTAGTCAATTTATAATAGTAAATATTATAATAGACATTCGATCATATGTTTTTTTCACGTTGCAAACAGTAATATGATTTATAATTGAAAAAAAGGTATAGATAATGGAACAATTAAAATAGCTTAAAATAAAAATAATAAACCTACGCATTCGACATATTCTTTTACACATCATACCGAATTCGGGAATTCAATTCTATATAATGGATATGACGGAAAAACGAGATCGCGTCACGCGTCCTTGGTCGCTTTAGTCGCGTCGTTTAATGCTGAATACCGCTATACGCACGATGTATTCAAATAAATCACTTTTAGTTAATGTCAACATACATAACAGCTATAACGTTTTTCTTTTTTTTTCATATAACTTTTTTTGTTCATTTTTTGTTCAAGCTACAGGGATAGAAAAATTTTTCTGAATAGCATTCCAAAAAACACCTACGCTTAAGCTGCTTTTCGTTTCTTCTCTTTTTTTTTAGTTTTATTTTTGTTTTATGTCTGCGCATGTGAACGGTATATGTATAGGGGATTTGAGGACGAGTGTAAACTGTAAATGGATAATATCGATTTTTCTCTCATTTTTTTTTATCGAAAGGTTTGTTTTTGGTGGGCTGCATTCGAAGGTTTAATCGGAACGTTAGCTCTTTTTTTTGGTGATTGAGTAATATATTGGGATTATAAATATCGAATAGAAATTTTTATAAAATTTCATTGGCAGTACTAAAAGCTAAAAGTTGATTTTATAGAATTTTTTTTAATTTCAAAGTGAAAAACCATTTTTAAAATGTAGTTCTTTCTATATTGTTAAGGTTATATGATAAACTTCAATTTTTTATTTTAACGCTTTGATTGATTGAAAAAAAAAATCAATTTCCTAATATTGCTCAATACTTAATTAAATTCATTCAAAAAATTAAATAACGAAACACTTAGCAAAAATCGCTGTTACACGTGTGATAAACGAGAGAAAAAAATAAAACTTCTTTTTTACCACTTTAATTTAGCCAACATGAAAAGCTTTCTTTTTAAAATTATCACAAGTTTATTCAGCTTTCGCATATACATATCACCTTCATACATACATACACTAACGGCTACCATTAATAACACTTTGACGTTCAACTCGATTGAATATTTAACCCTCTCGTGTGTATTTGCAAGCGTATATAAGTAAACTCTTCGATTTTCGATATATTCAAACTTCTTTTTTTTCTGTTTCTTCTCTCTTTTTTTTGCTAAATTTAATCGTGTTAAAATATTAAAGATGCATCGTTTTCTGTCTTTTCGGTTACGTACATACGTACAGCCACACATACAGTCGTAAGTTTTTTTTTCTATTTTTCTTCTTTTATTTTATCGGCGACTAACAGACTAGCAACACCGTAACCCCAATTTCAGACGCCAAGTGTATATAGCAAGCTTATCATCTATACGATATTCGTAGTTGGAATACATTGATTCAAAAATAAAAGGAATAATAATAAAAAAGAATAAAAGAATACCAAGATAGAGGACGTTCGATTTCACTCAGTATTTGTACATCTCGAGAATGACAAATCGAGAAAACTACTTTATATTTCTGTTTTTCTCTTTTTTATTTGTTTATTTAAAAAAAGAAGAAAAAGAAGGAGGATGTTTGTGATTTTATTAAAGTTGTATTGGGTATAGATGTTACGGATGTTTTTTTCATTGAATATTTGAATTTCAATATCGAATGCAGTCTCAGTTTTATAAATTTTAATTTTCTCCAAAGTAATTTATCGTGTTTTATAACTTTTTTTTCTTCCTTTTTTTTATTTATTTCTTATTTTTCTCGATCGCATTAAAATTTCATCGAATATAAAGCTTATTCCATCTCGCGATATATTTATTAAAAAAATAAATAAATTTTTTCATTCTTTTTTTTCTCACACAGTATAAATAATGCATTTTATTATAAACTTTTTTTTTTTCAACCATCGACTTTGTTATTCTTTTATCGTGGTAAATACAAAGCGAGCAAGAAAAACATTTAACTTTTATCCCCCTTGCTCAGAAGCTATTGTATTTTATCGTATATGCTTATATAGCTATACCTTTGCAGGTCTTAATACTATTAATTATACATCATGTGTATTCACGTTTATATTAACATTTGTATGTTATAGAAAGAAAAATGAAACTTGACCTCGTGAGGAATAATAGAAAAAATATATACGTATCTAATCAATGTCGTAACATCATTTCTTTGACTATAGTTATATATATTTGTTTACTTTGGTTTGTTAAATTATCATACATACTTTTTTGGGTTTGATCTTTTTATTCAATGTAGATATGATAATTTTATTTTATGGTAATTTTGCGTTTAGCAAGAAAATTTCACGAGATCCCAAATTTTTTGTTTTGAACATGTGTGATATATGTAAAATATAATAAAAAATATTTGAAATATATAATTCGATTACTTTCAAACGTTAACTTTCTCCGTTTAGCTTTCAAAACTTATTACGATTATTAGAAAAATTAATATAATTTTTTACTGCTCTTGTTAGAAAACTATTTATTTTAAAAAATGAAAACAATAACAACTTGAAAAGCTCTAAAGATTTGAAACTGAAGTTGTAAAATTTAATCTCTTATTTTCCCAACTCAAAAATATCTTCAAACCAAATTTTCCAAAGTAAAGGAAAAAAAAAAATTCATCGCTCTCACCTCTTCCTCTCTCTTTTTTCGAGTTCTTTAAATCCATTCGAAAGTACAGCACACGAGCAGCAAAGAATTCTCCAGAGGGTGACTCGAGGGTATTATCGGCAAAATATTCTCTCCTTTCTCCGTCTCTTCTTCTTCTTCTTCTTTCTGGTGT